>JBBDGP010000182.1:0-335000 GCA_037952835.1 Lithobates septentrionalis | reverse complement strand
GAGTATTTTGCAGCTCTCATTTGTTTTTGAAAATGAAGAAAGACAAGAAAAAACTTTTTTTTTTTTCTTTTTTCAATTTTCAAAACTTTGTGACAAAAAGTGAGGTCTGCAAAATACTCACTATACCTCTCATCAAATAGCTTGGGGTGTCTACTTTCCAAAATGGGGTCATTTGGGGGGGGGGGGGGGTTTGTGCCACCTGGGCATTCCATGGTCTCCGAAACTGTGATAAGCAGTCAAGAGAGAAATCAAAAATTCACGCCCTTAGAAAGCCTGAAGGCGGTGCTTGGTTTTCGGGGTTCCGTACGCGGCTAGGCTCCCAAAAAGTCTCACACATGTGGTATCCCCGTACTCAGGAGAAGCAGCAGAATGTATTTTGGGGTATAATTTCACATATTCCCATAGCATGTTTGAGCAATATATCATTTAGTGACAATTTTGTGCAAAAAAAAAAAAAAAAATTGTCTCTTTCCCGCAACTTGTGTCGCAATATAAAATATTCCATGGACTCGACATGCCTCTCAGCAAATAGCTTGGGGTGTCTACTTTCCAAAATGGGGTCATTTGGGGGGGTTTTGAACTGTCCTGGCATTTTATGCACAACATTTAGAAGCTTATGTCACACATCACCCACTCTTCTAACCACTTGAAGACAAAGCCCTTTCTGACACTTATTGTTTACATGAAAAAGTTTTTTTTTTTTGCAAGAAAATTACTTTGAACCCCCAAACATTATATATTTTTTTAAAGCAAATGCCCTACAGATTAAAATGGTGGGTGTTTCATTTTTTTTTTTCACACAGTATTTGCGCAGCGATTTTTCAAACGCATTTTTTGGGGAAAAAACACACTTTTTTAAATTTTAATGCACTAAAACACACTATATTGCCCAAATGTTTGATGAAATAAAAAAGATGATCTTAGGCCGAGTACATGGATACCAAACATGACATGCTTTACAATTGCGCACAAACGTGCAGTGGCAACAAAATAAATACATTTTTAAAAGCCTTTAAAAGCCTTTACAGGTTACCACTTTAGATTTACAGAGGAGGTCTACTGCAAAAATTACTGCCCTCGATCTAACCTTCGCGGTGATACCTCACATGCATGGTGCAATTGCTGTTTACGTTTGACGACAGACCGCCGCTTGCGTTCGCCTTAGTGCGAGAGCAGGGGGCGACAGGGGTGCTTTTTTTTTTTTTTTTTCTTTATTATTTTTTTGCTTTTTTATCTTATTTTTAAACTGTTCCTTTCATTTTTATTTTTTTTTTAATCATTTTTATTGTTATCTCGGGGAATGTAAATATCCCCTATGATAGCAATAGGTAGTGACAGGTACTCTTTTTTGAAAAAATTGGGGTCTATTAGACCCTAGATCTCTCCCCTGCCCTCAAAGCATCTGACCACACCAAGATCGGTGTGATAAAATGCTTCCCCAATTTCCCAATGGCGCTATTTACATCCAGCGAAATCTAAGTCATAAAATGCTCGTAGCTTCCGGTTTCTTAGGCCATAGAGATGTTTGGAGCCACTCTGGTCTCTGATCAGCTCTATGGTCAGCTGGCTGAATCACCGGCTGCATTTTCAGGTTCCCTGTTGAGACAGGAGAGCCAGAGAAAAACACGGAAGACGGTGGGGGGGGGGGCATTCCCTCCCACGGCTTGTAAAAGCAGTCTAGAGGCTAATTAGCCGCTAGGATTGCTTTTACATGAAAGCCGACCGCTGGCTGAAAAGAATGATACCAAGATGATACCTAAACCTGCAGGCATCATTCTGATATAACCACTCAAAGTTGTGAATGGCGTACCTGAAGACAAAAAAATGGTTAACAATAAAGCACAGTAAAACGGTAAAGTATAAAAAATTGCATACCTGAAAAGCAAACATGATAAAACATAATAACAATAAAACATTGCAGAATAGAATACAGTAAAAAAGAGCAGAACAATAGAGAGAATAGAGAGAGAGAGAACAATAAAACGACAACTATTTTTTTTTATTATATATATATATATATATATATATATATATATTTTTTTTTTTTTTTTTTTTTTACACTTTTTTTGTAACTAACTTTTATAACTGTAACCGGTTCCAGGTTCGGGTCTCTCAAAATGCGATGGCATCTTGGGAGACCCTGTGAAAGTGTGCCTAGTCTGTGCAATGCTGTACCCTACGCTAATACTCAACTAGTGCATGGTAGCGTTCAAAACATTCACCAATGCAAAGACCAGGATTGTCAGGACAGGAGGGACAATAATAGCGGGTGTCACGCCTATATCCGCGCTAGCTGCAGACACAATATCTTTTTTGGGGGCGTTCGCTGGGTAGGGGTACTCGGGAGGACATAAAGAAAATGCCTCTCATGCAGCCGACTGCATTTGGTTGGGGATGTGAATGGGGGAAGTACGGGCGCTGCAGAAGCGGTGGGTTCCCAATTAGGATTGGCGAATGCAGTAGGAAGGGCACTATGGGCACGACGGGCCTGTGTTTGTCTTTTTGGTGGCAGCGGGACACTACTTGTGCTTGCCACCTCACCAGCTTGAACTGCACTTATGGGACTCGCCACGTCACCAAGTGTTACTGCAGTGCTGGTTTGACTACGACCGGGGTGTACTAGGCCGCTGGCGCTTGCCAGTTCACCAAAACGCTACCAAAAAATCTGTTGGCGATCGCAGGGATCAGGCCTGACTCTGCGAACGCTGCAGTTATGCGTTTTAGTCTTTTGTAAGTGACAGTGATCGATCGATACTGCACTTGGGTGGGCTGGGCTGGGCCGGGCGGAGGGGCAAAACGCAGGTGCTAGCAGGTATCTGGGCTGATCCCGCTAACACTGCGTTTGTGAGAACCCTAAACTGCTGGGGATGCTAGTATAGATCTGATCGGATCAGATATTGATCCGTTCAGATACTATACCACTAAGGGTGGTGTACAGTGCGTGCGTGGGTGTTAGCGGTACTGGCGCTAACCTGACGCTGCCTGGGGCTGGTGCTTGCCAGTTCACCAAAATACTACCAAAAAAACTGTTAGCGATCGCAGGGATGAGGCCTGACTCTGCGAACGCTGCAGTTATGCGTTTAGTCTTTTGTAAGTGACAGTGATCGATCGATACTGCACTTGGGTGGGCTGGGCCGGGCGGAGGGGCAAAACGCAGGTGCTAGCAGGTATCTGGGCTGATTCCGCTAACACTGCGTTTTTGGGAACCCTAAACTGCTGGGGACACTAGTATAGATCTGATCGGATCAGATATTGATCCGTTCAGATACTATACCACTAAGGGAGGCGTATGCTGCGTGCGTGGGTGTTAGCGGTACTGGCGCTAACCTGACCCTGCCTGGGGCTGGTGCTTGCCAGTTCACCAAAATACTACCAAAAAAACTGTTAGCGATCGCAGGGATCAGGCCTGACTCTGCGAACGCTGCAGTTATGTGTTTAGTCTTTTGTAAGTGACAGTGATCGATCGATACTGCACTTGGGTGGGCTGGGCTGGGCCGGGCGGAGGGGCAAAACGCAGGTGCTAGCAGGTATCTGGGCTGATCCCGCTAACACTGCGTTTTTGGGAACCCTAAACTGCTGGGGATGCTAGTATAGATCTGATCGGATCAGATATTGATGCGTTCAGATACTATACCACTAAGGGAGGTGTATGCTGCGTGCGTGGGTGTTAGCGGCACTGGCGCTAATCTGACGCTGCCTGGGGCGACGCATATCACCGCCGGGCGATCAGGGGGCTAAACCTTTATTCGGTAATAAACGGCGGGTGCCCTGACACTATAAAAAATAAACAAACTAACCAGCGTCAACCGTAACGGTTATACGGTGATCAGTGGTGAAAGGGTTAACTAGGGGGCAATCAAGGGGTTAAAACATTTATTCGGTAGTATATGGGGGTCCCTGACGCTATAAAACGCTGACGGCGAACCTAAATATTTATGTCCCTAACTAGCGTCACCAGCGACACTAATACAGCGATCAGAAAAATGATCGCTTAGTGACACTGGTGACAGGGGGTGATCAAGGGGTTAAAACTTTATTAGGAGGGGTTAGGGGGGTACCCTAGACCTAAAGGGGGGTAACAGTATCTGTCCCAACACTGTAACTGTCACAAACTGACACTATGCAGTAATCAGAAAAAAAACAAAAAAAAAAAACTGCTGGTGTCAGTTTGTGACAGGGGGGGGGGGATCGGGGGGCGATCGGGGGGGGGATCGGGGTGTTTTGTGTGCCTGGCATGTTCTACTGTGTGTGTGTGTGTGTTGGTGCACTCACATTGATGTCTTCTCTCCTCGGGCCGGAACGGAAATTACCGAGCCGAGGAGAGATGACATCATTTCCTTTGCTGCTGTTTAGCATACAGCAGCAAAGGAATGATTCGATTGGCCGGCGGCGATCGCGAGGGGGGGGCCACGAACGGATGGTCTCCCCCTCACCACCGATCGCCGCTGGACAAACGACGACCGCCTCGGGCACCGGGGGGGGGTCCGATCGGACCCCCCACCCGCGGAAGGCAAATCACGTATCCTGTACGTGATTTTGCCTGTCCGTGCCACTTTGCCGACGTACATCGGCGTGAGGCGGTCGTCAAGTGGTTAAACATCAACAGCTACAAAAAGTGTAGCTGCTGACTTTTAATAAACAGACAGACACTTGACTGTCCCACGGTCCAGCGATACGGGCGCCCGGAGCCTCGCTCCTCTCCCCCATCATAGCAACTGTGGGCACTCGGCCGTGACAGCTCACGGCTTCTTGGCTGGGCACGCAGTATGCATGCGCAAGTCGCACTGGGCTCTGGTATTGGCCAGTCAATCTTCTGGGACCTGTGTCCCAGAAGTTTGCTGGCAGGGAGGGGCCGTCTGGGGGGGGGGGGGGGGGGGGGGGGTCGAGTTGCCTAGGCGGCCGAGAAGAGGAAGGAGGAAGTGGGACAGGAAGTCCCACCAAAAAGAAGGTACCCACTCTGCCCTAAAAAAAATTACAAGCCAAATGTGGCATGTAAGGGGACGAGGAGTGCTTAAAGCGGAAGTTCCATTTTTGGGTGGAACTCCGCTTTAAAGTGATTGTTAAGACCTTCACTACCTTGTTACGCAGGTCTTTTGACTGTTCTTTTCTACTTCCTCATGGCTCAGTGTCTAGCCTGCTTAGTGCATGCATGTGAAAGCTAACAAACTCATTGACTATTCATACACAAACACCAATTGTGATTTTAAAAGACACAAATGTGGGAAATTAACCGTTAGGCTGCATTCACACCTCAACATTTTTAGCTCCTAAAACACTCATAAAACGCCCGAAAAATGCCCAAGCAAAATTCCATTCATTTCAATGGCACCTGTTTTCACATCTGAGTGTTTTGTCACCTAAAGCAAAACGCCTGAAAAATGCCTTAATCACAAAAAAAAAACATGAGCTTCTTTGGGGCAGATTACAGGTGTTTTTTTGCTTTTTACATTGGTGACCTGTACAAAATCACTGTAAAAACGCATGACTTTGAAACGCTCAGGTGTGAATGCAGCCTTAATTGCAATTTTAACCTGTGTGTGACACCTTCTGTGTCTGTACCAAGGCCAAACATTCCAGGGTATGTAAACTTTATATCAGGGCCATTCGGGTGACTTCTGTTATTATGATTTAAAAAGGATCCAAAAGACTATGTGATAATAAATGGCTTCATGTGATTGCTATCCTTCAATAAAATAGTTTTTTTGGCATGATCAGTCATATTTTCAATATTAATGCCAAAAAAAAAAAAATCACAATTTTTGCCAGGGTATGCAAACTTTTGAGCACAACTGCGTATGTATATATATATATATATATATATATATATATATATATATATATATATATATATATATATATATATATATATATATATATATATATATTTCATTTTATTTTTTTGGCAGAGACCCTAGAGAAAAAATTGGTGCTCGTTGCAATTTTTTATGTCACGGTTTTGTGCAGCGGTTTTTGAAACACTTTTTTTTTTGAGAAAAAATACACTTTAATGAATAAAAAAAAAAAACCCAAAATACCCCAGTTTTTTGTATAATATGAAAGATGATGTTACACTGAGTAAATAGATACCCAACATGTCATGCTTTAAAATTGTACGTACTCATGAAATGAAATGAAATGTGCAAAACTACGGTACATAAAAATCTCCATAGGCAACGCTTTAAAAATTTCTACAGGTTACCAGTTACAAAATACAGAGGAGGTCAACTGCTAGAATTATTGCTCCCACTCTGACGTTTGCAGCAATACCTCACATGTGTGGTTTGAACACCGTTTACATGTGTGGGCACAATCTATGTATGCGTTCACCACTGCGCGTGGGGACAGGGCACTTGAAAAAGACATTTTGTATTATTATTTTAGTCCACTTTATTATTTATATTATTATTTTTACACTTTTCCTTACATTTTTTTTTTTGGATCACTTTTATTGTGGTTCTCCTGTGACAGAAGTGAAAGAGGAATACAGAGACCTTAATTTCAACTAATAACTGTGGCTACTGGTGTAGTTCCGGAGAAACAATTAGCATTTTGGCAGATCTTAGAAGATACAAAAAAAAAAAACATAGCCATAAAGAATGCATACACTATATTACCAAAAGTATTGGGGCACCTGCCTTTACACGCACATGAACTTTAATGGCATCCCAGGCTTAGTCCGCAGGGTTCAATATTGTGTTGGCCCACCCTTTGCAGCTATAACAGCTTCAACTCTTCTGGGAAGGCTGTCCACAAGGTTTAGGAGTGTGTCTATGGGAATGTTTGATCATTCTTCTAGAAGCACATTTGTGAAGTCAGGCACTGATGTTGGATGAGAAGGCCTGGCGCAGAGTCTCCGCTCAAATTCATCCCAAAGGTGTTCTATCGGGTTGACGTCAGGACTCTGTGCAGGCCAGTCAAGTTCCTCCACCCCAAACTCGCTCATCCATGTCTTTATGGACCTTGCTTTGTGCACTGGTGTGCAGTCAAGTTGTAACAGGAAGGAGCCATCCTCAAACTGTTCCCACAAAATTGGGAGCATGAAATTGTCCAAAATATCTTGGTATGCTGACACCTGAAGAGTTCCCTTCACTGGAACTAAGAGGCCAAGCCCAACCCCTGAAAAACAACCCCAACACCATAATCCTTCCTCCACCAAACGATTTGGACCAGCGCACAAGGTGTTTGCACAAGGTGTTTGCACAAGGTGTTTGTAACTCAGGGACTGCCTGTATATCCCCCCCCCCCCCCCGCGCTAGCGGCCGAAAAAGGGTTAAATCCGCCCGCAAAGGACCGCTGTGGCAAGCGCGGGGCTTTCACACTGGAGACACAGCAGCGGCTGTTTCAGGTCGGTTTGCAGGCGCTATTTATAGCGCAATAGCACCTGCAAAACGACCCAGTGTGAAAGGGGTCTTAAAGTTCATGTGCCTGGAACGGCAGGCGTCCCAATACTTTTGGTAATATAGTGTACGTATTTACAGCACGGTCATTGAAAGTTTGCACTTTTTGACAGAGGGTGGTGTTCGTCAGGTGCGACTTTTGATGGTTTCATTGCAGTCTATGGCACTTTGATTTTTTTCAATACTCCTTTATAATTTCTAAATCACTATTGTCACATAGATCTAGCTCGGTTTTTTCCTTTTTATATGGCACTCAAGTCACATGACAGAGGGACCAAAATAGTTCAAGAACCTATTTTAAGTGCGAGTTTAGTGTTCAAAGTCGCACGACAAGTCGCACTAGTGTGAATGAAGCCTAAAGGATGTCACAGCATACACTATCATTGTATAACATTAGCATTGTAAACAGCAATACAAACAATAGTTATTTTTAACACGATAATAAAAGCTTACTTATAAAATCTCCTTTCATGTTATAAGCTCTGCCTGGCCATCTCTTTCCACACCTTGTTAGATTCCCAGCATGCTTTGCATTCCTCGTCTGCCGTTTACTTTCAATTTCTAAGGACTACATATCCCATGGTACCTTACTGTCTGCAAACAGTGATTTCTTTACTGACTCCGCCTCCTGAAACCTCCTCAACACCTCTGCAGTTCAGAAGGCAGGCTCTGTGAAATGTGAGACAGCAGTGCCCAACCACAGGGCATAGTGACTACGTGTCAAAGAATTAAAGTAAACGTGTGGGGATCTTCACAAAGCAAGCTTACAAACTTCAAGAACATTTAGCTGAATAGGAGTAGGCTAGAAAACATTGAAAAACAATGTGGAAATTAATACATGATTTTCCATTTTTACAATAGATACTCTTTTAACCACTTGCCGCCCGCCCACCGTCAAATGATGGAGGATCGGTGTGGTTCTCGTTCTAGGTGGATGTCATATGACGTTGCCCCAGGATGGCCCTCTCACGCTCAGAACATGGCACGACCCCGATCTCTGTAAAGAGCCGATGATGCGGCTCTTTAACCATGTGACTGGCTGTGTCCAATCACAGCCGGACACATATAAATGCGGAAGTGCCAGTAATCGGCTCTCATCACCTCACACTGACAGAGTGTGTGGCGAGGAGAGCCAAGCAGGATCTCCTCGCAGAGGACACCAAGACAGGTAATTAGGACCCGGATCATCGGTGCCCTGATTACAGTAAAGCGCCAGCAGTGCCCAATCAGTGCCCATTAGCTGCCTTTCAGAGCCCATCAGTGCCTGTTCATAGCATACTAGCTCATTATGTATTACTTACCTTAGATCGAAGCCCCCGCAGCGGTCCTTGTTCACCGCTCCTGCCGGCGACATCTCTCCCGGAGTTACTTCCGGGTATCCTGGGCTCCGGCGCGGTGATTGGCCGGAGCCGCGATGACATCACTCCCGCGCGTGCGAGCGGGAGCCGCCAACGGCACAGTCTAACGTGCTAGGGCTGGGAGATTTTCTGAAAAAAAAAAAAAAAACTCGATTCACGATTTGAATTGATTTTTTTTTTTCACCGCCCCGGTCCTGAGGAGCTGCGGGCACGAGTTTTTAGGCGAGGTCGCGGTTTCGGTCTAGTCCGCGGCGTCCGGCCTCGCGGACTAGGCCGAAGCCGCGGACTTGCCTAAAAACTACTGCCCACAGCTCCTCAGGACCGGCGCGGTGAAAAAAAAAAATCTAAAAAAATCGGTTTGCTTAAATTTTGAATCGATTTAACCTCTCAACTCGATTCAAGATTTAAATTTTTCCCCAGCCCTAGTACGTGCCCTTGCTTCAGTGCGCATGTGCCGATGACGTCGGCACATGCAAATACAGGGGATATCTCCTAAACCGTTCAAGTTTAGGAGATATCCAGGATAGCTACAGGTAAGCCTTATTATAGCTTTACCTGTAGCAAAAAGCATGTTGTAAGGGTTTACAACCACTTTAAAGCATTTTATACAGCACAGTGCTTGTGCTGTATAATTTGGACCCTTGCAACACCTAAAAAACCTTGCTGATCCTGCCAGTTTCTCCCCTCCCCTTTGCAAACAGACAACGATAATCATGGCTGCTGAGCCCTGACATCGTGGTCTGTTTGCGCCTGTCCGTCAGCCACAGCCTACTCTCCTGTGTCTGTATCCTCTATCCTCTGTCCCCCCTCCCCTCTCAGTGTGTCACCTAGTGACAGTGCCGCCCCATCCCCCTCCTACTGCAGGAATAACATATATTTTTACATACTCAGTTCTGTATCCTAATAGAGTGCCCCCCGTCTCTGTGTTTCATTAAAAAAAATAACTCCTTCGCAGTATGTCACAATGGCTCCCAATGTTCACCTGACCGGCTGTGTCTCCTCTCCTCCTTGACGTCAGCAGGGAAACCTTGGCCCCGCCTGCTGCTTCTGCAAGACGGGCAGAGAGGAGAAACAGCTGGTTACATGAGCGCCAGGAGCCGCCATGAAAGGCACTCTATTAGGATAGAGAACTAAGTATGTAAATGACCGAAAGTGGGTTAACAACCACTTTAAGGTTAAAAACCTTGTGTAGTGCAGCAGCCCCCCCCCCCCAGAGTCCCCCTTTTACTTACCGGAACCCGATCGTTCCATCGACGAGCACAGCAGCTCCAGCCGCTGTCTCGGGTGTTCATTGGATAGATTGATAGCAGCACAACCATTGGCTCCCGCTGCTGTCAATCACATCCAGTGACACGGGAGTCGGGGAGCGGGGCCGAGTCCTGCTGTCTGCGTCGATGGATGTGGCAGGATTCGGGAGAGCGCCCGCACGGGTGTCCCCTTGGAATGCAGGTCTCCAAGGGGGCACTCGATGCGGGGAGGAACCAGGAGCCCCACTGGGGGACCCCAGAAGAGGAGGATCAGAGCCGCTCTGCACAGAGGAGGCAAGTAGAACTTTTTTTAAAATAACAAACAAACAAACAAACACACACACACACGAGACTTTACAACCCCTTTAAAAGGAAAAAAAATTGTCATCTTGAAAAGGGTGGCAGCAACAAGTCTCAAAAAAGTTGGGTAAGGCAACAAAAAGATGGCTGTACTAAAAAGTAAGTGGTACTAACAAGGAAGAGCTGGAAGAACATCCTGCAACTAATTAGGTTAATTGGCAGCAGGCAGTGACATGATTGGGTATAAAAAAAAGCATAAAAAGAGCATCTTAGACCCCATTGACTGCTGCCATTCTGCCCGTGATGCCAAATCGCACTGCAATAGTGGAAAAAACGCACCATGTTTGTTCGGGTGCCGTTCATTTTCAATGGCACCTAAACACAGTGCGATTTTGCAGCGATAAACCGCAGCAATCTGCATCTTGCAAAGTTTGAGTTTAGGGTGAAAGCATTTATTGGCCAACTATAAATTGTAGTGCAAACTTTCAAGGCCTGCACAACACTCTGCTGCTGTTTCCACAGAGTACACAAGATGTGCCTAATCATCGTAACAACATTAGAGCAGATAAAATATACTTGCACGCCTGTGTTATCCTTCAACAAGTCTAAAGGATTACAGTGTGCCCACTGGAAGGTACTTTCCAGACAAACACAGAGCCATGAGTTTGGCAGCTCATAGTAGCTGAATGGAAGATGATCTGCTCCATTCTGCAGCTGACCTTAGAAGGGTTTAGCTTTACCAAGTGTCTTAGACCAGTGTTTCTCAACCTTTTTTCAGTCAAGGCACCCTTTAAAATCATGGACAATCTCAAGGTACTCACTAAAATTACAGACAGTCTCAGGGAGAACCAAATTCTAAAATGTAAAAAACTATTCTAATGTCGCGTACACACGGTCGGATTTTCCAACGGGAAATGTTGGATGCGAGTTTGTTGTCGGAAAGTCCGACCGTGTGTATGCTCCATCGAACATTTGCTGTCGGACTTTCTGCCAACAAATGTTTGATAGCAGGTTCTCAAATTTTATGCCAACTAAACTTTGTTGTCAGAAAGTCCGATCGTATGTACACAAGTTCGTCACACAAAAGTTCACGCATGCTCGGAATCAAGCAGAAGAAGCCGCACTGGCTATTGAACTTCCTTTTTCTTGGCTCGTCGTACGTGTTGTACGTCACTGTGTTCCCACGTTCTTAATTGTTGGCCAACATTTGTGTGACCATTAAGGATGAGCTCCGGCGTGTTCGCACACCCCACGTGCAGAGCCCGCCAGGAAGTCGGCACTGCGCTGATCACAGGCAGCGAGACATTGTCCCGGTGTGCGGCTGCAGAGATCGGGAAATGTCTCACTGCCTGTGATTAGCGCAGCGCAGTGCCGACTTCCTGGCGGGCTCTGCATGTGGGGTGTGTGAACACACCGGAGCTCATGCTTAAAGACCATGTGTATGCAAGACAAGTTTGAGCCAACAACCTTCCACGGTTTTGTTGGCGGAAAGATCGATCGTGTGTACGCGGCATAATAGTTTTACATCCACACAGTTAGGACAATTTTGGGGCAATTTTTAGGCATTTTGCCAAGATACCCCTGAAGAAACCCCTGGTTAAAAAAGGCTGTCTTAGACTAATGTATGGACATCCCTAAAATAAACATCAAAAAATATAATATACATATTGTATGCATGGTGTGAAAGTAAAGAACGGTACTACCAGGCAGGGACACACTGTACGCATGTAAGGTTTGTGCCAGTGTTTACATGTATACAGAGAAAATGTGCCCTATTGGTCTATAGGATTCAGGCAACGGCTGCTGCCTAGTGTCTTTGGTTGCCATGATGCAGATGGCTACTGCTGCCAAGCACCCTTGGTTACTAGGACACAGGCAACATCAGACCCCAAAGCACCCTCCCCATGTTGAGGGCATGTGGCGTGGTACGGTTCAGGAGGGGGGGGCGCTCTCTCATCCCCCCCCCCCCCCTCTTTTCCTGCAGCCTGCCAGGTTGCGTGCTCGGATAAGGGTCCGGTATGGATTTTGGTGGGACCCCTACGCCATTTTTAAAAAAAATTTGGCGCAGGGTTCCCCTTGATTTCCATACCAGACCTTAAGGGCTTGGTATGGATTTTGGGGGGAATCCCACGCAATTTTTTAAATTTTTGGTTTGGGGTTCCCCTTAATATTCATACCAGACCCAAAAGGGCCTGGTAGTGGACAGGGGACCCCATGAGATTTTTTAAAATGAGTTTTATCCATATTGCCAAGACCCGAAAATTCATTACAGCCGCAATCAGTTTTAAATGACTTTTTTCCTTTAGAAATGTCATTTTGCTGCGGTACTGTTCTAAACATGGGGAAAATGCGCTACTTTACAGGCATACTAAGGACACCCCCTAGGCATATATTTAAAGGAATATTTCATTTTTTATTGTTTCACTTTAAGCATTTACAAAAAAAAAAATCACTGCTCCCGGAAAAACGGCTGTTCTTAAAACATTTTTTTTTGCATTGATACATGTCCCTTGGGGCTCAACCTTAGAAGGGGGTAGTAAGAGTCTGGAGAAGAGACACCTGCCTGAGTGCTGCATGTCGGCTGAAAGCTGCTAAAAACGGTTCAGTCGGGACTGTCCTGCTGGTGGGTAAATCCCTTATGTGGCTGATACCTGGTTATGTTTCACCGCCTGAACTTTCACAACATATTCTATAATATTATAGAACATTTTCCTGTCTGTAAATACATTTGAAATATAAAAATAAGGGAATAACCAAAACGGAATTATGAGCCAAGATATTATTTATAGTCCCAACACATTTCTGCCTGCACCATGTAAGAACAGGCTCAGACTTGTTGGAGCAGTGCAGGTCCCATGTTCCACTGCCTGAAGTGCACTGATCCTGTGATCTGACCTATTTGTAGATCTTTGTAACTATTAAAATTATGTTGCTAAAGTAAACTGGTGTGCAGATTAAAGTATATCTGCCACAAACCCAGATAATTCAAACTTATATAATGGGAAAAAAACTCCATACCTTTCCATTAAAAACTGCATGTCAAAAAGATAGCTATTTGTCTGAAATATTGCCCTTTCCTGGTAAAAGCTAGTTTGGTCATCCCCCTTTCTAAGCTTTCCCAAAGGTTTTGTTAGGGCCCATAAAGATGGTTAAGCCTCTACTATAAAAAAACCTCCCATTCTCTCTGTAATATAACAATATGTGTCTCAGTGTGTGCTATAAAAAAAAAATATGGCTTTCTGTACCAATATCATAGCTTCTCCCGGTGATCACGTGACTTCTCGGCTCTCTCCTCTGCCTGGCTGACAGCTCCCGCGGGCGGGGCCGAGCACTCACGATGACGTCAGCCAGGGAGGAGGAGACGAGAAAGAGAGCCGAAGAGTGCCGGGAGCCGCTCTGATATAGGTACAAATCGGCATATTTTTTATAGAACACAGGCACAGAGACACATATTGTTTTATTACAGAGGGAATGGGAGGTTTTTATAGTAGTTCTGAGAGCAGCAGGAGGGGAGGGGGTGGGCACTGACACGAGCAAACAGGCAGGGAGGGAGGGGGAGAGGACGGAGGAGGACAGGAGAGCTGTGGATGACGGAGGCACGTAAACTGACCACGGTGTCAGGGCTCAGCAGCCATGATAAACCATGTTTATCAGTTTACAGAGGAGTATAGCCAGGATCAGCCAGGTCTTTTAGGTGATAGAAGGGGCCAAATTACACAGCACAAGCACTGTGCTGTATAATATGCTTAAAAGGAACAGGATCTGTTCTTTTTTTTTTTTAGGTTAACAAACACTTTAAGATCTATATTTATTTTATTTATTACAGGTACTTATATTTTTTTTATTTATTTATTTCAGGTACTTATATAGCGCCGTCAATTTACGCAGCGCTTTACATATACATTGTACATTCACATCAGTCCCTACCCTCAAGGAGCTTACAATCTAAGGTCCCTAACTCACATTCATTCATACATACTAGGGACAATTTAGACAGGATCCAATTAACCTACCAGCATGTCTTTGGAGTGTGGGAGGAAACCGGAGTACCCGGAGGAAACCCACGCATGCACAGGGAGAGCATGCAAACTCCAGGCAGGTAGTGTCGTGGTTGGAATTCGAAACCAGCGACCCTTCTTACTACTAGGCGAAAGTGCCATCCACTACACCACTGCGCCGCCCAATATGGCTCTGTCAATTTACACAGCGCTTTACATATTTAGTATATTCACATCAGTCCCTGTCCTCAAGGAGCTAACTATCTAAGATATCTAACTCACATTCATACATACACATACTAGGGCCAATTTAGACAGGAGCCAATTCAGCTACCAGCACGTCTTTGGAGTGTGGGAGGAAACCAGAGTACCCAGAGGAAACCCACACAAGCACAGGGAGGACATGCAAACTCCGTGCAAGTAGTGCCGTGGTTATGCCGTGATAGCATGCATCTCTGTAATGCATGTATTGTGCTGCAGTGCTATTCCTAGAGAATTACTTAGAACACCCATACATTATATTTATTTTTTTAAAGCAGAGGCCCTAGAAAATAAAATGGTGGGTTTAGTAATTTTTAAGGTCACAAATTTTGTGCAGTGGTTTTTCAAACACAATTTTTTGGGAAAAAGATACACCTTCAAATTTTAATGCACAAAAACACAATATAATAACCAAGTGTTTGATAAAATATACAATCCGATGTTAGTACAGCAATCTCTCCTGCTGTTCTATTGTGTTCTGACAGGGGGATGGTCCTCCCACCCGAACACTCCAGTCAGCGCTCTCAGCCATTGGCTGAGATCGGTAACCGTCATGACCCTTCATCAGAATGTCGGCAGAATGTCGGCCGCTTTCTATTAAACTGGCCGACGCCACCCAACATTCAGCCAGTGTGTACAGTGCTTTAGACTCCAAAAATAATTTATACACATCCGCTAATCAATGGCCATGTAATCTATTTTTTTTTAAACTGTTTCTTCCTGTTTTTCTCTGCCTCCTGTAAACATTCTTTCTCAGCTCCTAAACCTCTGCTTTTCCTCATAACTTTTATTTGTTTGGAATCAGCAGTGCACGTCATTACATTAAAATTGCGTTCATGTACACTGTTCTATGCATACACCTCATAGTCAATACCTAACAGGTAGTCGGATCACAGCAGCTAAAATAAAAAAAAAAAAAAAAACATTTTGGAGGAGACAGAGTAATAGAAGGTACCTATTGAGTTTACAATAGATACCAGAATAGAATTTTAATTTTTAAAAAGTAGAGTTTAGTGTCACTTTAAATGCAAGCGATTGCAATGCTTGAACAGAAAAGTAGTAGGAGAAACAGGCATCCAGAGAGGTGAGTATATGCCCTGAAAGGGTTTCTTCATCATAAATACTATCATCAAAAAAGGGTTTTAAAAAATATTGTTTCAATGTACAGCGTGCCATCTTACGTACATGGGAGCAGTCATATTTGCTCATCACATATGCAGACTGTGTTCCCATCTTTGCAGTGCTATACAAAAGTTCTGCTCTGCTGCTCCTCCTCACAAAGCAAGTCTACAAGAAGACAGACACATTGAATGCCACACAACCCTTGTGTGCTGATGTTTTATCACAACAGATGTTAAAGCCAAAATCTAGGAAAATTAAAAAAATCCACCCTTAAAAATAGGGCTACAGGAAAGGTAAGCAGAATGACTTCAGTGAGTGCCTGTCCACCATCTTGCCTAACTTACAAGTTGGTGTAATCGGATGACAATATAGAATGTCCAGCATGATTGTATGAAGACAATTCTTCTCAAAAAAAAAAAACTCGTTTCACGATTCAAATTTTTTTCGATGGACACCACGCACGGTCCTGAGATGCTGCAGGCAGGAGTTTTTAGGCGCGGCCGCGGCTTCGGCCTACTTCGCGGCGTCTGGCCTCACGGACTAGGCCGAAGTCGCGGCATCACCTAAAAGCTCCTGCCTGCGGCTCCTCAGGACCAGCGCGGTGTCAGCGCCGGTCCTGGTGGAAAAAAAATAAAATCAATTTGCTGAAAATTTGAATCGATTTGATCTCTCAACTCGATTTAAGATTCAAATAGATTTTTTCCCCAGCCCTACTTTGGAGTGCAACTTTTGAATGGGTGCAACATGGATACAACTTTGGCTTTGACCAGTGATAATGGACACCTGTTGCACTGTATAACATTTAAGTATGACTTTCATGCAACTTGAGGGTTAACATTGAAGTCTATGGCCCTCAAGTTGCATGAAAGTCGGACCAAAGTACTGCATGAACTACTTTGAAGTTGCTGCAACTTTAAATCGTGCATATTATTATTATTATTATACACAATTTATATAGCACCAACAGTTTACACAGCACTTTACAATGTAGAGGAGGGACAGCACAATTACAGTACAGTTCAATACAGAAGGGACAGGAGGGCTTGTAGAATGCATTAAGGTGAAAAAACTTTTACCTTTACAACCCCTTTAAAGGAGAGAGTTGCAGTAGTCGAGGCGGGAAATAATCAAGGGGTGAATAAGTTGCTTTGTGGTGTCATTAGTCAGGAAGGGTCAAATTCTGGAGATGTTGCGGAGGTTAAGGCAGCAAGATTTAGCCAGCGATTGGATGTGGGGGCTGAAGGAGAGGTCAGAGTCAAGGATTACATCCAGCACCCTGGCATGTGTGGAGGGACCAATGGGTGGGAGAAAGTGGTGTGATGTCCATACCGATATATCATTCAGTAAGTTTGAGATCCGTGAGGGGATCGAGGGTGTGAGTTGAGGAGTGGAGAGATAGATCTGGGTGTTGTCGGCGTAGAGGTGGTATTGGAAGCCATGGGAGGTTGTCAACTGGCCCAGGGAAGAGGTATAGAGCGAGAATAGGAGGGGCACAAGGACGGAGCCTTGGGTTACCCCAACAGGAAGAGGAGCAGAGGAGATGGAGTTGGAGATGACACTGAAAGTGCGCTGAATTCATAGGCGTGCGCACAGGGTGTGCCCAGGCACACCCTAATCACCCCATGCGCATTAGTATTATCACTCTGTGTAGCAGCAGGAACATGTGAAAGATCTACCTCTTACTGGCTCTGCCATAAGAGAAGTGTCTATGCTCTTCTCTTTCGCTGTGCCGGCAGAAAGATCAATTTGCTGGGGTCATATATATGTAGACACACACACACACATGCATGTGTGTTTGAGCTTTAGGGTGCACACCCTAATGCAATAGGCTGCGCACACCTATGGCGCTGATATAGGTAGGAGGAGAACCAGGATAAAGCAGAATCACGGAGGACAAGGGAGTGTAGTGTGCTGAGGAGGAGCAGGTGGTCAGCTGTGTCGAAAGCAGCAGAGAGGTCTAAGAGAATGAGTATGGTGCAATGGCCATTGGTTTTAGCAGTTAGTAAGTCATTGGTAAGTTTTAGTAGAGCAGTTTCAGTGGAATGTTGTGGACGGAAGCCAGACTGTAGGAAGTCGAGAAGGTTGTTATCCGTGAGGTAGTGACTCATTCGGTCATGGACAAGGCATTCGATGAGCTTGGAGGCAAACGGGAGCAGGGAGATGGGTCTTAAGTTATTCAAACAGGTGGGGTCTAGTGAGGTTTTTTTTTTGTTTTTTTTTTAAGTATGGGGTAACCAGTGCATGTTTGAGCGGGGAAGGAAAGGTGCCGGAGGAGAGGTTGGAAGATGTGGGTTAGGGAGTTTAGGGTAGAGCAGGAAGGTGGTCGCAGTAATTGTGAGGGGACAGGGTCCAGGGGACAGGTGATGAGGTGGCGCATATATGAATGGTTATCATTGGAAAACACGGGGAACGACTTGTTATTCAACTTTGATGTCCAAAGTTGCATGACAAGTCGCACAAGTGTGAATGGAGCCTTCCTATCTACCTTTAGCTGCTGGGAGAGAGGAGGCCCTGGGTGAGCTCCAAGTCACAACACAGGGCTAATGACTCTCCCTCTGCGCCCCTTGTGACAGTGCTGTGTGCTTAAAGTGGAACTTTACTCTCTCAATCAATATTAACTATTTTAATCATTATGCTACTAGCCTTAGTAAATAGACTGGAAGATTTATATTTACTTGTTTTAAACTTTTTTCTTTTTACATTTCTTCAGTTTTTTTTATGGTCTTGCATGACCCAGGCAGGTAAACACTGCAATGGCAATTTATACATTTTCACTTTAAAAACACACATTATTATTTACTTTTAACAACAATATCTTAACACATTATATACACACACACACACACACACACACACATACATACATACATATATATATATATATATATACACACACACACACACACACACACACACACACATAGTATATACGCACGTCCTGGATGTGAAGGGGTTTTACCAGGATCCTGGCTGCAGCTATGATCCTGGTATAATTTTTTTGTTTTTTGGGAGGCGGTGATAGGTTTTCAGGTAAAAATGATCCGAGAGCCTGTACAGCCACCTGATCACTTTTACAGAACCAGGAATGCCCCCTCACCTGCCTCTGTTCCCAGGCTCCTACGGTTTCAGTGCTATGTTCCCCTGACCAGTACCAGGGAAGCAGGCAATCAAAGTGATCTTGCTTTGATCAGCTGTCTTGGAAAACAGAGACGGGATCAGGGGTCGTGGTAGACCCCTGATCTCTCGATAAAGAGTACCTGTCACTGTCCTAGTTATCACAAGGGATGTGAGTGAAAACAAAAAAGGTGTAAAAACATTTTCAATATAAATAAGATTTTAGCAAATGTTTTAGCAAACGCCAGAATGAGAGCAATAATTCTAGTGCCAGAGCTCCAATTTTTTAACTCTAATCTGGTAATCTGAAAAGGCTTTTAAAGTGTCGCCTATGGACAATTTTAGTCATCATAATTTCTCAACAATTCACAGGCATAGAAAATGTTAACATGTGTGGTATCTATTTACTTGGTGCACCCTCATCTTTTATAATTTACCAAAACTGGGTATTATATTGTGTTTCTGTGCATTAAAATGCATGTAAGCAATTTTTTTCCTGACAATTTGTGTTTGATAAGCGGGTGCGCAAATATCATGTGGCATAAGTGAAACAGAGATTAAACAAATCCTCCTATATATGCTGTACCCGTTTACCTGCAGTCCTTTCTTCTCTATATCAGTTCAGAATTTATAAAGCTTGCCTGCTAGCTTGCTGTCAGAAAAAAAAAAAAAAAAAAAGAGGCGGAGAACTGAAGTCACATTCTGCAGAGCTCAGTAAGTAGAGCTTTGAGAGCCGATTGGATGGAAGGGACACCCCCACCCCCCCCCCCATTCACACAGCACACAGAAACAGAGTTGAGGTTGTCAATTAGCTGGAGGTCCCTCCCCTATCACCATTTTTCTCTTGGTGTCAGGAAAACTTGTCAGAAGTGACTCGTGCTGATAGCAGAGGAACGAAGCAGCAGACAGAAATTACACTCAGGCCTGGTACACACCTATGCAGGTTGCGAAGGATGCGTTTTCTGGGTGCGTTTTTTCACACACTTTTTTAATGTGTTTTTTATGTGGTTTTTGTGAGGTATCTGTTGTCTTGCGGGAGAAACCAGCAAAAACACATCGAAAACACAAGCAATGCATTTCTAATGCATTTCCGCTGAAGGCCATGGAACCAAAAACGCAACCTGCTATGAGAAAAAAAAAAAGTCCCTGACCTTCCCAAAAAAAATGCACCAGTGGAAAATGCACAGATGTAAACAAGACCCATAGGAAACAGTGTTAAATGGACTGTAGTGCATTTCTACAAAACCGAAAACGCACTGAAACACGCATAGTTGTGAACCAGGCCTCAGGGGGAGATTTACTAAAACTGGTGCACACAGAGTCTGCTACTATGCATAGTAACCAATCAGCTTCTAGGTTTATTGTCAAAGCTTAATTGAACAAGCTAAAGTTAGAAGTTGATTGGTTACTATGTTCTGTATGCACCCGTTTTAGTAAACCCCCCTTAGTGCTCTTAAGTGAGACAAGTCCACGCTATAGAGGGATGTGATTTGTTCACATTTCATGTCTGAGGTTTACGACACCAAAATGAATTTCTTTGCCAGCAAGCCAGCCAAACCCTGCCCATCATTATAAACAAACCATCACAAACAGGAAGCATGGTGGTGACAGCATAATGCTGCAGACCTTAGACAGCTAGTGAGAGAAAACAAAGCAAAATTGAACTTAAAAAAAACAAAAAACAACACAAACAGATAGGATTTTTATAAAAGAAAAGACCATATTGGTCTCTTTTGTCATAAATGCTGATCCCTGCCTATCAGTGTTAACATACAAGGAGCCATGCATGCACACCTCAGCGTATATTTATGGCACCTCACTATGCCATGACGATGTGACTCCTGTGCTTGGCCTTACAATTCAAGCAGTAGAAGAGTTCAAATCCTGAAAGAAGACCGGGAGAAGATGGAAGTACCTGTGACCAACACAGCACTGGAGGGGATCATTTGGCAGGTAAGTCGGCCATATTGTGCTAATACGCTGCGCATGGCTAAAATGTTCTTCAGTTTCCCTTTAATGCAGAAGAAAGAAGCCGGAGCCTAGGGAGATGTGTCTTTCAGTAAAACAATGACACCAAGCATAAAACCAAATTTGCACATGAATGGCTTAAAAACAATGTTTAACCACTTCAATACCAAGGACGTCATATGACGTCCTTGGCTTTGAGCAGGAATGATGCCTGTAGTTAGACATCATTCAGATATTGCCGGTTTCAGCCGGCGAATCTCTACACCATAGGAACGATCATAGCGGCCGTTCCGCCGCTTGACCGTTCCTATGGGAGGCGAGAGGGGACGCCCCCCCCCTCCCGCCGCCCTCCGGTGCTTGCTTCGACTCACCGTTACGATCGGTGAGGCGGAGAGTGGATCTGCCGGCGCCGGATGTAGATCATAGAGATTTCTGGCGGACCAGATGGTCCCCAGAGTCTCTATGATCGTCGGAGGCCGGGCGCGATGTTAGGACGTCACGCCCGGCCTCTCCATTCAAGAAAACGGCGCCGCTTCGGCTGGGAAGCGGCGATCGTTTTATTTTTATTTTTTATTTCAGGCTTCCCAGCCTAGTGGTGAGATATGGGGTCTTATTGACCCCATATCTCACTATTAAGAGCACCTGACATGTCATATTGCTATTACAAGGGATGTTTACATTCCTTGTAATAGGAATAAAAGTGATCAATTTTTTATTTTTTTTCAAAAAAAGTGTCAAAAAAAAATAATATATATATATATATATATATATATATATATATATATATATATATATATATATATATATAATTAACAATAAAAAAAATTTTTTTTAAAGCGCCGCTGTCCCTGTGTGCTCGCACGCAGAAGCGAACGCATACCTAAGTCCCGCCCACATATGAAAACGGTGTTCAAACCATACATGTGAGGTATCGCTGCGAACGTTGGAGCGAGAGCAATAATTTTGGCTCTAGACCTCCTCTGTAACTCAAAACATGTAACCAGTAAAAAAATTTCAAGCGTCGCCTGTGGGGATTTTTAAGTACCGAACATTGGCGCCATTCCACGAGCGTGTGCAATTTTTAAGCGTGACATGTTAGGTATCTATTTACTCGGCGTAACTTCATCTTTCACAAAATGCAAAAACATTGGGCTAACTTTACTGTTTTTTTTTTTGTTTTTTTTTAAAAACGTGTTCGAAAAATTCCTGCGCAAATACTGTGTGAGATAAAAAGTTGCAACAACCGCCATTGTATTCTCTAGGGTCTTTGCTAAAAAAACATATATAATGTTTGGGGGTTCTATGTAATTTTCTAGCAAAAAAATGATGATTTTTACATGTAGGAGCAAAGTGTCAGAATTGGCCCGGTATTGAAGCGGTTAAAGAGACCCTGTCACCAACCTTATAATGGTAAAAGCCCAGAAAAATCATTTTTAACGCTAAAGCTGACCAATGCGCTGCTTGAATTTCAGCCGATCCCTACTGGCTCAACAAAAAGTTTGTGTTGAAGAAGCCATTGGAAAATTGCTGACTGAACTAGGAATTTTGACCACTGGCAAAAAAAAAAAAAAAAAAAGAAAGCAGGGTTGAGTTCTACTTTAGGGCAAAGGAATCTCTCCTCATGTGGGCTTTCTTCTATATCTGGAAAAGCTGCTTGTTTACATGCCAGGATTAGCACAGCTCTGGCTGTACTTGCAGGCCATGTGTTGCAGGTAACTATCAGACTTCAGAGCTGTGATCATGTCTTTACCCCAATCCCCCAGAACTTTCACAAAACACATGGCCCCAGGCTTCATTCTGTGAATGGCCAGGAAGTTAGGTGGAGACAGGACCTCAGTACTAGGTACTAGGAGATCTGCAGCAATTACATCCAAGCAGCCCAGAAGTACAGAGGGAGTTGTACTTATCTTGATACAAACAAGATTTGCCAGACATAGAAAAAAAGTCTGTGCGACTGGAGATTGCCTAAACAGCAACGGAATAATCTACTGCTTTAGAGTGGTTGTAAACCCACTTAAAAAATAATAATAATAACACCTGCAAGACAAAGGCATAATGAGCTAGTATGCATAGCTGAGACCTAACCTGAGATCGAAGCCCTCGCTGCAGTGCCCATACACCGCTTCGGCGGCCGACATAACTCCCAGGGGTTACTTCCGGGTATCGCAGCTCCGGTGCTGTGGCGCTTTGGCCGGAGCCGCGATGACGTCACTCCTGCGCATGTGCGCAGTAACGGCACACTCACTGAATCAACGGCATATTCTTGCCATTGCTTTAGTTTGTGTCAGTGTACATGTGCCGAGGATGTCGGCACATGCAAATACAGGGCACGGTTTAGGAGATATCCTGGGTAGCTACAGGTAAGCCTTATTATAGGCTTACCTGTAGCACAAAGTGGTCTGTAAGGGTTTACAACCACTTCAACCAGTGTAAAGCCATCCATACATGGATCTAAATTCCTCCAGTTAGCATGAGATTTGATCCATGTGTAATCAAGTCAATTCATCCATCGATCGACTAGGGTACAACCAACATGTTGGATTTTTTGCATACGATTTTTGCCGGCAGCTATAGCCTCTAGCAGTAATCATGTCGTGTTCTGCCGGATGTTAAGGTTCCCCACGCTCCTCTACCGGCAGAACACATCAATGCTGACGGTGTTGTAGGGGGAATCAAGTGATTTTCCTTTCTTCTACCTGTGGCGGAAGGAAAGAATCAAATCATCTATGGGCTGCCTAAGGTTAGTGAGGCCAGAGTTGGGCTTTAAGAATTTTAAGAGGGTCCTTTAGATCAGAGAATAAATTCTAAAAGAAAGTGAAAAAACTAAATAGGTGAGAGTCGCTCTTACAAAAGCCAAAGTGTAACTAGTTGTCATTAAAGCGGAGTTCAACCCAAAAGTGGAACTTTTCTGCTTCCACGCCACATTTGGTACCTTTCGGGGGGGGGGGGGGGGGGGGGACAACAGGTACCTGTTTTTGACAGGTACTCTTTCCCCACTTCCAGAGACGGCACCATCCCGCAGAAGTTTGGCCCCCTCCTCCTTCCTCCGCCGCTGCCGGGCCGATTAGAAAGCACAGCACGCTTCTCGCATGCGCAGTAGGGAACCGGCTGTGAAGCGAAAAGGCTTCACTGCCGATTTCCCTTACAAGAGATGGCAGGGGCAGCACCTGTCAGCCGATACAAAAATCAGCTGGGGTGCCAACATCGTAAGAACCCTGGACAGGCAAGTGTCCTTATATTAAAAGTCAGCAGCTACAGTGTTTGTACTTGTCAGTGAAATAAAAGCATTCCCATTACTATGACAAATAGGACTGCACTGAAAAAAATAAAGAGAAACCACAAACCTGCACTGAAAAATCCAGTGCAATGGCTGGATGCCAAAAACCCCCCCCAAAAAAACAAACAAAATAGAATGGCAGTGTCAGGATAGCCATGAATATTGTGTCACTCCACAGTGTGACTCAAGCCCTTCACCAGGTACACTTCAGGTCAAACCAGATTCAGTAACCTAGCAATCAGGAATCCCTGTTGCTCGACTGTGTACACCAGACCTCATGTTTGCCATACACAGGACAATATAATAGTATCCAACCACTTAGCACTAGTAAAAGAATTGAAAACTTGCAAACAATGTATATATTTATATGACAGCGATGTTGGGATATCGCCTTCATCCTTAAAGTAGGGTTCCACCCAAAAAAACAAAAATACCTGAAAAATTCTAAAAAAACAAAAAACATTTGGATATTTTTTTTTTTTTTTTACTTACCTCTAAATGCCTGTTGCTAGGTGGTCCCTCGTAGTCTGCCTTTGCCTGGGCTGGTGACATCACTTCCTCCTCGGCACAGGAAGGGCTCGGCTCTGCTCCCTCCTGTCAATCATCTGGGACCCATTACAGGTCCCAGGTGATTGAGCGGCCAATCACGGCGCGCGGTGCCACTCGCGCATACGCAGTGGGTGCCAGGCTGTGAAGCCACAGCCCGGCGCCCACAGTTGAAATGCCGGCGCCGACGAGCGTAGGGGGGGGGGGGGGACGAGCGGGGCTTCGATCCCCCGCATCGCTGGACCCAGGGACAGGTAAGTGTCCAATTAAAAGTCAGCAGCTGCAGTATTTAAAGCTGCTGACTTTTAATTTTTTTTTTTTTTTTTATGGACCCCCCTGGGTGGAACTCCTCTTTAAGATCTTTTTTTTTTGCTCTGGTTCACACTGGAGAGTTTTGACATGTGATTTGACATGTCAAAATTGCATGTCAAATCAGTGGCAATTGCCGTCAATGGCACCGTCCTAATCGGTGCAAATCCACATCTGCGGCGCTGCACCAATTTCAAGAAGTAGTTTCTGTACTACTTTTAGCAAGTTCGGGCTGCGATTTACTTTGACATCTACCCTGTTTCCCCAAAAATAAGACCTAGCGCGATTTTCGGTGATGGCTGCAATATAAGCCCTACCCCCGAAATAAGCCCTAGTTAAAGTCCGTGTAGGTCTTATTTTCGGGGAAACAGGGTATGCAGAAACCTGCACAGAAGTCTCTGAAATCGTGGCAGAAATCGGGACTGAAATTGGCTTCATTTCCGCAGCTGTGTGAACCTGGGCTTAGTGCTTGAAAACTGCCGTGTGTATGGCCAGAGTCAGACTTCAAGGGCTTGTTCACACCATGAGGCGTGTTCAAGCATTTTTTGCACGTTTTGAGCAGAACATTCATTTCAATCCCACGGAGCACCATCAATTCCATTATAACAAAATAGAAAGGATAAGATACCGATACAATCCTGACAAACACTGAAGGAGCTGCAAAGATTCACAGAGGAGATAGGATATCTGTTCATAGGACCGCCATACGCTCCACGGGGCTGGGCTTTATGGAAGAGAAAAAAAAGGAATAAGAATTTGGAGTTTGCAAAACAGCATGTAGAAGAATCTCGAAACACATGGAAGAAGGTTCTCTGGTCTTGGTCATCTTGTGTGGTGCAATCCCAACACTCTAAGAACACCATTCCCACAATGAAGCATACTGGTGGCAGCATCATGCTGTGGAGATGCTTCTCACTAGCAGGGACTGTAGAACTGGTCAGAACTAAGGGAAAGATGGATGTCACCAAATATAGGACAATTCTTAGAGAAAACCTGTATCAGTCAGATTTGAGACTAGGTCGGGGGTTCCCCTTCCAGCAAGACAAAAATCATACTGCTGAAGATACACTGGAAAGCCAGTCTGCGTACAGGGCCAATCACTTGCATAGCAGCTGCGATTAGGTGCGAGAGCTGGCAGCTTTCCATTGCTTTCAATGGGGCTGCCCCCTGCAGCTAATCGCCAGGACCACCTGCTAATTTTCTCGCATCTGCTCGCTATCGGCCCAAAACGCAGGTGTGAATGTAGCCTTACAGTAAGGCTACTTTCACACTGGGGCGTTGGGGGCATCGGCAGTAAAGCGCCGCTATTTTTAGCAGGGCTTTACCAACGTTTTTGCTGCGCTTTTTGGGCGCTAGCGGGTGCTTTTAACCACCGCTAACGGCTGAAAAAAGGGGTTAAAACCATTGATTTCAAGAGGCAGGGGGCGCTTTAGGAGTGGTGTATACACCGCTCCTACAGTGCTGCAAAGATGCAGCTTGCAGGACTTTTTTTTACCATCCTGCCAGCGCACCTCCAGCGTGAAAGCCCCCGGGCTTCCACACTGGAGTGAGAGAAGAGGCACTTTAATCTGTGGCATGGCTTGAAAATTCCTGCACACCAACATAACCCATCTAACTTGAATGAGCTGCGGCAGTTTCCCAAGAAAGAATGGACAAAAATCAGGAGTAACTAGATGTGCTAAGTAACATACATGTCAGAAGATATTTGCACCTGTAATTGCAGCAATTGGCGGATTTTTGTTTGGGGGGGGGCAATGACTTATGTACACTGTTTGCATTACAATAAACAATTATTTGCACCTTCAAAGTCATGGGCATGGTAAAAATCCTTTTTCATTATAGGTCGTATTCCAAAAAAATAACAATAAAAAACACGGAATAAAACCAAGTGGGTGAAACAAATCCTCCTACATAAGTTCTCTACATCAATTTAAAGTCCAGAATTATTAAAGCGGAGTTCCAACTACAATCTATTTTTTTTTAAACCTTTCACAAGCATTTAAAGCGGTTGTATACCCGCTGTGTTTTTTTTTTCTACACCTGCAAGGGAAAAGGCATAATGAGCTAGTATGCACCGCATACTAGCTCATTACGAGATACTTACCTTAGAACGAGGCGCCGGCATCTCACCCGGTCCACGCCGAGGGAGCTGACATTTCCCCTCGGCGTGTCTTACGGGTATCGCGGCTCCGGTGCTGTCGTCACTCCCGCGCATGCGCGCGGGAGACTTCTGTCCGGCAAGCTCCGGAGTTTGCCAGGCTGTCAGCCAAGAATCCCCTGTGCGCATGCGCCGCTGCAGCCAGCGGCTCATTGTGAGGGGAATATCTCCTAAACTGTATAGGCTTACCTGTAAAAAAAAAAAAAAAAAAAAAAAAAAAAAAAAAAAAAAGGTATACAACCGCTTTAAAAAGCCATTGTAAAACTCACGTCTTCTGTTAAATTTCTCCCCCGATGTCCACTTTCATCTGTTTAACCTCTTACTTACTGGGCACTTAAACCCCCTCCTGTCCAGACCAATTTTCAGCTTTTAGCGCTAATGCACTTTGAATCACAATTGTGTGGTCATACAACACTGTACTCAAATTATATTTTTATAATTTTTTTTCCCACAAATAGAGCTTTCTTTTGGTGGTATTTGATCACCTGTGCGGTTTTTAGTTTTTATTTAAAAAATTGAAAAAGACCGAATATTTTTTTTTTTTTTTTATTATTTTTTTTATATTTTGTTATAAAATTTTGCAAACAGGTAATTTTTCTCCTTCATTGATGTACACTGATGAGGTGGTAGTGATGGGCTCCGATGGGTGGCAGTGATGGGCACCGATGGGTGGCAGTGATAGGTGGCAGAGATGAGGCATATGTGCCTCCTTCCTCTTCAGGACCAATGTCCCTTTAACATAAGCCAGTGATCGGCTTTTTTTTCCTCCTCACGCTGTCAGTGTGAGGAGAAAAAAAAAACGATCACCGAGCTTTTGTTTACATCATGTGATCAGCTGTCATTGGCTGACAGCTGATCACATAGTAAGGGGCCGGGATCGGCCCCTTACTCGGATCTGTGATCATCCGAGTCTCCGTGACTCGGTGATTACAGCGCGCGCACCGCGCGCCCTGCAGGGTGCGCGTGCACAGGGGAGGGCGTCCCATGACGGCCTCCCGGAAATTGAGGTCCGCTCTGTGGCCGTCATTGGGCTATGGCCCGGACCTCAAGTGGTTAAAGAACTTTGATCATGGTGTTCTGGCTGTTTTCATTTAGCTTGTGGGCATGTGAAGCCCACAAGCATCCTGTTCCAGGATACGGTGCCCGTTCTCTCCCTGATCTCGCGCATGCGCATTGTGTCATTTTTGCAGGGCCGTTGTTCTGATGAGAAATGCCCCCTGTTGAATAATGCCCGCAGCGCTTGCGTAGTATGGAGCCACCGAACAGTGGAATCCAATGTTCGGCAGCTTTTGGCGGCTTTGTACTGCGCAAGCGCTGCGCAGGACACCGTCAACTAATCAGGTTGCAATCACAACGGGCGTCGTAGTCGGAAGTGCCCACCCCGTTGTGATGGCAACGAAGCCCTCTGCGTTTCCCCCTGACACACATCCCCCAGGAGCAGTAGCGAGCGGGGGTGCCGAGGGAAGTGGCATAAGGAGGAAGATTTCAAGGGACCACATAGCAACAGGCAGTAAGAGGTGAGTAAAAATAAAAAAATGTCCAAATGTTTTTTTTTTTTTATATATTATTTCATTTTTGGGTGGAACTCCACTTTAACCGCTTGCCGATATATGTCGGCAGAAGGGCAAGTACAGGCATACTAACGTACCTGTACCTAGCCCTTTAAGACGCGGCTTGTGGGTGTGCCGCGAGCTCCGCGAGTGTGATCGTGAGTCCCGCGGGTTACATTCATGCATAGAATGCATGAAGGTAAAAAAAAACTTGAGCCTTTAAAACCACTTTAAGTCAACACTGAACATTTTTTATAAATTAAAATCTTAGAAACATATACATTGGCTGCGTTATAAACCCAAATGTCAACCAAGAAAAAAAAATTATATATACACTAAATTAGCAAAAGTATTGGGACGCCTGCCTTTATACACACATGAACTATAATAGCTTCCCAGTCTTGGTCCGTAGGGTTCAATATTGAGTTGGCCCACTCTTTGCAGCTGTAACAGCTTCAGATCTTCTGGGAAGGCGGTCCACAAGGTTTAGGAGTGTGTCTATGGGAATGTTTGACCATTCTTCCAGAAGTGCATTTGTGAGGTCAGGCACTGATGTTGGATGAGAAGGTCTGGCTCACAGTCTTCATTTCATCCCAAAGGTGTTCTATCAGGTTGAGGTCAGGACTCTGAAGGCCAGTCAAGTTCCTCCACCCCAAACTCGTACATCAATGTCTTTATGGAACTTGATTTGTGCACTGGTGCGCAGTCATATTGGAACAGGAAGGGGCCATCCCCAAACTGTTCCCACAAAGTTTGGGTGCATAAATTGTCCAAAATGTCTTGGCATGCCGACACCTTAAGAGTTCCTTTCACTGGAACTAAAGGGCCAAGCCCAACCCCTGAAAAACAACCCCACACCATATGATTTGCACCAGTACACAAACCAAGGCCCATAAAGACATGGATGAGCGAGTTTGGGGTGAAGGTACTTGACTGGCCTCAACCTGATAGAACACCTTTGGGATGAATAATGCCCTGTACACACGGTCGGATTTTCCGACGGAAAATGTGTGATAGAACCTTGTTGTCGGAAATTCCGACCGTGTGTGGGCTCCATCACACATTTTTCATCGGATTTTACGACACACAAAGTTTGAGAGCAGGCTATAAAATTTTCCGACAACAAAATCCGTTGTCGGAAATTCCGATCGTGTGTACACAAATCCGACGGACAAAGTGCCACGCATGCTCAGAATAAATAAAGAGATGAAAGCTATTGGCCACTGCCCCGTTTATAGTCCCAACGTACGTGTTTTACGTCACCACGTTTAGAACGATCAGATTTTCCGACAACTTTGTGTGACCGTGTGTATGCAAGACAAGTTTGAGCCAACATCCGTCGAAAAAAATCCTAGGATTTTGTTGTCAGAATGTCCGAACAAAGTCCGACCGTGTGGAAGGGGCATTAGAGTGGAGACAGCGAGACAGCCCTTCTCGTCCACATCAGTGCCTGACCTCACAAATGTGCTTCTGGAAGAATGGTCAAACATTCCCATAGACACACTCCTAAACTTTGTGGACAGCCTTCCCAGAAGAGTTGAAGCTGTTATAGCTGCAAAGGGTGGGCCAACTCAATATCGAACCCTACGGACTAAGACGCCATTAAAGTTCAAGTGCATGTAAAGGCAGGTGTCCCAATACTTTTGATACATATTTTTATTTTTTACCTGAAAGTATTGGGACACCTGCCTTTACACACACTTGTAATACAAAATAAATATATATAAAAAAATATATTTTATATTTTTTTTTATTTATTTTGTATTGCCTGTAAATAAGCGTCAGCAGACGGCCTCGGCGACAAGCATGTGTTCCACACATTCATTACAATAAGTGCATGGGACTAGTGGTACACAGAGCTGTTAGCACATGTGCTCCTCATTTAATGTACCTTATATGACCTTGACACTGCTATAATCATTCACAGTTTTCCTGAAAACCAGCTACCAAAACAGAGGGAACAGATGTCTACTGCACGTCACACAATAAACATTATACTATATGCAAATGTTTATGTTAACGCGGTGAGGATGATGGATTACCCTATAACAAGACCAGGAATAAAATGACACTCAACTAAAGCAGATTACGTTTATTAATTATTCAATGGGTGTGGACGGGTGATCTGGTGTTAAGAGCCTTGCACTTGATTCTACAAGGTCATGGGATCAAGTCCTCCCATCACTACTAATCTCCTAACGTCACCCGTAACCATTTCAGTCCGCACAAGAAGACAGCCTGATGGGCATCTCGACTAAAAAAAAAAAAATAAAAAAAAAAAAAAAACAAACATTCAATAGGTCTGCAATGCTAACAACACACATCGCAGGAGAAACGTTCTACATATAGAAAAATAACTGCATCATAAAAACAATCCCATACAGCATGCATCTGCAGCCAATGCACGAGATCTGCACTACGCATATGCATAATTTCATTTCTACTGCAATAAAAAAAAAAAATAGATGACTTCAATAAGATAGAACCTGCTCATAAATATATATATATAAAACATCATAATCAAATATCACAAGAGCAATTCTTGTTTTTCAAGGCATGCAATGAGAGAAGCATTATGGCAGATTTGTAAAAATCGAATTGTTTATAAATAAGGAAACCTGTGCTATGTACGAGGAATACAAGAGGCTACAGGAGCCATTTTTTTTTTTTTTAGATATTTTGACACAATACCAAAACAAACTGTCTCTGTCGGCAATATTATAGGGGAGGGGGGGGGGGATAATATGGGGAAAAAAATGCAACTTCATTTATCCCGAGGTTGAATTAAAAATGGAGGGGGGGGTGGATGTGTACGAGACGTGTGTGTATAAAACCTCTAAAACAGGTGTGATTTTTATCCATCAGTATTAGACACTCCTCCCACAATGCATCAGTCTAGTGACCTGATGCAAGGGAAAAAAAAAAAAAAAATCAGCCAGCCATTCAGCACATGAGACCGCATCTGACCACCTTTGTTAGTCTAGTAAAAACATCTCATGCCAACGGAGACAACCCAGCCAACGCATTCACCATCTACAGGGGTTTTTGTTTTTTCCCCCTAAATCGGAGAGTAACAAGAAAGGGATCCACTAAAGAAATTAAAGAAAATTATTAAAAAAAAATAAAAAATATTCTAAAAAAAAGTTTAAAAAATAAAAATCTACAAAAATAATTATTAAAAAGATGAATGATTAAAAATATATAAAAAAAAAGATTTAAAAAGAAATCTAATAAAAAATGTATTATCTACAAAAAAATAAATTAAAAAGAAATGATCTATTAAAAAAAAAAAATTTTTAAAAATTTAAAAAAAAATTATCAATAAAAAAAATGAAAAAAATAATGATTTAAAAAAACTAAATAGATAAAAAAGTGGGGTGACTTGTCCTCCATATCTTGCAATGGATGCAGACTGCCAGGAGATGATGAACGCTGGCAGTGGTCTTTCTTGCATGCAACTGCAAAATAAATATCTCACCTGCCCCTCCTCCACACATAAAAACACATCCAGTGGCAGCCAACTTCTGTGTATGCCATGCATTTTGGGAGGGAATGAAGGGGGGTGGAGGGCATCATATAATGCAGAATAATGGAGGGGGGTAATACAATCAGTAATGTGGGGGGGAGAGAGATACAATCAGTAATGTGGGGGGGGAGAGAGATACAATCAGTAATGTGGGGGGGGGGAGAGAGATACAATCAGTAATGTGGGGGGGGGGGAAGAGAGATACAATCAGTAATGTGGGGGGGGGGAGAGATACAATCAGTAATGTGGGGGGGGGGGGGAGAGATACAATCAGTAATGTGGGGGGGGGGGAGAGATACAATCAGTAATGTGGGGGGGGGGGGAGAGATACAATCAGTAATGTGGGGGGGAGATACAATCAGTAATGTGGGGGGGGGAGATACAATCAGTAATGTGGGGGGGGGGGAGATACAATCAGTAATGTGGGGGGGGGGAGATACAATCAGTAATGTGGGGGGGGGGGAGAGATACAATCAGTAATGTGGGGGGGGGAGATACAATCAGTAATGTGTTGGGGGGAGATACAATCAGTAATGGGGGGGGCGGAGATACAATCAGTAATGGTGGGGGTGGCGGAGATACAATCAGTAATGTGGGGGGCGGAGATACAATCAGTAATGTGGGGGGCGGAGATACAATCAGTAATGTGTAGGGGGGGAGATACAATCAGTAATGTGTAGGGGGGGAGATACAATCAGTAATGTGTAGGGGGGGAGATACAATCAGTAATGTGTAGGGGGGGAGATACAATCAGTAATGTGTAGGGGGGGAGATACAATCAGTAATGTGTAGGGGGGGAGATACAATCAGTAATGTGTAGGGGGGGAGATACAATCAGTAATGTGTAGGGGGGGAGATACAATCAGTAATGTGGGGGGGGGGATACAATCAGTAATGTGGGTGGGGGGATACAATCAGTAATGTGGGGGGGGGATACAATCAGTAATGTGGGGGGGGGGTACAATCAGTAATGTGGGGGGGGATACAATCAGTAATGTGGGGGGGGATACAATCAGTAATGTGGGGGGGGATACAATCAGTAATGTGGGGGGGGGATACAATCAGTAATGTGGGGGGGGGGATACAATCAGTAATGTGGGGGGGGATACAATCAGTAATGTGGGGGGGGGGGGAATACAATCAGTAATGTGGGGGGGGGGGAATACAATCAGTAATGTGGGGGGGGGAATACAATCAGTAATGTGGGGGGGGGAATACAATCAGTAATGGGGGGGGCGGAGATACAATCAGTAATGGTGGGGGTGGCGGAGATACAATCAGTAATGTGTAGGGGGGGAGATACAATCAGTAATGTGGGGGGCGGAGATACAATCAGTAATGTGGGGGGCGGAGATACAATCAGTAATGTGTAGGGGGGGAGATACAATCAGTAATGTGTAGGGGGGGAGATACAATCAGTAATGTGTAGGGGGGGAGATACAATCAGTAATGTGTAGGGGGGGAGATACAATCAGTAATGTGTAGGGGGGGAGATACAATCAGTAATGTGTAGGGGGGGAGATACAATCAGTAATGTGTAGGGGGGGAGATACAATCAGTAATGTGTAGGGGGGGAGATACAATCAGTAATGTGTAGGGGGGGAGATACAATCAGTAATGTGTAGGGGGGGAGATACAATCAGTAATGTGTAGGGGGGGAGATACAATCAGTAATGTGGGGGGGGGGATACAATCAGTAATGTGGGGGGGGGATACAATCAGTAATGTGGGGGGGGGGATACAATCAGTAATGTGGGGGGGGGATACAATCAGTAATGTGGGGGGGGGTACAATCAGTAATGTGGGGGGGATACAATCAGTAATGTGGGGGGGGATACAATCAGTAATGTGGGGGGGGATACAATCAGTAATGTGGGGGGGGGGATACAATCAGTAATGTGGGGGGGGGGATACAATCAGTAATGTGGGGGGGGATACAATCAGTAATGTGGGGGGGGATACAATCAGTAATGTGGGGGGGGGGGGGAATACAATCAGTAATGTGGGGGGGGGGGGAATACAATCAGTAATGTGGGGGGGGGAATACAATCAGTAATGTGGGGGGGGGAATACAATCAGTAATGTGGGGGGGGGAATACAATCAGTAATGTGGGGGGGGGGATACACAATCAGTAATGTGGGGGGAGATACACAATCAGTAATGTGGGGGGGGGGATACACAATCAGTAATGTGGGGGGAGATACACAATCAGTAATGTGGGGGGGGGATACACAATCAGTAATGTGGGGGGAGATACACAATCAGTAATGTGGGGGGGGGGATACACAATCAGTAATGTGGGGGGGGATACACAATCAGTAATGTGGGGGGGGATACACAATCAGTAATGTGGGGGGGATACACAATCAGTAATGTGGGGGGGATACACAATCAGTAATGTGGGGGGGATACACAATCAGTAATGGGGGGGGATACACAATCAGTAATGGGGGGGGGGATACACAATCAGTAATGGGGGGGGGGATACACAATCAGTAATGTGGGGGGGGATACACAATCAGTAATGTGGGGGGGGGGGTACACAATCAGTAATGTGGGGGGGATACACAATCAGTAATGTGGGGGGATACACAATCAGTAATGTGGGGGGGTACACAATCAGTAATGTGGGGGGGTACACAATCAGTAATGGGGGGGGGGGATACACAATCAGTAATGGGGGGGGGATACACAATCAGTAATGTGGGGGGGGATACACAATCAGTAATGTGGGGGGGGGGGTACACAATCAGTAATGTGGGGGGGATACACAATCAGTAATGTGGGGGGATACACAATCAGTAATGTGGGGGGGTACACAATCAGTAATGTGGGGGGGTACACAATCAGTAATGTGGGGGGGAGATACAATCAGTGGGGGGGGGGATACAGTCAGTAATGTGGGGGGATACAATCAGTGGGGGGGATACAATCAGTAATGTGGGGGGGGGGGTACAATCAGTAATGTGGGATGGGGGAGATACAATCAGTAATGTAGGTTGGTACAATCAGTGGGGGGGATACAATCAGTAATGTGGGGGGGGGGGTACAATCAGTAATGTGGGGGGGGTACAATCAGTAATGTGGGATGGGGGAGATACAATCAGTAATGTAGGGGGGTACAATCAGTGGGGGGGATACAATCAGTAATGTGGGGGGGGGGGGTACAATCAGTGGGGCGAGATACAATCAGTAATGTGGGGGGGATACAATCAGTGGGGGGGTACAATTGGTAATGGGGGGGGAGGTGATACAATCAGTGGGGGGGTGACCTGGGTGATAAGATGGTAGATGAATGAATGACAGGTTGGCATGGTGCTTGTTCTTACCAGATGGAGTTCTTGATCTTCTGTTGCAGTGCACTGGCCTCCGTCCCTTGCAGTCCTGTGACCAGGGCGGGCAGGCTCCCCGGGGTTGCAGAGGGGGGCAGCTGATCAGGCCGCTGTTTTTTCGGGGTCTGTGGCTGCTGCTCCTCTGCCATGATGATTGCTGATGCTGGGCTCGGTGTGTGAGAGAGACACAGAGAGGGGGGAGGAGGGGTGGAAGCAGGAGGACGGAAGGCGCTGTGCACGCTAGGCCTTTACCCCGACCTCGAGTAGATGGCCTTCCCGTGCTGGGGGGACATGACGGGAGCAGCTCAGGAGAAGGATCGGGGAGGGGCAGCTACAGCCGTGGGGACGCGTGCAGAAGGGTGAGGGGCATGGTAAGGTTAGAGGGCGAGGAGGGGGGGATGTCTGCCAGTCATAGGATGCGGGGTGCTGGGAATGGGAGCCGAAGAAGGGGGCATGAAGGTGGAGGAGAAGAAGGCAGATGTGCCCCCCTCACAGCTGCACTCCGCCTAAATCCAACACCTGGTCCCACTGCAGCCGCCTGCAGCCCTCACGGCGCTCACTGGAGAGGAGCGGAGGCTGCACCCGGCACTGCGCAGGCGCACTGCTCCTGACAACAACTACTACACACATCAGGCTGCCTCCTCCACAACAACAATACACACTGAGCTCCCCTCACAGATTATACTGGGATGGGATGTGTTCACCAGTCACCGCTTATACTGGGATATCTTCACCAGTCACACTTCATACTGGGATGTTTTCACCAGTCACAGCTCATACTGGGATGTGTTCACCAATCATACCTCATACTGGGATGTCTTCACCAATCATACCTCAAACTGGGATGTCTTCACCAATCATACCTCAAAATGGGATATCTTCACCAATCACACCTCATACTGGGATGTCTTCACCAATCATACCTCATACTGGGATGTCTTCACCAGTCACACTTCATACTGGGATGTCTTCACCAGTCACAGCTCATACTGGGCTATGTTTACCAGTCACAGCTCATACTGGGATAGCTTCACCAGTCACAGTTCATACTGGGCTATCTTTACCAGTCACGGCTCTTACTGGGATGCCTTCACCAGTCACAGCCTGTACTGGGATGTCTTCACCAATCACAGTGTGTACTGGGATGTTTTCACCAGTCACAGCCTGTACTGGGATGTCTTCACCAGTCACAGCCTGTACTGGGATGTCTTCACCAGTCACAGATTGTACTGGGATGTCTTCATCAGTCACAGATTGTACTGGGATGACTTCACCAGTCACACATTGTACTGGGATGTCTTCACCAGTCACAGATTGTACTGGGATGTCTTCACCAGTCACAGATTGTACTGGGATGTCTTCACCAGTCACAGATTGTACTGGGATGTCTTCACCAGTCACAGCTTGTATTGGAATGTCTTCACCAGTCACAGCTAGTTTTGGGATGTCTTCACCACTAACATCTTGTACTGGGGTGTCTTCAACAACAGTCTACACTGAGCTCCACTCACAGTCTATGCAGGGCTTATACTGGGATATCTTCACCAGACACAGTGCTTACAACATACAGTGCCTTGACCAGTCACACCTCATACTGGCATATCTTCACCAGTCACAGCTCATACTGGGATGTCTTCACCAGTCACAGCTCATACTTGGATATCTTCACCAGTCACAGCTCGTACTGGGATGTGTTCACCAGTCACAGTGTGTACTGGGATGCCTTCACCAGTCACAGCCTGTATTGAGATTGTCACTTTAAAAAAAAAAATTTGATCACTTTTATTGCTGTCACAAGGAATGTAAACATCCCTTGTGACAGTAATAGGTGGTGACAGGTACTCTTTATGGAGGGATCGGGAGTCTAAAAGACCCCAAACCCCTCCTTTGCACTTCAAAGTATTCAGATCGCCAAAAATGGCGATCCTGAATACTGTCATTTTTTTTTAAACGGCGCCATTAGCAACCGAGTAAACCGGAAGTGACATTGAGACGTCGCTTCCGTGTTTACACAAAGGAGACTGGATCGAAGCCGTTTCCGGCTTCCTTCCAGTCTCACTCTAGCCGGCGGAAGTGCCGGATCGTGAATCGGGTCTTCCGGTGTGACGGGAGGCCATGGAAGGTGGCGAGAGGGGGGACATCCCCTCTCGCTCCTTCACGATAACAGCCAAACGGCTTTTAGGCACATCGGCTGGTATCCCTGAAGAGCCGACCGCCCGCTCTAAAAAACGGTACCAGGATGATGCATGCAGCTGCATGCATCATCCCGGTATAACCCCTTAAAGCCGAGGCCGCAGATGTGCGTACGGTCGGCGGGAAGGGGTTTTAAAGCAGCTCCAGCATCTCTTCTCCCTCCGATTTATTCTTCCTCCAGTGATGTCTTAAAGCGGAGGTCCGCCCACTGCTGCAAAAATTAAAAGTCAGCAGCTACATATACTGCAGCTGCTGACTTTTAATAATCGGAAACTTACCTGTCCTGGAGTCCAGCAATGTTGGCACCGCAGCTGATGTTTCCATCAGCTGTCGGGTGCATGCCGCCTCCATTGCGAGAAAGGGAACCCGGCAGTGTAGCCTTTCGGCTTCACGCCGGGAACCCTACTGCGCATGCGCGAGGCTCCGCTCCTCTCTTACTGGTCCGGCAACAGGGGGAGGAGGAGGGAGCCCCAGCCGTAACATCAATACCCGCGGCTGAGGCTCCCAGAAGTGGAGAAAGCATACCTGTGAAAGACAGGTATGCTGTCCCCCCTCCCCCCCAAAAGGTGCCAAATGTGGCACCGGAGGAGGGAGGAGTACAATGAGCGGAGGTTCAACTTATGGGTGGAACTCCGCTTTAATCCTCCAGTTCTTCTTGCTGAGCTGATGTCTTCTTCCTTTGGTTCTGTCTCCGGTTCTTATTGCTGCGCTAATAACTTCTTCCACTGCCGGTTCTTCCTCCGGTTCTTCTCTCTCTGCTGTCTTCTTCCTCTGCTGTCACCAACACAGCAAGAAGAACCGTAGGATGAAGACATCACTGGAGGGAGAAGAAATTGGATGCTGGAGCTGCTTTAATAAAGGACTTTGTCAAAAACCTGTGTGCTGGTTTTATTTCTTTTTGATACTTTTTTGGGTTAATGGGTAGGGGTACAATATACCCCATACTCATTCACATAGGTTGGGGGGCCAGGATCTGGGGGCCCCCTTGTTAAAGGGGGCTTCCAGATTTCGATAAGCCCCCTGCCCACAGACCCCCATAACCAATGCCCAGGGTTGTGGGGAAGAGGCCCTTGTCCCCATCAGCTTGGGGACAAGGTGCTTTGGGGTGGGGGGGGCGCAGAGCACCCACCCCCAATGTTAAGGGCATGTGGCCTGCTATGGTCCGGATGGGTGCTCGCTCATCCCCCCCCTTTCCTGACCTGCCGGGCTGCGTGCTCGGATAAGGGTCTGGTATGGATTTTGGGGGACCCCACGCCTTAAAATCCGATCTTGGGGGGGAAACCTACGCCTTTCTTTATTTTGGTGTGGAACCTTTTTTAAAGTTGGGCCAACTTGTGTCGGACCAGTTAAAGAGAAAGTAAACCTCCTCTGCAGACATTTACTTATAGGTAAGCCTTTAATAAGGCTTAACTATAGGTAATGTAAATATCTCCTAAACATGTACCGTTTAGGAGATATTTACATTACATGCAGACAGTGACATCACTGGCGCATGTGCTCTGAAGGAACTGCCATGGGTGCCGTTCCTTCCGAGCCCTGTGCCGTGAATGGCGGCTCCCGCGCACACGCGTCATGGCGGTTCCGGCAAATCGCAGCGTCGGAGCCCGCGAACCTGGAAGAAGCTCTGGGGAAAATGTCAGCCATCTCAGCGGTGTGCCGTTGCCGCTGGAAGGCTTCGTTCTAAGGTTAGTATTTCATAATGAGCTAGTATGCGATGCATACTAGCTCTTTATGCCTTTCTCTTACAGGTTTTTTTTTTCACTTTTTTTTACAACCTCTTCAAGACGGATCTCATAGGGAACCATTGACTTATACACGTCATGCGACATGTGCTCCCAAAGTCGGAGCGTATGTCGTACCATTGTGAACCCAACCTTAGCCTTTACTCCAACCATGTCTAACAAGTGAATCACTTCTCCCACTGAATAGCAGCCTTTAGTCTCCAGCTTATTTTCCCACTCAGTCCCATGCAAGAGACTGAAAAAGTGCAATCATGCTTTATCCTTAAAAAACTCTTTTTATTCCATCACACACTAGTACAATACTCGCATTGAAAACAATTAAAACACAGCCTTATATGTTGTAGGTGCTGTAGCAGGGAAAACCTCCAGTTATTGAAACACTGATCCTTAATCCAGGCCAATCAGACCCATTTTCCGATTGGCCGAAAAGAGAAGAGTCCCAATTGGCCACCAAGGAGGAGGGAGGAAATGGAAGCCGCCGCGATGCCTGTGGAGAACAGAGGAAGGGGAAGCCGCCACCACCGAGCAGGGGAAGCCGCTGGTGAAGCGCTGCCCACAATAGATGGGGTAAGTGCTCCAGACCCGACCGACCGGTGGGGAGGGGGGTGCTACTGTTTGCCGCCCCCCTCAAAAAATGTTACCACCGGCCGCCACTGGTTAGCTGGGGGGCCTATACGAAAATCCATTGTCCAGGAATTCAGGAGGATGCTCCCTATTCCCTACCCTAGTTCCTGTTCAAATTAAAACCCTAAAAAGAACCCTTAGACTACTTTCTGAGCCAGTGGAAGAATGAAGAAAATGAAGAAAATGTCCCTGGCTGTGTGTGTGTTCAGGGCCGGACTGGCCTACCGGGATACCGGGAGATTTCCCAGTAGGCCGCCTGCCCTGGGGCCGCTTTGAGTTGTGGCTGCAGTGCTCCCCTCTTTCCTGCTCCTGTGTGTCACGGAGCTGGCTGGGTCTGTGTTCAGACCGGCTCATGTGATAATAGATAGAATCAGTGTTCCGCATATCACACGAGCCGGTCTAGGGGGGCGGGACCGTGTTACAGCGCCGTCGCCGCCGAACGCAGACCCAGCCAGCTTCGTGATCCACAGGAGGAGATGCCCGCCCTTACAGCCCGCCCTGTGTGCCTGGATAGGAGGATCAGCAGGGGGCCGCATATAGAGGAAATGAGCTTTCTATATGCGGCTGCATGGAGGAATATAGAAAGTTAATTTCCTCTATATGCGCCCCCCCTGCCGATCCTCCTATCCAACTTCTTTTACTGCCCCCCCAGTTCTCCTTGTGCTCCCTGGCTCCACCCCCCGTGCTCTCCTCCCCCCACCACACTCTCCACCCCTGTTCTTTCTGCCCCCCCTGCTCTCCAGCTCTCCCAATCCTTCTCTAGCCATTATCCCAGTGCTCTCCACTCCCCCAGTGCTCTCCACCCCTGTTCTTCCTCCCCCCCAGTGCTTTCCCCCCCTGTTCTTCCCCCCCCCAGTGCTCTCCAGCTCTCCCCAGCACTCTCCAGCCCCCACCCCAGTGCTCTCCGCCCCCCACAGTGCTCTCCAGCCTACCATTCTCCCCACCCCTGTTCTTTCTGGCCCCCCGGTGCTCTCAAGCTCCACCCATCGCTCTCCAGCCCCCCCCCCAGTGCTCTCCAGCTCTCACCATCACTTTCCAGCCCCCACCCCAGTGCTCTCCGCCCCCCACAGTGCTCTCCAGCCCCCCATTCTCCCCACCCCTGTTCTTTCTGGCCCCCCAGTGCTCTCACGCGCCACCCATCGCTCTCCAGCCAACCCCCTGTGCTCTCTGCCCCGTGCTATATATATATATATATATATATATATATATATATATATATATATATATATATATTTTATATAAAGCCCTATGTGATTTCATATCTGTCTTATCTATATATAATACACTCTTCAAATGTGCTTTAAAATGTATGGTTTTCCCTTTCATGAACAGGAAAATAATGACGTTATGCTGTTGCGCTGGTTTAATAATGCTGTTGCGCTGGTATAATAATGCTGTGGGGCTGGTATGAAATTTTTTCCATGGCTGGATTTTATTCCCAGTCTGGCCCTGTGTGTGTTACAAAGGGGGAAATATGACAAAGTTCACCAGCAACCCCCGAGCCATGGACCAGTGCAGGTCTCTGGCCTGTTTGCAGCCAGACCGTGAAGGCTGCACTGTCAGAGGTGCGGTGGGTGAGCAGAGAGATGACATCATCTCTCACTGCCCTACCCACATCATCACTGTTCCACTATCACTCTAGGATAGGATGGAACCCAGCAACTGACCATATGCCGATTTTCCTGTTCGGATGCTGTAGCACTGGGAATAGGCTGCAAGAAGAGGTTGTACGTCTTTTACTGCAAAAAAAAAAATCTTTGCTAATTGCCTTTGAATTATTAAAGTGTCAAGCTGCATCTGGTATTTTTTGGTAGCAGACTACAGTGGGAAGCTTCATCTGGTGGCAGGATAGTGGGAATCTGCATCTGGTGACTGTCCGCAACAGTGACAATCCACATCTGGTGGCAGGTCGCAACAGTGATAATACGCATCTGGTGGAAGGCCGCAACCGTGACAAGCTGCATTTGGTGGCAGAATAGTGAAAAGCTGCATCTGGTGGCAGCATAGTTACAAACTACATCTGGTGGCAAGCAACAGTGGCAAGTGAAAAGCTGCATCTGGTGGCAGGCGACGGTGGAAAGTGACAAGCTGCATCTGGTGGAAGACTATGATGGCAATTGACAAGCTAAATGGCAGGCGATGGTGGCCAGTGACACACTGCATCTGAAGGCAGGCGACGGTGGCAAGTAACAAGCTGCAACTTGTGGCAGATGACAGTGGCAAGTGACATGCTGCTTCTGAAGGCAGGCGATGGTGGCAAGTGACAAGCTGCATCCTGTGGCAGACGACAGTGACAAGTGATAAGCTGCATTTAAAGGCAGGAGAGGGTGGCAAGTGACAAGCTGCATCTGGTGGCAGGCGATGGTGGTAAGTGACAAGCTGCATCTAGTAGCAGGTGACGGTGGCAAGTGACATGTTGCATCTGAAGGCAGGCGATAGTGGCAAGTGACAAGCTACATCTGGTTGCAGGCGACGGCAGGCGACAGTGGCAAGTGACAAGCTACATCTGGTTGCAGGCGACAGGAGGCGACAGTGGCAAGTGACAAGCTGCATCTGGTTGCAGGTGACGGTGGCAAGTGACAAGCTGCATCTGGTGGCAGGTGACGGTGGCAAGTGACAGCTGCATCTGGTGGAAGGCGACAGTGGCAAGTGACACACTCAGGGCTCCTTATGATTCTGCATGATGGTGAGTTGGATTATTCCATTTTATATTACAATGTAAGAATAGAAATAATGCGCTTCAATCATCCTGACACTATATCAACCATGGTGTCGTGATGATTGAAGTGCTAATACCAGCCATTGCCATGTAAAATCGGCTACAGACCAATGGCCCTTGGCAAAAATGTTCTCTATGAAACCGGTCCCCGGTGCCAAAAGGGTTGGGGACCACAGATTTAGGGGGTGCGCTACATTACATTTTTGATTTTGGGTTAAATACCTCTTTAGCTTTTCCGACAGAAAATGTTCTATGAGAGCTTGTTGTCGGAAATTTCGACCGTGTGTAGGCTCCAGACATTTTCCATCGGAATTTCCGCCACACAAAATTTGAGAGCTGGTTCTCAAATTTTCCGACAACAAAATCCGTTGTCGTAAATTCCGATCGTGTGTACACAATTCCGACGCACAAAGTTCCACGCATGCTCGGAATCAAGCAGAAGAGCCGCACTGGCTATTGAACTTCATTTTTCTTGACATTCAGAATTTCCAACCAACTTTGTGTGACCATGTGTATGCAAGATAAGTTTGAGCCAACATCCGTCGGAAAAAAAAACATGGATTTTGTTGTCGCAAAATCCTATCGTGTGTACAGGGCATTAGTGGCAAATCAACAATTCCTTTATCCACCTCGTTTGTGTTGATGGGGGAATCTGTTTTGTTTTTTTGGCTGAATAAAAAAAAAGTGCAAACAGTGTATGGCCAGCTTTAGAATGATGATTTGTATACTTCCCTTTTTTTGGCATCTGGATTTTGTTGGCTTGTATGTTTGTTTTGTTTGTTTGTGTCTCTCTACATCATCTGTTCTTTTCACCACCCCCTTTCATGGTAAAGTATCTCTACTTCCCGATCTCATGACAATGACCTAACACTCGCTTACCCATTATATTTACTAGATCTGTGAATAATTGTTCTCTCTAACAAGCAAACCTTGGTTTAAGAGTAACTTGGTTTAAGAGCGTTTTGCAAGACAAGGGTTTTGTGTCACGTCACAACTGAGTATAAAACAGAACAGAGGCGCCTCTAAGTGTAGCAATATGGTTACATTTAATGAAGGTACAACATTTATCAAGTCACATGGTTGATAATTAAAACAGGCATCCAGGGTAAAGCTGTCAACATAGACCATCCTCCACACTATCCTCCACACTACCATCGACGTCATCCCTTCCACGCTGTGCTCCATGAGCGCTTCAAGCCTCGCTTTCAAATCATTCTACTGCATGGTAGTATTCCCGGTCACGATTGCAGACTGACAGCGGTAAGAGCAACGGTCTATGTGGACAGCTTTACCCCGGATGCCTGCATATTTAGATGTGTCTCTTTTAATCATCAACCATGTGAGTTGCTAAATGTTGTACCTTCATTAAACGTAACCATATTGCTACACTTAGAAGCGCCTCTTTTCCCTTTTATACACCATAGCTCCTGCTGGATTTTGATTCTAATCTCCTTGTGGAGGCTGCCATTTGTGGATGGACATTTTATGGTTACACAACCTATCACATTGCTGTAATCTTTTTATATGGACTATAAACTGAAGGACTTATGAATAAATGGTTATGGAACAAATCATCTTAGTTTCCCTTATTTCTTATGGGGAAATTCACTTTGATATACAAGTGCTTTGGATTACAAGCATGTTTATGGAACAAATTATGCTAGCAAACCAAGGTTTTACTGTACATGGTTTTACCAATTTGTAACATCATCCTAACTCTAAAGCTCCATACACATGGGCCAAATATCGGCCGAAATCAGACGATACAGTGGATACCGGCCGACATTCGGCTCGTGTGTACAGGTCCTTTTTGGCAGAAGCTGATATCTCGGCTGGCTTCTGTCAAACGAGCCTGCTGGAAAACCAGCAGCCGATCGCCTTCCAATCAGCTTTTTTAGCCAATGGCTGCACAGTAGCTCAGCAGGGGATCACTGTACTAAAATCGCATTGTTAGTACAGTGACCTCCTTGTGAGTTCCCCAATTTATTTTCATTCAACCCAGCCGGCTTACCCCATGTACCAGGCTTTAGAATCTCAGAAAAATAATATTGAATATAAAAACTTGCAAGCAGGAAGAATTTTTATACTATGGGGTTTATTTACTAAAGCTGAGGAATGCAAATCAGGCTCACTTCTGCATAGAAACCAATCACCTTCCAGGTTTTATTACCAAAGCTTAATTGAACAAGTTGAGGGTAGAAACTGGTTTCTATGCAGAAGTGAGCTTGATTTTGCACTCTCCAGCTTTAGTGAATGTCACCCTATGTCTTCTCTGCAAGAAATACTTTTTTTTTTTTTACCTTCCTGCTCGCATAATGCTTTATAAATGTACCTATGTGCCCAGCTTAATGTACAATCTTGGCACATTCTGGTGCTGGGATGAATGAACTCCCTGCCAACCCTGGATGAGTTACTCTATTGCTGCGTACACATGAGCGGACTTTACAGCAGACTTTGTATGGCGTACTTTTCAACGGACTTTACGACGGACTTTCCGAATGAACGGACTTGCCTACACACAATCAACCAAAGTCCGACGGATTCGTACGTGATAACGTACGACCGGACTAAAACAAGGAAGTTCATAGCCAGTAGCCAATAGCTGCCCAAGCGTTGTTTTTTGTCCGTCGGACTAGCATACAGATGAATGGACTTTTCGACCGGACTCGAGTCCAACGGAGAGATTTGAAACATGTTTCAAATATAAGTTGTCAAACTTTTGAGAAAACAAAGTCCGCTGGAGCCCACACACGATCGAATTGTCCGACGAAATCCGGTACGCCTGACCAAGTATGCCGTAAAGTCCGATTGTGTGTACGCGGCATATGTCATCACAGCCTGGCCAGTCAAGATGGTCAAGAAGCCCAAACCCAGAAAAAGCCAGAAAGAAGATATCAGAACCGGCGAGGGAGCTCGGGATGTCACATTGCTGGAGAGGAGGTGAGTATTAAAAGATTTTGTTCTGCTTTAAAGCTGAATTCTAGATAGTTCAGCTTGCACCAAGGTAAACTATATAATCTATAATAATCTATATTCTCTACCTGTGGAAACTGGAAATTACTGTAAAAGCTGCTGCTACTTTATTGATCCCTGTGGTCTTTCAAGTCCCCTGCCATCATTCAGAGAACACTAAGCTACTTGAGGGTAGGGACTGATGTGAATGTACAATGTATATGTAAAGCGTAAATTGATGGCGCTATATAAGTACCTGGAATAAATAAATAATAAATCTGTCTCCTCCCCCCCTCCAATGCCACATTTTGCACCTTTCAAGGGGGAGGAAGGAACGGGTACCTGTTTTTGACAGGTAACCCTTCCCCACTTCCTAGGACCGCGTTGCGGTGCTGTCTTTCGGAGGTTCGGCCCCCTCCTCCTTCCTCCGCCGCTGCCAGGCCAATACGCAGTAGGGAGCCGGCTGTGAAGTCGAAAGGCTTCACTGCCGGTTTCCCTTACCAGCTGATCTGAAAATTGGCTGGGGTGCCGACATTGCAGGAACCCTGGACAGGTAAGTGTCTTAATATTAAAAGTCAGTAGCTACAGTATTTACACCTCTGTAAGAATACACAAGCAGGAAACTGCAGGCTAACTTGTGACAGTGACTAAAAGGCAAGTTAGATATAATATATAAAAAAATTCTACACAAAATCCATCTAGCTCACACCTGTTCTCGAGAAATGTTACTTTTATCAGCTAATATAGAAAATGCATATGATACTTTATCCCAGCAATGTATGCTCTTTGCATTAAGAAAATGGGGCTTAACTGAAATCTTCTTACACTTAGGTAGGTATCTTAGGTTAGGTATTGTCGATATACTTCCCCCTCCATTCTCTATAGTAAGGGGTACAAGACAAGGGTGCCCATTGTTCCCCATCCTCTTTGTGCTAGCTTTAGAGCCCATGGCTTATTATGTGAATCAGAGTCAAGACATCAAAGGCTTAAAGAGAAAGTAAACCCTGATGGGTTTTACTTCCTCTTTTTCTCCCTGTATAACCTGCATCGCATACTAGCCCATTATGTGACACTTACCTGCAAAATAATCCAGCGATGTCCCCTGTGTAGGCAGCGTCCATCTTCAAGCCTCTGTTCCTTCCGGGCTGCGGACTCCGGCTCTGTGATTCGCCGGAGCCGCATGACGTCACTCCCACGCATGCGCACAGTAACGGCACACACTAGGCAAGAAACGGCACGGAGTTTTGTTTCTTTCCCGCGCATGCACCGTTCACTTTATTGGCGGACTACAAGTGAAATATCTCCTAAACGGCGCGTTTAGGAGATATTTCCACTACCTATAGGTAAGCCTTATTATAGGCTTACCTATAGGTAGAAGTCCCAAAAAAGGGTTTACAACCACTTTAAAAATAGTGGGATTGGATAAAAAAAAAAATCACTTTTCAATATTGCCTCCCCTCACATCTCTTTACCCTGCCTTTTTGTTACACTCTTCAAGTTTGAATCTTTCTCAGGTTGGTAAGTAAACCAGTCAGAATCTATTAACAATCTTCTTTAGCACATATCGAAAACAATTTTAGCTTCGGGTTATCCAACCGATTGCCATATCCTGAAATCAATCTTGCGTCCATATAATCCTGGCCTTTATGAAGCTAACTACCCCTCCCCTATTACTTAGGCCTCTTGTACACTGCAGCTGGTAAACTGACATTTAGGAGCATTTGGTTTTTTTTTTTTCAGCAGCCCCTGAACTCTCCTCAATGTTATCTTACGGGTACATGTACACTCAGGCGTTTATAGTCGTTTAGAAGCAGTTGAGGTTAGAAGATTTTTTTTTAAAGCAAAAATTTGCGTTCAGGATGGTAGTTCAGGGGCATCTGAAACGCCAAATTCTTGTAAGAGCGTGTAAACGCGGTAACTCACATTTATAAGCGTTTTGGTTTATAGGCGTTTTCCATGGGGAATCATTTCTGACCATCTACAGAGAGAGAGAGATTGTAAGCATTCGGGAGGGTCTACTAATCTGTAAAATTTGTTATCTATAAAAAACGCTTTCTAAACGCAAACCCTCATGATCCCTGCAAAATGCAAATAAACGTGGCATGTAAGTGGCAAAACTGACGTTTTTTACCGTCAGTTACTAGCTGTCAAGTTCCAGCATTCGAAAAAGGTTTTCAAACGTCATGGGTACATGAATACATGAAGCCTAAAACTTAAAGCCGTGTTCTGGTTGAAATTTTACTTTTTAGATAAAAAATACCCCCATAATCCTCATGCTTAATGTACTCTAGTAAAGGTATGTTGTAAACTAAGGTCCATTTTGTATTTTTGCACCGTTGATTTCTTACTTTTGTAAGTCCCAGCAGGCCGCGGCCATCTCATGTGTGGGCATCTGAAGCCAGACTGTATCTTGTCCTGTAGTCCGTGCATGCTGATTACCCAGCATGCACCTCCAGATCTCGCACATGCTCAGAGCAGCACGAGCAGTGTAATAGGTTGTAGGTCGGGTTTCCATAGCAACAGCAGTGTCAGAGGAAGTTGCCACCCCTTAACTATGGAAACCTCTCCTCCCCCTCCTGGAACCAGGAAGATTATAAGACGGCTTTCACACCGAGCCACAGGGGGCTTCGGCGGTAAAACAGCGCTATTTTTAGCGCCGCTATACCGTTGTTTTAGCGACGCTATTCGGCCGCTAGCGGGGTGGTTTTAACCCCCTGATAGCAGCCGAAAAGGGGTTCAATCCGCCCTCAAAACGCTGCCGGAGCGGCGTTTTTCCGGCAGTATCGCAGCACTGCCCCATTGATTTCAATGGGGAACAGCGGTGGAGGAGCGGTGAGTTCACCGCTCCTTCACCGCTCCAAAGAAGCTGCTGGCAGGACTTTTTGTGACGCGCTGCCAGCGCACCGCTCCAGTGTGAAAGCCCTTGGGCTTTCACACTGAAGTGAATGGAGCCGCTTTTTTCAGGCACTATACAGGTGCTATTTTTAGCGCTGTAGTGCCTGAAAAGCGCTGGCAGTGTGAAAGGGGTCTAAATCTAGAAATATAAAAAGCTCCTGCAAAAGGTAATTACTTTTTAAAAGATGCTAATTGTAAATGATATCCCTTGTTTCTGTGGCAGATTTTTTATATATATATAAAATCTCTTGTTATGTGTATATATATATATATATATATATATATATATATATATATATATATATATGCACAAAACAAGGGATATCATTTACAATTAGCATCTTTGAAAAAAGTAATTACCTTTTGCAGGAGCTGCCCCAAATTGCCCCCATCAAAACTGCACAATCATACTGCCCCCATCAAATTGCCCCCATAAAAATTGCCCCATCAAAACTGCACAATCATACTGCCCCCCTCAAATTGCCCCCATCAAAATTGCCCCATCATACTGCCCCATCAAAATTGCCCCCATCAAAACTGCCACTATCAAAATTGCCCCCCATCAAAACTGCCCTATCATACTGCCACCATCAGAATTGCCACATCAAAACTGCCCCATCAAATTACCCCATAAAATGCCCCATCAAAATTGCCCCATCATACTGCCCCATCAAAATTGCCCCATCATTCTGCCACCATCAAAATTGCCCCCATCAAAACTGCCCCATCATACTGCCCCATCAAAACTGCCCCATCAAAATTGCCCCATCAAAATTGCCCCATCAAATTGCCCCCATCAAATTGCCCCATCATACTGCCCCCATCAAAATTAACCCATCATAACTGCCCTACCAAAACTGCCCCATCATACTGCTCTATCAAAACTGCCCCCATCAAATTTGCCCCATCATACTACCCCATCAAAATTGCCCCATCAAAACTGCCCCCATCAAACCTGCCCCCATCAAAATTGCCCCCATCATACTGCCCCATCAAACTTGCCCCCATCAAAACTGCACCATCATACTGCCTGATCAAAATTGCCCCCATCAAAACTGCCCCCATCAAAATTGCCCCCATCATACTGGCCCATCAAATTTGCCCTCATCAAAACTGCACCATCATACTGCCCGATCAAAATTGCCTCCATCAAAACTGCCCCATCAAAACTGCCCCCACAAAAATTGCCCCATCATACTGCCCCATCTAAATTGCCCCCATTAAAACTGCCCCATCAAAACTGCACCATCATACTGCCCTATCAAAATTTCCCCCATCCAAACTTCCCCATCAAAACTGCCCCATCATACTGCCCCATCAAACTTGCCCCCATCAAAACTGCACCATTATACTGTCCCATCAAAACTGCCCACATCAAAATTGCCCCATCAAACTTGCCCCCCATCAAAACTGCGACATCAAAACTACATCATACTGCCCCATCAAAATTGCCCCCATCATACTGCCCCATCAAAATTGCCCCATCATACTGTCCCCATCAAAACTGCCCCCATCATACTGCCCCATCAAAACTGCCCCATCATACTGCCCCATCAAAATTGCCCCATCATACTGCCCCATCAAAACTGCCCTCATCAAAATTTCCCTATCAAAACTGCCCCCATAAAAATTGCCCCATCATACTGACCCCATCAAAATTGCCCCATCAAATTGCCCCATCACACTGCCACCATCAAAATTGCCCCATCAAACTGCCCCATCATACTGCCACCATCCAAATTGCCCCATCAAAACTGCCCCACATCATATTGCCCCATCAAAATTGCCCCATCAAATTGCCCCATCATACTGCTTCATCAAAACTACCCCCATCAAAATTGCCCCATCATACTGCCCCCATCAAAATTGCCCTATTAAAACTGCCCCCATCAAAATTACCCCATCATACTGCCCCATCAAAATGTGCCCCATCAAAATTGCCCCATCAAAACTGCCCCCATCAAAATTGGCCCATCATACTGCCCCCATCAAAATTGCCCCATCAAAATTGCCCCCATCAAAATTGCCCCATCAAAATTGCCCCGTCAAAATTGCCCCATCATACTGCCCCATCAAAACTGCCCCATAAAATCTGCCCCATCAAAATTGCCCCATCATACTGCCCATTCAAAACTGCCCCATCAAAATTGCCCCCATCAAAACTGCCCCCATCATACTGCCCCATCAAAACTGCCCCATCATACTGCCCCATCAAAATTGCCCCTATCATACTGCCCCATCAAAATTGCCCCATCATACTGCCCCCATCAAAACTGCTCCATCATACTGCCCCATCATACTGCTACCATCAAAATTGCCCCCATCATAGTATTCTTTTATAAATGATTAGTAAAGGCTGTGCTGTCCCCCAGGCTTTGAATGTAATCAGAGCTAAGATGTTCCAGCCGCCTCCCCTACCGCCCAGCACAGCGTATAAGAAGCTTTGGTAACCATGGCAACAAAAGCCTGGTTACCCTTTTTAAAAATGGCACTGGCCGCCGCCTTGCATCACGTCATTTCAAGTTTTGAAATAACGTGATGCTACGGCCCAGCTATGCCTATTGCCTTCTGGGATTGATGACAAACATCTCCCAGGAGGCATTGCAGACCAGGAAATGAAGTGCTCGGCCGCGGCCAGGGAGGAGGAAATGAAGATTTCAATCTTCATTATAACAGTGAGTTTAAAAAAAAAAAAAGATATGCCAAATCGTTTTCAGCGCACACAGCGGCTTGGGATGCAGAGGACTTCAAAAAGTGGGTGGAACTCCGCTTTAACATATGGGGGAGAAATTGGAAGAAAAAAAACCCTATTGGTTTGGCAGTGAAAGGGTTAAAAACAGGGAGGGTTAAAAAAATGAAAAGAATTTGGTTTGGCGCTAAAAGAGTTTCAAAAAACAAAAGCGTAAAAAAATCTTTCTTTTTTTCAAAGACGTCTTTTTTATCTCTCCTGAGATTTTTCTTGTGATTTTATTGGATTTGATTTAATTCAGTTCAATTTCATTGCGATTTCTATTGTACATTTAAAGCCTTATTCTTAATAATGAACCGATTTAAATGTAATCAGCTTCTTTCTCTGAAAAACACCAAAGAGAAACCCAGCAAAGGAAGGGCAGCTATTGTAGGAGGTATCAGTCACCAGCCTGCAGATACCCCAATCAAAAAGCCCCCCAAAATGAAGAGAACACGAGCATTTGTGCGTGGCTGTTTCAGAGCTGTTGTTGGATGTTTCGTTCCCCGCTGAGCAAGCGAATGTTCACGGGGCGGATCATCTTGGATCCGTCCCATGTGAAAGGACCCTAAAAAAGACCCATATTTTTGAAAGAAAAAATGTTTTTCTTAGTTTGTCATAAAATTTTGTTTTCTCCTTCTGACGGGCGCCGATGAGGAGGCACTGATGAGGCGGCACTGATGAGCTGGCACTTATAAGGTGGCACTGATGAATAGGCACTGATGAGGAGGCACTGATAAGGTGGCACTGATGATGAGGCACTGATATGCAGCACTGATGGGCACCGATATGCAGCACTGATATGCAGCACTGATGGGCACTGATAGGCGGCACTGATATGCAGCACTGATGGGCACTGATAGGCGGCACTGATGGGCACTAAAAGGTGGCACTGATGGGCACTGACAGGTGGCACTGACAGGCGGCGCTGAGGGGCTGTGACAGATGGCACTGATGGACACTAATAGATGGCATTGATGGGCAGCACTGATGATGATGTACTGACAGGTGTTACTGCTGGGCACTGATTGGCACTGTGATGGGCACTGATTGGCACTGTGGTGGGCTCTGATTGGCACTGTGGTGGGCACTGAGAGACTTTGAGGGGGCACTGCTGGCAGCTGTGTCAGGACTCTGCAGCCCTGATACATGGGAGTCAGCACAGAGAGGGGAGGTTAGAAACTGGTAGGATCAGTCAGCTATTTCATACACAGCACAAGCACTGTACTCTATAACAGGCTTTAAAGGAAAGGAATATTCTTTAATGGTGCCAAAACACACAAAAATATATTTTGTTATAAAAACATCTTTATTGGAGTCCAAAGTTTTAAAAGAAATGGGGGGACAATGAATGTTCCACATTTCATAAAAACAATTCAGTGCACATGTACAATATACACATAAAGTAGCTACTGTAACCAGTGTGATGCTTGTTGCTCGACATGTTTCACTTTTCAGCTTCTTCAGGAGCTTATAAAGCAATATGTAGCTACAAAAAGACAAATACAATCAAAATAAAAAATACCAACAATAATGCAAAAAAATTGGCATTAACAATTATTAGTAAGTATGCATGACTGTAAATAAACATTTCTGTTATCAAAGTAAATGTGTATTAAAAATATATAACAACATAAATAATATGTTCAATGAATATCCATGAGGGTCTGAGCCCTATACAGAGGGGCACACAACATGAACATAAAACTCACCATGTATATAGAATGTAATCAAGCTAATGCACACTACTAAAGGGTCCAAAACTGATGTAAGAAGAGGTGCCAACACCAGCGGCGGTAATTGATGTTAGGAGGAGCACAATGGGGCCGGTGGAAATACTACAAATGTCAAAGTTTTGAGGATACGCTTGGTAGGTTTGAACTTCAGGCCCTTCTTATGTGTATGTTAGTCTTGCTGATGGGTGCATGATTTCTATTTGTTATCAGATGGGACACTGTAGGTGGCCTGGGGGATGCTATTGATTTAATGTGTCCGCATTCATCATGGCTTCATGACATTTTTCCTTCATCACTTTGGAAGAAATAGCTCCGGATTGGTCTGTTGCTACCCTCTACATTCTTTGGAAGGAGCATTTGAATGACATTTAAGGTAAACCTAACCTGTATATCTAATTGGTTGAGGCCTTTATGTATCCTTGATATATTTCTTTCCTCAGTGCATATATATTTTACACATATATATATATATATATATATATATATATATATATATTAAAAAATTGGCATTAACAATTATTAATAAGTATGCATGACTGTAAATAAAAATTTCTGTTATCAAAGTAAATGTGTATCAAAAATATATAACAACATAAATAATATGTTCAATGAATATCCATGAGGGTCTGAGCACTATGCATATACATATATCCCCTTTTATTTTGACATTTCTAGTATTTCCACCGGCCCCATTGTGCTCCTCCTGCCATAAATTGCCATCGCTGGTGTTGGCACCTCTTCTTACATCAGTTTTGGGCCCTAGTGTGCATTAGCTTGATTACATTCTATATACATGGTGAGTTTTATGTTCATGTTGTGTACCCCTCTGTATAGTGCTCAGACCCTCATGGATATTCATTGAACATATTATTTATGTTGTTATATATTTTTGATACACATTTACTTTGATAACAGAAATGTTTATTTACAGTCATGCATACTTAATAATTGTTAATGGCAATTTTTTTGCATTATTGTTGGTAAAAAAAAATTTTTTGTGTGTTTTGGCACCATTAAAATCCCCTTAGGTTCTAAAATTCTTTGAAAACTATTGATAGATACAAGATAATTGAAACCCTTTCATTGGATCCTTCTTTCCCATTCATCAGGGGTCATCCCCCCATATGTACACATGTATAGGGATTGCCACGACCATTGATGAGGGGCCACCCCATGTGTACACATGTATAGGGATTGCTACGAACAATGATGAGAGGTCACCCCTATTTCTTCATTTTGGGATGCAGCAGAGTAATCTGCAATGCAGTGGTTCCTGGTCCCGCCTTCTTCTATATCAATCCACCACAACAATTCAAGGGATTACAATAAAAGAGGCCAGGTTTAATAATAAGAAACTTTTTTACTCAATTCATTTTAGTGGGTCGGCATAACTGCCAGGCAACCAAAATTTTTAGATGAAGGCCAACATTAGTCATCCCTGTGTCCCTGTCATGTTTGGATTATTTATTGTCCCGTGCACTGGAATTTTGAACTTTTCTCTCCATAATTTGATGTTGTATACATATATATATATAATGTAGGTGAAGGTGCTAAATCTGATTCTTCTTTTTTTATTGCAGATGTACGCAGTATTTACTGCAGACATAGCTCGCAAGGCAGGACTACTCCAGTGAGCGAGACAGAATATGAAAGCTACATTGAGACTCCACCAGCATGTGATGTTCACAAGGAGTCTCCACCAGCATGTGACGTTCATATGGAGCCACCACCAGCATGTGACGTTCACACCGAGACACCATCAGCATGTCACACTCACACCGAGACACCATCAGCATGTCACGTTCACATGGAGACTTCACCAGCATGGGATGTTCACATGGAGATTCCACCAGCATGTGACATTCACACGGAGACACCACCAGCATGTGACATTCACACGGAGACACCACCAGCATGTGAAATTCACACGGAGACCCCACCAGCATGTGTTGTTCACACGGAGACTCCACCAGCATGTGTAGTTCACACGGAGACTCCACCAACATGTGATGTTCACACGAAGACTCCACCAGCATGTGACATTCACATTGAAACACCACCTAAATGTCACATTCATGTTGAGACTGCAGCACAATGTCACATTCATGTTGAGAACCCATCAAAATACCAGGGCATTCATTTGAATATCTCCTCCCTTGAAGATGAGGGCAAGCTTAAAGAAAAGGATAGGCAGATCCTGGTGGTAGGGGATTCTGTTATTAGAGGGACAGAGAGGGCAATCTGTCAGAATGACCGCTATCGATGAACATTATATTGTTTCCCAGTTACATGAGTTTGGGACATTGCAAATCGGATGGATGGATTGTTGGATGGGGCTGGGGAGGACCCAGCTGTCATGGTACATATTGGAACCAACGACAACATTAGAAGAAAATGTAGCGCCCTACAAAATGATTTCAGGGACTTAGGGGCTATATTGAAGAAAAGGACCTCCAAGGCAGCATTTTCAGAAATACTGCCTGTACCTCGAGCCACACCAAGGAGGCAGCAGGAGCTTAGGGAGCTTAGCAAGTGGCTGAAGAACTGGTGCAGGAAGGAGGGGTTTGGCTTCATGGAGACCTGGACTGACTTTTCAATTGGTTACTTGCTCTACCGCAGGGATGGATTGCACTTAAATGAGCAGGGTGCAGCTCTGTTGGGAAAGAAAATAACCAAAAAGTTAGAAAAAATGTTAAATCAACCACGTGTCATTCACAGCGAGACTCCTCCAGCATGCAACGATTCTGTTGATACTCGGACAGAATGTAACTTTCCCACTAAGACTCCAGCAGACTCTGGCAGAATGTGATGTTCACAATGAGACTCCTCCCGAATGTGACATTCACAAGGAGTCTTCTCCAGAATGTGACGTTCACAATGAGACTACTCCAGAATGTGATGTTCACAATGAGTCTCCTCCAGAATGTGATGTTTATAATGAGACCCCTCCAGAATGTGATGTTCACAATGAGACTTCTCCAGAATTTCATGATCACAATGAGTCTCTTCCAGCATGTGACATTCATAATGAGACTCCTCCAGAATGTGATGTTCACAATGAGACTCCTCCAGAATGTGACATTCAGGTAAAGAATTCACCAGCATGTGATGTTCACACCGAGACTCCACCAGCATGTGACGTTCACACCGAGACTCCTCCAGCATGTGACGTTCACACTGAGACTCCACCAGCATGTGACAAAGATGGGGGCAAGGTTACAAGAAAGGATAGGCACATACTAGTGGTAGGGGATTCATTTATTGGAAATATACAGAGGGAAATCTGTCACAAAGACCGTTATCACCAAACAGTATGTTGTTTCTGGGAGGAACCCTCCCGGGGACCAGGGACGGCTGTACCAACATAGGTCCTTACACAGGTGGTGGCTGCCACTTCAGTAACTGGAGGGTCTTCCCATCAGCTCTATATTTCCCTTTCTGTAGCTTCTGAATCACCAACTATCAATGTAGTTGAACAAAGAAGATAATTGGCTTTTTCCTAGAAGAAGACTCAACAGAAAGTCTGAGGAACCCACCTAGGGACCAGGTAGGCTGTACCAACACAGGTCTCTACACTGGTGGTGGCTGCCACTCCAGTAACCAGAGGGTCTTCCCATCAGCCCACCATTTTCATTTTTGGAGATTATGAATCGCCAACTATCAGTGTAGCTTGACAGACAAGACAATTGGCTGTTCCTAGAAGAAGAATGAACAAAAAGTCTGAGGAACCCTCCCAGGGACTAGGTACGGCTGTACCAACACAGGTTCCTACACTGGTGGCGGCTGCCACTCCAGTAACCGGAGGGTCCTCCCATCAGCCCTCCATTTTCATTTTTGGAGCTTCTGAATCACCAACTATCAATACAGTTGGACAAACAAGACAATTGGCTGTTCCTAGAAGAAGACTCAACAAAAAGTCTGAGGAACCCTCCCAGGGACCAGGTACAGCTGTACCAACACAGGTCCCTACACTGCTGGCGGCTGCCACTCCAGTAACTGGAGGGACTTCCAATCAGCACTCGATTTCCCTTTCTGCAGCTTCTGAATCACTATCAATATAGTTGGACACGCAGGACAATTGGCTGTTCCTAGAAGAAGACTCAACAAAAAGTCTGAGGAACCCTCCCAGGGACCAGGTACAGCTGTACCAACACAGGTCTCTACACTGGTGGCGGCTGCCACTCCAGTAACCGGAGGGTCCTCCCATCAGCCCTCCATTTTCGTTTTTGGAGATTATGAATCGCCAACTATCAATGTAAATGGACAGACAAGACAATTGGTTGTTCCTAGAAGAAGACTGAACAAAAAGTCTGAGGAACCCTCCCAGGGACTAGGTACAGCTGTACTAACACAGGTTCCTACACTGGTGGCAGCTGCCACTCCAGTAAACTGGAGGGTCCTCCCATCAGCCATCCATTTTTGTTTTTGGAGCTTCTGAATCACCAACTATCAATGTAGTTGGACAAACAAGGCAATTGGCTGTTCCTAGAAGAAGACTCAACAAAAAGTCGCAGGAACCCTCCCAGGGACCAGGTACGGCTGTACCAACACAGGTCCCTACACTGGTTGATGGTTGCCACTCCAGTAACTGGGGGGACTTCTGCAGCTTTTGAATTACTATTAATATAGTTGGACACGCAGGACAATTGGCTGTTCCTAGAAGAAGACTCAGCAAAAAGTCTGAGGAACCAAGTACGGCTGTACCAACACAGGTTCCTACACTGGCGGCGGCTGCCACTCCAGTAACTGGATGGACTTCCCATCAGCCCTTTATTTTCCTTTCTGCAGCTTCTGTAGAAGCTTTAAGGTTAAGCTTTTAGGTTAATCAAATATATCACATTCTAAAGGGAAAGGTAGAACAAGGGGAGGGGAGTATGGAAGAGGGAATAATGCTCGGCTTCAGTATGTCACAGTACATGTTGGCATTCATGGTTCTCTCAATTAATTGTAGTTCCCCAGTACCAGCAGCACTCATGCAGCCCCAGACCATGACACTCCCACCACCATGCTTGACTGTAGACACACTTGTCTTTGTACTCCTCACCTGGTTGCCGCCACACACACTTGACACCATCTGAACCAAATAAGTTTATCTTGGTCTAATCCAGGGGTGTCCAAACTTTTTTCAAAGAGGGTCAGATTTGATGAAGTGAACATGCTTGAGGGCCGACCATTTTGCCTGACATTCTTAAACCATTAAAATTCAGTCTAATGCCGCGTACACACGAGCGGACATTACGGCGGACTTTGCCCGGCGGACTTTTCGACGTACTTTCCGACGGACTTTGTGAATGAACGGACTTGCCTACACACAATCCACCAAAGTCCGTCGAATTCGTACGTGATGACGTACGACCGGACTAAAACAAGGAAGTTCATAGCCAGTAGCCAATAGCTGCCCTAGCGTGGCTTTTTGTCCGTCGAACTAGCATACAGACGGCGGACTTTTCGACCGGACTCGATTTCAACGGATAAATTTAAAACAAGTTTTAAATCTAATTCCGTCCAACTTTTGAGAAAACAAAGTCCGCTGGAGCCCACACACATCGAATTGTCCGACGAAATCCAGTCCGCCGGGCAAAGTCCGCCGTAATGTCCGCTCGTGTGTACGCGGCATAAGTGTGTTCATCCGAGCACTAATACACTTAGTGCTCGGACGAATACACAGAATTCTCTTGCCTTTGTGCTGTGTGTTGTGAATAGATGAGCTTGGGCGTGTTATTTGGATATACCGTATTTATCGGCTTATAACACGCACCTTAACTTTAAAAAGGAAGTTTCAGGAAAAAAATCTTACATTTTAAATAAAGAACTGTGAAGCAAAATAAGGGTCAGTGCCCATCAATGCAGCCTAATCAGTGCCCATCTGCAGCCTCACAAATGCCATGAATGCAGCACCCACGGCATTGCCATGAATGCAGAACCCACGGTATTGCCATGAATGCAGCACCCACCCCCATTGCCATGAATGCAGCATCCACCCCATTGCCATGAATGCAGCACCCACTCCATTGCCATGAATGCAGCACCCACTCCATTGCCATGAATGCCGCACCCACTCCATTGCCATGAATGCAGCACCCACTCCATTGCCATAAATGCCGCACCCACTCCATTGCCATAAATGCCGCACCCACTCCATTGCCATTAATGCCGCACCCACTCCATTGCCATTAATGCAGCACCCACTCCATTGCCATTAATGCAGCACCCACATTGACATGAATGCCGCACCCACTCCATTGCCATAAATGCAGCACCCACTGTATTGCCATGAAGCAGCACCCACAGTATTGCCATGAATGCAGCACCCACTCCATTGCCATGAATGCAGCACCCACTCCATTGCCATGAATGCAGCACCCACTCCATTGCCATGAATGCAGCACCCACTCCATTGCCATGAATGCAGCATCCACCCCATTGCCATGAATGCCGCACCCACTCCATTGCCATGAATGCAGCATCCACCCCATTGCCATGAATGCAGCACCCACTCCATTGCCATGAATGCAGCATCCACCCCATTGCCATGAATGCAGCACCCACTCCATTGCCATGAATGCAGCACCCACTCCATTGCCATGAATGCAGCACCCACTCCATTGCCATGAATGCCGCACCCACTCCATTTCCATGAATGCAGCACCCACTCCATTGACATGAATGCAGCACCCACATTGCCATGAATGCCGCACCCACTCCATTGCCATAAATGCAGCACCCACTGTATTGCTATGAATGCAGCACCAACAGTATTGCCATGAATGCAGCACCCACTCCATTGCCATGAATGCAGCACCCACTCCATTGCCATGAATGCAGCACCCACTCCATTGCCATGAATGCCGCACCCACTCCATTGCCATGAATGCAGCACACACCCCTTTGCCATGAATGCAGCACCCACTCCATTGCAATGAATGCAGCACCCACTCCATTGCCATTAATGCAGCACCCACTCCATTGCCATTAATGCAGCACCCACATTGACATGAATGCCGCACCCACTCCATTGCCATAAATGCAGCACCCACTGTATTGCCATTAATGCAGCACCCACTCCATTGCCATGAATGCAGCACCCACTCCATTGCCATGAATGCAGCACCCACTCCATTGCTATTAATGCAGCACCCGCTCCATTGCCATTAATGCAGCACCCACTCCATTGCCATTGATGCAGCACCCACATTGACATGAATGCCGCACCCACTCCATTGCCAAAAATGCAACAGCAACCGTATTGCCATGAATGCAGCACCACCGTATTGCCATGAATGCAGCACCCACCGTATTGCCATGAATACAGCACCCACTCCATTGCCATGAATGCAGCGCCCACTCCATTGCCATGAATGCAGCACCCACTCCATTGCCATGAATGCCGCACCCACTCCATTGCCATGAATGCCACACCCACTCCATTGCCATGAATGCCGCACCCACTCCATTGCCATGAATGCAGCTCCAACCGTATTGCCACTAATGCAGCACCCACACTGACATGAATGCCGCACCCACTCCATTGCCATTAATGTAGCACCCACTACATTGCCATTAATGCAGAACCCACTCCATTGCCATTAATGCAGCACCCACATTGACATGAATGTAGCACCCACTCCATTGCCATTAATGCAGCACCCACATTGCCATGAATGCAGACTCACCATTGCCGTCAGTGCAGCCTGATTCATGTCCATCTGCAGCCTTGGAGGAAATAGGGAGGGGACGGGACGAGCGCCAACATACATACAGGAGAAACTCCTGTTTTTATCGGCGGCCTCTTTAATTGAAAGTCCCGCTTCCTATGATGGACAAAACAGTTGTCCAATGGCAGCGCAGGAGACGGGACTTCCTTTTACACAGGACGCCGTGTAAACAGGAAATACTCCTCTCCTGTATGCAGGGCACTCGTCCCGTCCCCTCCAAGGCAGCCAGCATATCTATCCTTTGTGGCCCCCAGCACTCAGGGATTAGTTGGGGGCCACAAAAGATATATATGTCAAAATTACCAAGAGGGCTGTCTAAAAGAGCAACGCAGGCCACAATTGTGCATCATTTTTAGAAGAGGCTTCCTTCTGGGACAACTGCCATGCAGACCAATTTGATGCAGTATGCGGCATATGGTCTGAGCACTGACAGGCTGACTCCCCCACCCCTTGAACCTCTGCAGCAATGCTGGCAGCACTCATACGTCTATTTCCCAAATACAACCTCTGGATATGACGCTGAGCACGTGTACTCAATTTCTTTGGTCGACCATGGCGAGGCCTGTTCTGAGTGGAACCTGTCCTATTAAACCGCTGTATGGTCTTGGCCACCGTGCTGCAGCTCAGTTTCAGGGTCTTGGCAATCTTCTTTTAGCCTAGGCCATCTTTATGTAGGGCAACATTTCTTTTTTTTTAGATCCTCAGGGAGTTCTTTGCCATGAGGTGCCATGTTGAATTTCCAGTGACCAGTATGAGAAAGTGAGAGCGATAACACCAAATTTAACACACCTGCTCCCCATTCACACCTGAGACCTTGTAACACTAACTAGTCACATGACATTGGGGAGGGAAAATGGCTAATTGGCCCAATTTGGACATTTTCACTTAGGGTGTACTCACTTTTGTTGCCAGCGGTTTAGACATTAATGGCTGTGTGTTGAGTTATTTTGAGGGGACAGAAAATTTACACTGTTATACAAGCTGTACACTCACTACTTTACATTGTAGCAAAGTGTAATTTCTTCAGTGTTGTCACATGAAAAGATAGAATAAAATATTTACAAAAATGTGAGGGGTTTACTCACCTCTGTGAGATACTGTACAGCAGACTGCATCTGTTAGGGCTCATTTACACTAGTGGATGAGGTGCAGTAAAACATCCCCGCCTATTGCTACCCCCTTTGGCTGCAGGGGCAATGGCCAGGGGTATACACGTCACTGCCATGTTGCTTTGCAGGAATTATACCCCCTGTCACTTTCATTTAAGTGAATGGGGTCATTTTGCAACCGCCCCTCAACTATGAGCAATGCGTGTCGTTGTAGTGTGCTGGTTTGGGGGTAAAGCAGGAGGTGAAGAGGTAAGTAAATAGCAAGCTGGTCCAAACTGACTATTTAACCGCTTGCAGTCCGCCCACCATACATAAAGTGCGGCAGGGCGGATGCTCTGTGCCAGATTTCATACCTAGTACATGATCTGACACTTCTGGTTCTGGGGATTGCGTGCACTGGCAGGTACCGCGGACTCGATGTCTGCCGCCACCTGCTGATTATACAGTACACAGGCAGAATGGAATTCTCCCTATGTAAACAAAGCCCATCGCTGTTCTGTTAGAAGGGAAGGTATTAATCCTATGTGTCTGCAAAGCAGGAAAATAGATCAGTGCCTTCCCCTATTCAAAGCACCTCCCCCACAGTGAGAAAGCACAGGCTAGGAACACATTTAACCCTTTGATCGCCCCTGATGTTAACCCCTTCCCTGCCATTGTCATTAGTACAGTGACAGTGCATATTTTTAGTACTGATGACTGTATTAGTGTCACTGGTCCCCAAAAAGTGTTAAAAGTGTTGGTTAGTGTCTGATTTGTCTGCCACAATATCGCAGTCAAGTCAGTGATTGCTGCCATCACTTGTAAAAATAAATAAATATATCCCATAGCTTGTATAATCTATAACTTTTGCGCAAACCAATCAATGTACATTTATTGGGATTTATTTTTTATTCTTTTACCAAAGACATGAAGCAGAATACATATTGGAATAAATTGAAGAAGAAATGTGATGTTTTACATTTTTTTTATTGGATGTTTTATAGCAGAAATTAAAAAATATTGTTTTTTTCTTCAAAATTATCAGTCTTTTTTTTGTTTGTTTATAGTGCAAAAATAAAAACTGCAAAGGTAATCAAATACCACCAAAATAAATCTCTCAAAAGCAATTGTTAGTTAAATTAATGCAGTGTCATATAGCAAAAAATGGCCTGGTCATGAAGGGGGGTAAATCTTCCGGAGGTCAAGTGGTTAAACTTCACTAAAACCAGGAGTTAGGCTTTAACAGAGCAAAAAAGGGATAAATAGGAGAAATGGGTTGTTAGTGGTTTGTATGCCCTTTAGAATAGCGGATTTATGAAATGTTAATGAATTTCTCCTGCGGTAATGGGAGCCAGGTATGTGCCAACAGATGGAGCCCGGGATAATAATATAGACAGCACTATCACAGGCTCTGCCTCCCATCCTGCAGGGGGCACGTCACCCGTCCCCCACCATGCCAGCACTTGGCATACAGCAGGATTATCTATATTTTTCTTGTATATATTAAACTACATTACTGAAGCCCCGGCCCTAAAACAAAGGGGGGCCACATCTCCCTTTTTATCTAATAAAGGGTTTCTCAAGGAGGAGGAGCCGTTCTGGGTGGTCAATGTGGATGGTGAAGCAGCTTGAGACAAGTCACCCTGACCTTACCAAACATGAACAGATCGTTGAAATGGGCCATTTATTGATACCTAGGGGACATCAAAGACTAAGTTTAGTTACATTGTTTAAAAAAAAAAAATTTAATCAGCACAAGGGATGATATTTACATTCCACAAGCAGTGTCCCTTGTACTGGTTGCTGCTGTATATGTTGAAGTCTTCCATCTTCTGCCCTCACCTCCCCACTCGTGTCAGTAAATGTCCAGCAGTGTTGCAGGGGTTAATACAGTCACTGGACCTATCATAATCCCTCATCAAGAGTGCCGACTATGCTTGCCCTTCCCCACCCCCCCTCCTCCAATCATAGAAGCTGTACTATAGCTTCCATGAATGAAAAGCGCTCTATGAATGGAAGGAAAGGATGAAGGAATGAAAGATATACCTCTTCCATTCAGAGAGCATTTTCATTGATGGAAGCTATGGTAGCACTTTTATGAATGGAGAAGGAGGGAAGGGGGGCAGAAAGGGTGGACAGTCCTGAGGAGAGTTTATGGTGGGTCCAGTGGCTGGAGAGCAGAGGATGGAAGATTTCCATAAAGACAGCAGACACCAGCACAAGGGACACTTCCCACTGAATGGAAGTACCATCCCTTGTGCTGATTAAAAGAGAAGTAAAGGTTTTGGGTTCTTTCCATATTTATACTTACCTAGGTGGATGAAGCATCGGTCCCCCGGTGCCTCTACACTGAGAACAGAGCGATCGAACACCACCGATGGCTCAGTTCTCAAGCCCCCGAGCAAAGAGCTGCTGACTGTCGATCATCAGCTCTCCACTCTGCTCCTCCTCGCTCATTGGAGCGCTGAGCTGTGGTGAGGGTGGGGAGCGGCCATCTCAGACTCTCAGCAACTCACTGTCAGTCCAGGCACCTGGCGGATCCAGACTTTATTTTCACGATGACGTGGTGCCTGGACTAATTCCTGTGACGTCACAGGAGTGCAAAACAAATTGCACTTCTGTGGTCCATAAGAGAAGCCCAGCCAAACGAGCTCAGGCAGGTATGCTTGGAGGGAGCCCACCCCTCCTTAAATGTACAGGGATGCACAGGAACCCAGCAGGGGCACAAGAAGAGCTGGGGTAAACTGGGGTGCCTTGATGTGGCCACTGCGGCTTACACATACAATGCATCCGGAAAGTATTCACAGTGCTTCACTTTTTCCACATTTTGTTATGTTGCAGCCTTATTCCAAAATGGATTAAATTCATAAATTTCCTCAAAACTCTACAAATAATACCCCATAATGACAACGTGAAAGAAGTTTGTTTGAAATCTTTGCAAATGTATTAAAAATAAAGAAGGAAAAAATCCCATGTACATGGAAAGGTAACCCCTATGTATACTGTCCTATATTTTACCTCTAATACTCATATCTTTTGCCCCATATTGTAGCCCCTTATTATTGCTACTACAAATAGTCTGACACCAAAGGTTGAGATAAAACTGGCCATTTAAGGCCCCTTTATTGAAATAAAATAATTAACATTATAAACCAAAGCAAAGCATAAACTTTTTGGTTGCCGATCCTTGGAGGCACTATGTATCCATCTCATTACCTTATATCTGCTTAACCATATATGGTCCCTGTCGTTTTTCAACCGACTCGGGGACAAACCACGTTCAGCAGATAACCATAAAATCCCAGTTAACCACGTAACTGGCATTCACTGGGGACCCATACCTCAGATGTGTCCCAAACCTTTAATTGCATCATTTTACTTCCAAATGCCTCCAAAGACCCAACCGCCTGCTAAGAGAAAATAAAACACAAAAGGAAAACAACAAACACAAAACAAAATCAACATTATCAATTTTCCATGCAACCAATCTCAAATAATTGGGGTGGGCGGGAGCTTTTCCTTTCCCCGTGTGCTGATCAGATGTCTGCACCTCTGACCTCCCTCTGCACTGCCTCCCCCTCAGACCGCTCTGACCAATCCCCTGTGAGCTCAAGTTAACTTCAGGAATAATTTAACCCTCACTGACCCAGCCTACAGGGTCCCATTTCATGTAGCCCTGAGCTTATTTCTTCTTTTTTTTTGCTGCAGGCTTTTCTTGAAAAGGTAACCCCTATGTATACTTTCCTATATTTTACCTCTAAATACCCATATCTTTTGCCCCATATTGTAGCCCCTTATTATTGCTACTACAAATAGTCTGACACCAAAGGTTGGGATAAAACTGTCTGTTTACGGCCCATTTATTAAAATACAATAATGAACATTATAAACCAAAGCAAAGCATAAACTTTTTGTTTGCCGATCCTTGGAGGCACTATGTATTCAACTCATTACCTTATATCTGCTTAACCATATATGGTCCCTGTTGCTTTTCAAACGACTCGGGGACGAACCACCTTCAGCAGATAACCATAAACTCCCAGTTAACCACGTAACTGGCATTCACCGGGGGCTCATACCTCAGATGTGTCCCAAACCTTTAATTCCATCATTTTACTTCCAAATGCCTCCAAAGACCCAACCGCCACAGCGCAAAGTGTGAAGCCTCACATCTTTGTGCCCTGCCAACAACGAAATGCTCACTGTATTCCCTCCTGTAAGCCTAAGGACCACAGATCTGTCCCCACCTCATTAAGGTGAACTCCATCCCCACGGAGATATCTCCATGTCTCGAACTCAAGCTCCTTATGCCTGACCACAAGACCCTCATTCGTAGCAATGAACCTCCCAACCTCTTTATTGGCCTTAACTCGGGTCCTGTTAACCTTAGTCACCGACCGGGCAAGACGCCAGGTGGTGCGGGCCACCATCTCTGACCATAACACTATCATGTGTGGGAAAGCCGCTTGGAGTCGCAGCAGATCAAATTTTATGTCCCTTATCAGGTGCCTAGTGGATCTAACCCCCAGGTCATTACCCCCTGCATGTATGACCAATACATCCGGGGGCCTATCCCATCTGGAGATCCTGTTAACCTCCGGCACAACCCTGCTCCATAACATCCCCGGAATTCCAATCCACCGGATGCTGACTTCTGCTCGTGGGAAACCCAACTGTTAGCTATTAGGCCTGACATCACATCAGCCCTCTTTGCCCCCCAATGAACAAAAGAATGGCCCAGGATCCAAACGAGGCAAGTATGATCTAAACGAAAAAGTGAAACATAGCACACATACCCATCACCATCTTACCACCACTACTACTCAACAGATCATGGAAATAAACACAAAACAAAAGGGGACACATGACACCCCACCTTCCCTTTCCTTTTTTTTTTTTTTAAAGACCAACCAATCCGTATTAAATCAAATGGGGGCGAGCGTAAATTTTGAATCTGTCAGATTCCCACCTACCAATACGCTTAACTACCACGCTGTCAAGACCCCACCGGGCAGCCTCAGTGGCTGCCCCAATCCTAAACGAATGCGATGAAAAATTACTGGCCTCGACACCGGCAGCCTAAAGGCAGCGCCACAGTATCAAAATAAATTGAAACTTAGATAATGTCAAACCATCCGAATGGACCAGAAAAGAACCAGCCACTGCTGGGCGAAGCCGTAAGTAAGCCATCACCGTCTTCACAGGGCATGTGAAGGAACCCTGTATGTGGCGCAACTCAATGTGAGCCCCCCTGCCGGCATGATCCATCTTTGAACGACGGATGATAAGCCTGACCATCAAGTCGTCACAGCGGACATCGTCCGCCAACAAGCCCCCCCGTGTGCCACCTTGGAAGGGCTGACCAGTTTCCCCACCCTGAGGGCCCCATAAAATGCCAATGCAAATGCCACCCGGAATAGTAATGTCTCTAACTCTGATGAACAAACTGTGGCCGTCTGTAGAAACTAAGCATGCCCCGAGCGCCCCTTCTATAACCTCACAATGACTGTTTTACCAAAAAGTCTTTGGTAAAATCAGGCATGTCTCAAATTTTGAATCCACAATTGTCGGCCAACAATCCCGAACGTAGTGACGTACTAGACGTACTATGAGCTGATAAAAAGGAAGTTCAATTGTCCTGCACCACCCTTTGGGCTCCTTCTGCTAATTTCGTGTTAGTATAAGTTTGGTTAGTGTCAAGTAGCCCTTTTTAGTTCGTGCTTGTCAGTTCGTTTCTGAACGGCCGTTCGTAAACTAGCCATGTTGTGTTCTCGTCGGAGAGATTGTGCCATCATTGGGCTTGGAGTTATTGCTTTGACTCAAGTCCAGTCCAGGAACAGGAGAAGAAGGAGGAGTTCTTGGACCAAGAATTGGTTGCTTAATCGTGACCAATTCTCTCATATTCCTTTGCTGCGGGAGCTCCAGGAGAATAATCCTGATGATTTTAGGAATTATCTCCGTATGACAGACCCCTGCTTTCACTGTCTCTTGGCATTGCTGACCCCCTATATTAAGAAGCAGGACACATGCATGCGGCTTGCCATTACTCCAGATCACAGGCTCATAGCCACCTTGTGGTACTTGGCAATGGGGAGAAGTCTCCAGGACATGAAGTTTATAACTGGGATCTCCCCCCGGGCTCTGGGACTCATTATTACAGAGACCTGTTCTGCCATTATTCAAGTCCTGCAGAAGGACTATATTCGGGTAAGTTTTAGCCTTTAACATCACATTCTATGTATTTAATGTTTGCTAATGTATTGTATTAACCACTTGACGACCGCCTCACGCCGATGTACGTCGGCAAAGTGGCACGGACAGGCAAAATCACGTACAGTGTACGTGATTTGCCTTCCGCGGGTGGGGGGTCCGATCGGACCCCCCCCCGGTGCCCGAGGCGGTCGTCTTTTGTCCAGCGGCGATCGGTGATGAGGGGGAGACCATCCGTTCGTGGCCCCCCCCTCGCGATCGCCGCCGGCCAATGAGAATCTTCCTTTGCTGCTGTATGCTAAACAGCAGCAAAGGAAATGATGTCATCTCCCCTCGGGTCGGTATTTTCCATTCCGGCCCGAGGAGAGAAGACATCAATGTGAGTGCACCAACACACACACACACAGTAGAACATGCCAGGCACACAAAACACCCCGATCCCCCCCCCGATCCCCCCCCCGATCCCCCCCCAATCACCCCCCCCCCCCTGTCACAAACTGACACCAGCAGTTTTTTTTTTTTTTTTTTTTTTTTTTTTCTGATTACTGCATGGTGTCAGTTTGTGACAGTTACAGTGTTGGGACAGATACTGTTACCCCCCTGTAGGTCTAGGGTACCCCCCTAACCCCCCCTAATAAAGTTTTAACCCCTTGATCACCCCCCCTCACCAGTGTCACTAAGCGATCATTTTTCTGATCGCTGTATTAGTGTCGCTGGTTCCGCTAGTTAGTGAGGTAAATATTTAGGTTCGCCGTCAGCGTTTTATAGCGTCAGGGACCCCCCTATACTATCTGATAAATGTTTTAACCCCTTGATTGCCCCCTAGTTAACCCTTTCACCACTGATCACCGTATAACCGTTACAGTTGACGCTGGTTAGTTTGTTTATTTTTTATAGTGTCAGGGCACCCGCCGTTTATTACCGAATAAAGGTTTAGCCCCCCGATCGCCCGGCGGTGATATGCGTCGCCCCAGGCAGCGTCAGATTAGCGCCAGTACCGCTAACACCCACGCACGCAGCATGCGCCTCCCTTAGTGGTATAGTATCTGATCGGATCAATATCTGATCCGATCAGATACTATACTAGCGTCCCCAGCAGTTTAGGGTTCCCAAAAACGCAGTGTTAGCGGGATCAGCCCAGATACCTGCTAGCACCTGCGTTTTGCGCCTCCGCCCAGCCCACCCAAGTGCAGTATCGATCGATCACTGTCACTTACAAAACACTAAACGCATAACTGCAGCGTTCGCAGAGTCAGGCCTGATCCCTGCGATCGCTAACAGTTTTTTTGGTAGCATTTTGGTGAACTGGCAAGCACCAGCCCCAGGCGTCAGGTTAGCGCCAGTACCGCTAACACCCACGCACGCAGCATACGCCTCCCTTAGTGGTATAGTATCTGAACGGATCAATATCTGATCCGATCAGATCTATACTAGCGTCCCCAGCAGTTTAGGGTTCCCAAAAACGCAGTGTTAGCGGGATCAGCCCAGATACCTGCTAGCACCTGCGTTTTGCGCCTCCGCCCGGCCCAGCCCACCCAAGTGCAGTATCGATCGATCACTGACACTTACAAAACACTAAACGCATAACTGCAGCGTTCACAGAGTCATGCCTGATCCCTGCGATCGCTAACAGTTTTTTTGGTAGTATTTTGGTGAACTGGCAAGCACCAGCCCCAGGCAGCGTCAGATTAGCGCCAGTACCGCTAACACCCACGCACGCACCGTACACCACCCTTAGTGGTATAGTATCTGATCGCATCAATATCTGATCCGATCAGATCTATACTAGCGTCACCAGCAGTTTAGGGTTCCCAAAAACGCAGTGTTAGCGGGATCAGCCCAGATACCTGCTAGCACCTGCGTTTTGCCCCTCCGCCCGGCCCAGCCGACCCAAGTGCAGTATCGATCGATCACTGTCACTTACAAAACACTAAAAGCATAACTGCAGCGTTCGCAGAGTCAGGCCTGATCCCTGCGATCGCTAACAGTTTTTTGGTAGCGTTTTGGTGAACTGGCAAGCGCCAGCGGCCTAGTACACCCCGGTCGTAGTCAAACCAGCACTGCAGTAACACGTGGTGACGTGGCGAGTCCCATAAGTGCAGTTCAAGCTGGCGAGATGGCAAGCACAAGTAGTGTCCCGCTGCCACCAGAAAGACAAACACAGGCCCGTCGTGCCCATAATGCCCTTCCTGCTGCATTCGCCAATCCTAATTGGGAACCCACCGCTTCTGCAGCGCCCGTACTTCCCCCATTCACATCCCCAACCAAATGCAGTCGGCTGCATGAGAGGCATTTTTATGTCCTCCCGAGTACCCCTACCCAGCGAACGCCCCCAAAAAGATGTTGTGTCTGCAGCTAGCGCGGATATAGGCGTGACACCCGCTATTATTGTCCCTCCTGTCCTGACAATCCTGGTCTTTGCATTGGTGAATGTTTTGAACGCTACCATTCACTAGTTGAGTATTAGCGTAGGGTACAGCATTGCACAGACTAGGCGCACTTTCACAGGGTCTCCCAAAATGCCATCGCATTTTGAGAGACCCGAACCTGGAACCGGGTACCGTTATAAAAGTTAGTTACAAAAAAAGTGTAAAAAAAAAAAAAATATGAAATAAAAAAAAATAGTTGTTTTGTTCTCTCTCTCTCTATTCTCTCTCTCTATTGTTCTGCTCTTTTTTACTGTATTCTATTCTGCAATGTTTTATTGTTATTGTTATTATGTTTTATCATGTTTGTTTTTCAGGTGTGTAATTATTTACACTTTACTGTGCTTTATTGTTAACCATTGTTAACCATTTTTTTGTCTTCAGGTACGCCATTCACGACTTTGAGTGGTTATACCAGAATGATGCCTGCAGGTTTAGGTATCATCTTGGTATCATTCTTTTCAGCCAGCGGTCGGCTTTCATGTAAAAGCAATCCTAGCGGCTAATTAGCCTCTAGACTGCTTTTACAAGCCGTGGGAGGGAATGCCCCCCCCCCACCGTCTTCCGTGTTTTTCTCTGGCTCTCCTGTCTCAACAGGGAACCTGAGAATGCAGCCGGTGATTCAGCCAGCTGACCATAGAGCTGATCAGAGACCAGAGTGGCTCCAAACATCTCTATGGCCTAAGAAACCGGAAGCTACGAGTATTTCATGACTTAGATTTCGCCGGATGTAAATAGCGCCATTGGGAAATTGGGGAAGCATTTTATCACACCGATCTTGGTGTGGTCAGATGCTTTGAGGGCAGAGGAGAGATCTAGGGTCTAATAGACCACAATTTTTTCAAAAAAGAGTACCTGTCACTACCTATTGCTATCATAGGGGATATTTACATTCCCCGAGATAACAATAAAAATGATTAAAAAAAAAAATATGAAAGGAACAGTTTAAAAGTAAGATTAAAAAAGCAAAAAAATAATAAAGAAAAAAAAAAAAAAAAAAAAAAAAACACCCCTGTCGCCCCCTGCTCTCGCGCTAAGGCGAACGCAAGCGGCGGTCTGTCGTCAAACGTAAACAGCAATTGCACCATGCATGTGAGGTATCACCGCGAAGGCCAGATCGAGTGCAGTAATTTTTCCAGTAGACCTCCTCTGTAAATCTAAAGTGGTAACCTGTAAAGGCTTTTGAAGGCTTTTAAACATGTATTTATTTTGTTGCCACTGCACGTTTGTGCGCAATTTTAAAGCATGTCATGTTTGGTATCCATGTACTCGGCCTAAGATCATCTTTTTTATTTCATCAAACATTTGGGCAATATAGCGTGTTTTAGTGCATTAAAATTAAAAAAAGTGTGTTTTTTCCCCAAAAAATGCGTTTGAAAAATCGCTGCGCAATTACTGTGTGAAAAAAAAAAATGAAACACCCACCATTTTAATCTGTAGGGCATTTGCTTTAAAAAAATATATAATGTTTGGGGGTTCAAAGTAATTTTTTTGCAAAAAAAAAAAACTTTTTCATGTAAACAATAAGTGTCAGAAAGGGCTTTGTCTTCAAGTGGTTAGAAGAGTGGGTGATGTGTGACATAAGCTTCTAAATGTTGTGCATAAAATGCCAGGACAGTTCAAAACCCCCCCAAATGACCCCATTTTGGAAAGTAGACACCCCAAGCTATTTGCTGAGAGGCATGTCGAGTCCATGGAATATTTTATATTGCGACACAAGTTGCGGGAAAGAGACAAATTTTTTTTTTTTTTTTTTTTTTTTGCACAAAGTTGTCACTAAATGATATATTGCTCAAACATGCCATGGAAATATGTGAAATTACACCCCAAAATACATTCTGCTGCTTCTCCTGAGTACGGGGATACCACATGCGTGAGACTTTTTGGGAGCCTAGCCGCGTACGGGACCCCGAAAACCAAGCACCGCCTTCAGGCTTTCTAAGGGCGTGAATTTTTGATTTCACTCTTCACTGCCTATCACAGTTTCGGAGGCCATGGAATGCCCAGGTGGCACAAAACCCCCCCAAATGACCCCATTTTGGAAAGTAGACACCCCAAGCTATTTGCTGAGAGGTATAGTGAGTATTTTGCAGACCTCACTTTTTGTCACAAAGTTTTGAAAATTGAAAAAAGAAAAAAAAAAATGTTTTTTCTTGTCTTTCTTCATTTTCAAAAACAAATGAGAGCTGCAAAATACTCACCATGCCTTTCAGCAAATAGCTTGGGGTGTCTACTTTCCAAAATGGGGTCATTTGGGGGGGTTTTGTGCCACCTGGGCATTCCATGGCCTCCGAAACTGTGATAGGCAGTAAAGAGTGAAATCAAAAATTTTCACCCTTAGAAATCCTGAAGGCAGTGATTGGTTTTCGGGGTCCAGTACGCGGCTAGGCTCCCAAAAAGTCCCACACATGTGGTATCCCCATACTCAGGAGAAGCAGCTAAATGTATTTTGGGGTGCAATTCCACATATGCCCATGGCCTGTGTGAGCAATATATCATTTAGTGACAACTTTATGAAAAAAAAAAAAATAAAAAAATAAAAGTGTCACTTTCCCGCAACTTGTGTCAAAATATAAAATATTCCATGGACTCAATATGCCTCTCAGCAAATAGCTTGGGGTGTCTACTTTCCAAAATGGGGTCATTTTGGGGGGTTTTGTGCCATCTTGGCATTCCATGGCCTCCGAAACTGTGATAGGCAGTGAAGAGTGAAAGCAAAAATTTACACCCTTAGAAATCCTGAAGGCGGTGATTGGTTTTCGGGGCCCCGTACGCGGCTAGGCTCCCAAAAAGTCCCACACATGTGGTATCCCCATACTCAGGAGAAGCAGCTAAATGTATTTTGGGGTGCAATTCCACATAGGCCCATGGCCTGTGTGAGCAATATATCATTTAGTGACCACTTTTTGTAAATATTTTTTTTTTTTTTTTTTTTGTCATTTTTCAATCACTTGGGACAAAAAAAATAAATATTCAATGGGTTCAACATGCCTCTCAGCAATTTCCTTGGGGTGTCTACTTTCCAAAATGGGGTCATTTGGGGGGCTTTTGTACTGCCCTGCCATTTTAGCACCTCAAGAAATGACATAGGCAGTCATAAACTAAAAGCTGTGTAAATTCCAGAAAATGTACCCTAGTTTGTAGACGCTATAACTTTTGCGCAAACCAATAAATATACGCTTATTGACATTTTTTTTACCAAAGACATGTGGCCGAATACATTTTGGCCTAAATGTATGACTAAAATTTAGTTTATTGGATTTTTTTTAGAACAAAAAGTAGAAAATATCATTTTTTTTCAAAATTTTCGGTCTTTTTCCGTTTATAGCGCAAAAAATAAAAACCGCAGAGGTGATCAAATACCATCAAAAGAAAGCTCTATTTGTGGGAAGAAAAGGACGCAAATTTCGTTTGGGTACAGCATTGCATGACCGCGCAATTAGCAGTTAAAGCAACGCAGTGCCAAATTGGAAAAAGACCTCTGGTCCTTAGGCAGCATAAAGGTCCGGGGCTCAAGTGGTTAATTTCTTGATTCCATAATTACCATTATTGTAATATGCTGTGAAAGTCCTCTTTGTCCTCATGCATGCTGTAAGCTTTTAATGCTCCTTTTTGTCATTCATGCATATTTTTCTTCACTAACCTCCCCAGCATGCTATCCTGGGCCCATACACACCTAGCCTACTAACTTAACAATGTATTTTGTCAGCTACATTTTTGTGCTTACCCTAAACACCCCCTAAAATGTGTCCAAATTTTATTGTTAAAAGAAAAGAAAAAGAATTGTGCTAAGTGCGTAAAAAATCAAGAAATAAAATTTGTGAAAAAGGTCCTGCTGCTGTGCACTATAACGCTGATATGAGGGCACAAAGAACGAAGGTAAAAATAAAGAGTGCAGCGCTGGACTTATGACAAAAACATATGTGAGTGATAATACATCAATTATTCAATCAGTTAATCAAATAGTAAACCACAGTAAATAATTTCCAATCATTGATAGGGGATCAACAACAATTGGGTGCTCAAGAATATTAAGTTTTGAAAAAAACAATAAATCAATAAAGTAAAGTCCAAGATTTTGATGTGTTGAAATTCAATACAGGGTCCGGGATCAGTTTTCCACCGTGTAGTGCTGCCCACCACCTAATGGTAAAAAATGAGGCTTACCAGAAAGCCTGTGACCGCCCTTACTCAGGGGGGTCAAATCAGGCTTAGTAGAAATAGACCATCAAGGGAATACTGCAGAATACACTGCTGGGGAAAGGCATCAACTTCCTGCATGGACGACCAGCTGGCGAAGTGTTTCACAAGATACTGTCCCAGGATTGCTTCTCATAGAGCAGTCAGTAATTGTTATGAAAATGTTACTTGCCTGGCTGTCGCCCCTCCCTCAATACTACAAAATATTTTACAGCGCACACATACAAGAATGACATTTCCTGCAGGGCTAGTTAAAAACACCTGAACACCTGAACATATTCAAAAATACGGGGGTTTGGTCACACTATATGGTCATATAGTGCTAAGCCCACTTACTGCGACAAAGTACCCCGAATTAGTGGGTCCTACACTAGTAATAGAATGGAAGATCCTTTGTCTCAACCATGGGAGCTGAACTCCTCTATGTGGGAGAACTGAAAGGGATACATCCTAAACACTGGTGGCCACTAAATAGGAGGTAATGAGGAGGGGGAGGGGTGCTCCAGCTCAAAAACCTGGTCAGGGCCTATTACAACATACAAGAACATATTTGGGGGGCACACCCTACAATGCATTTGAATTCAAGATGGTGCTGCTATAAGACCTACAAACAGTACAAAATATTTTACAGCGCACACATACAAGAATGACATTTCCTGCAGGGCTAGTTAAAAACACCTGAACACCTGAACATATTCAAAAATACGGGGGTTTGGTCACACTATATGGTCATATAGTGCTAAGCCCACTTACTGCGACAAAGTACCCCGAATTAGTGGGTCCTACACTAGTAATAGAATGGAAGATCCTTTGTCTCAACCATGGGAGCTGAACTCTTCTATGTGGGAGAACTGAAAGGGATACATCCTAAACACTGGTGGCCACTAAATAGGAGGTAATGAGGAGGGGGAGGGGTGCTCCAGCCCAAAAACCTGGTCAGGGCCTATTACAACATACAAGAACATATTTGGGGGGCACACCCTACAATGCATTTGAATTCAAGATGGTGCTGCTATAAGACCTACAAACAGTACAAAATATTTTACAGCGCACACATACAAGAATGACATTTCCTGCAGGGCTAGTTAAAAACACCTGAACACCTGAACATATTCAAAAATACGGGGGTTTGGTCACACTATATGGTCATATAGTGCTAAGCCCACTTACTGCGACAAAGTACCCCGAATTAGTGGGTCCTACACTAGTAATAGAATGGAAGATCCTTTGTCTCAACCATGGGAGCTGAACTCCTCTATGTGGGAGAACTGAAAGGGATACATCCTAAACACTGGTGGCCACTAAATAGGAGGTAATGAGGAGGGGGAGGGGTGCTCCAGCCCAAAAACCTGGTCAGGGCCTATTACAACATACAAGAACATATTTGGGGGGCACACCCTACAATGCATTTGAATTCAAGATGGTGCTGCTATAAGACCTACAAACAGTACAAAATATTTTACAGCGCACACATACAAGAATGACATTTCCTGCAGGGCTAGTTAAAAACACCTGAACACCTGAACATATTCAAAAATACGGGGGTTTGGTCACACTATATGGTCATATAGTGCTAAGCCCACTTACTGCGACAAAGTACCCCGAATTAGTGGGTCCTACACTAGTAATAGAATGGAAGATCCTTTGTCTCAACCATGGGAGCTGAACTCCTCTATGTGGGAGAACTGAAAGGGATACATCCTAAACACTGGTGGCCAATAAATAGGAGGTAATGAGGAGGGGGAGGGGTGCTCCAGCCCAAAAACCTGGTCAGGGCCTATTACAACATACAAGAACATATTTGGGGGGCACACCCTACAATGCATTTGAATTCAAGATGGTGCTGCTATAAGACCTACAAACAGTACAAAATATTTTACAGCGCACACATACAAGAATGACATTTCCTGCAGGGCTAGTTAAAAACACCTGAACACCTGAACATATTCAAAAATACGGGGGTTTGGTCACACTATATGGTCATATAGTGCTAAGCCCACTTACTGCGACAAAGTACCCCGAATTAGTGGGTCCTACATGTATGACCAATACATCCGGGGGCCTATCCCATCTGGAGATCCTGTTAACCTCCGGCACAACCCTGCTCCATAACATCCCCGGAATTCCAATCCACCGGATGCTGACTTCTGCTCGTGGGAAACCCAACTGTCAGCTATTAGGCCTGACATCACATCAGCCCTCTTTGCCCCCCAATGAACAAAAGAATGGCCCAGGATCCAAACGAGGCAAGTATGATCTAAACGAAAAAGTGAAACATAGCACACATACCCATCACCATCTTACCACCACTACTACTCAACAGATCATGGAAATAAACACAAAACAAAAGGGGACACATGACACCCCACCTTTCCTTTCCTTTTTTTTTTTTTTAAAGACCAACCAATCCGTATTAAATCAAATGGGGGCGAGCGTAAATTTTGAATCTGTCAGATTCCCACCTACCAATACGCTTAACTACCACGCTGTCAAGACCCCACCGGGCAGCCTCAGTGGCTGCCCCAATCCTAAACGAATGCGATGAAAAATTACTGGCCTCGACACCGGCAGCCTAAAGGCAGCGCCACAGTATCAAAATAAATTGAAACTTAGATAATGTCAAACCATCCGAATGGACCAGAAAAGAACCAGCCACTGCTGGGCGAAGCCGTAAGTAAGCCATCACCGTCTTCACAGGGCATGTGAAGGAACCCTGTATGTGGCGCAACTCAATGTGAGCCCCCCTGCCGGCATGATCCATCTTTGAACGACGGATGATAAGCCTGACCATCAAGTCGTCACAGCGGACATCGTCCGCCAACAAGCCCCCCCGTGTGCCACCTTGGAAGGGCTGACCAGTTTCCCCACCCTGAGGGCCCCATAAAATGCCAATGCAAATGCCACCCGGAATAGTAATGTCTCTAACTCTGATGAACAAACTGTGGCCGTCTGTAGAAACTAAGCATGCCCCGAGCGCCCCTTCTATAACCTCACAATGACTGTTTTACCAAAAAGTCTTTGGTAAAATCAGGCATGTCTCAAATTTTGAATCCACAATTGTCGGCCAACAATCCCGAACGTAGTGACGTACTAGACGTACTATGAGCTGATAAAAAGGAAGTTCAATTGTCCTGCACCACCCTTTGGGCTCCTTCTGCTAATTTCGTGTTAGTATAAGTTTGGTTAGTGTCAAGTAGCCCTTTTTAGTTCGTGCTTGTCAGTTCGTTTCTGAACGGCCGTTCGTAAACTAGCCATGTTGTGTTCTCGTCGGAGAGATTGTGCTATCATTGGGCTTGGAGTTATTGCTTTGACTCAAGTCCAGTCCAGGAACAGGAGAAGAAGGAGGAGTTCTTGGACCAAGAATTGGTTGCTTAATCGTGACCAATTCTCTCATATTCCTTTGCTGCGGGAGCTCCAGGAGAATAATCCTGATGATTTTAGGAATTATCTCCGTATGACAGACCCCTGCTTTCACTGTCTCTTGGCATTGCTGACCCCCTATATTAAGAAGCAGGACACATGCATGCGGCTTGCCATTACTCCAGATCACAGGCTCATAGCCACCTTGTGGTACTTGGCAATGGGGAGAAGTCTCCAGGACATGAAGTTTATAACTGGGATCTCCCCCCGGGCTCTGGGACTCATTATTACAGAGACCTGTTCTGCCATTATTCAAGTCCTGCAGAAGGACTATATTCGGGTAAGTTTTAGCCTTTAACATCACATTCTATGTATTTAATGTTTGCTAATGTATTGTATTAATTTCTTGATTCCATAATTACCATTATTGTAATATGCTGTGAAAGTCCTCTTTGTCCTCATGCATGCTGTAAGCTTTTAATGCTCCTTTTTGTCATTCATGCATATTTTCCTTCACTAACCTCCCCAGCATGCTATCCTGGGCCCATACACACCTAGCCTACTAACTTAACAATGTATTTTGTCAGCTACATTTTTGTGCTTACCCTAAACACCCCCTAAAATGTGTCCAAATTTTATTGTTAAAAGAAAAGAAAAAGAATTGTGCTAAGTGCGTAAAAAATCAAGAAATAAAATTTGTGAAAAAGGTCCTGCTGCTGTGCACTATAACGCTGATATGAGGGCACAAATAACGAAGGTAAAAATAAAGAGTGCAGCGCTGGACTTATGACAAAAACATATGTGAGTGATAATACATCAATTATTCAATCAGTTAATCAAATAGTAAACCACAGTAAATAATTTCCAATCATTGATAGGGGATCAACAACAATTGGGTGCTCAAGAATATTAAGTTTTGAAAAAAACAATAAATCAATAAAGTAAAGTCCAAGATTTTGATGTGTTGAAATTCAATACAGGGTCCGGGATCAGTTTTCCACCGTGTAGTGCTGCCCACCACCTAATGGTAAAAAATGAGGCTTACCAGAAAGCCTGTGACCGCCCTTACTCAGGGGGGTCAAATCAGGCTTAGTAGAAATAGACCATCAAGGGAATACTGCAGAATACACTGCTGGGGAAAGGCATCAACTTCCTGCATGGACGACCAGCTGGCGAAGTGTTTCACAAGATACTGTCCCAGGATTGCTTCTCATAGAGCAGTCAGTAATTGTTATGAAAATGTTACTTGCCTGGCTGTCGCCCCTCCCTCAATACTGTCTCAGTCACTGACCCTGGAACCGCATGCAGCTAGTGAAGTCAGAGGGACATCAGAACTTCTCTATAGATGCTTCTTTCAGGTCCAAGTATTGAATTCTTCAGATCAATACCTAGCTAAAGCTCGGATCACGTCACCATTCAGCTCCAGTTGTTGCCGGAAGTCGAATCACAATCTTGGACTTTACTTTATTGATTTATTGTTTTTTTCAACACTTAATATTCTTGAGCACCCAATTGTTGTTGATCCCCTATCAATGATTGGAAATTATTTACTGTGGTTTACTATTTGATTAATTGATTGAATAATTGATGTATTATCACTCACATATGTTTTTGTCATAAGTCCAGCGCTGTACTCTTTATTTTTACAAATTTGATTGTTGTCCTCAAATTCAGGCAAAGTTCAAGAGGCCATTTTTTTGGGGCACAAACTAACCTGGAACCCCCCCCCCCTCCAAATGCTAAGTCAACCAATACCAATACTCTATCTGCTGACTTTGCAAAACCCATACACACTATACCTCTTTTGTGGTCATATTTCTGGATGAATTCACCAAGACATGTAGTGCAAGGGCCTGCCTGATTACCTTCAAATTGTAACGTAGTAAGTTTTTGTCTTATATTATCTTGATAGTTAATTTATGAATGGCAAAATGTGCTTCAATTTGGACAGAGTGTATCCATATTTTTATAGATTATAACACTTCTTACCTGTCCACTGGGCTGCCAATAGTGTAAGTAAGGAGGGGCTGGCCAAAGTATCACACATTATTTATGCATAAAGCTCTCATGGAAGTGGAGAGGGTTACCTGTACAAAACATGTACCCATTACCCCCCCCCCCACCATAACATTTTTCTAATGGGCCACCAGAGGTGGTGATGAATCTGATAAGTTGACCTTACACTTTTGTCTTTTGATACTCATTTCAATTTTATACTTATGTTGGCCAAGAATTTTTTGACAAATCTGCTTGCAGTGTTACGCGCAGAAGTAGTAATTTCTTCTTTCTTTTTTGACTCCACAGTTTCCTTCCACCCCCCAGCAATGGCAGGATGTTTCAGGCCAGTTTCAGCATCAGTGGGATTTTCCCAACTGTGATGGTGCTATTGATGGGAAACATGTGAGGATTGCCCCACCACTCAACTCAGGCTTATATTACTACAATTACAAAGGCTATTGCAGTATAGTGCTGCTAGCTGTTGTTTCTGCAATGTATGAGTTCCTTTTTTTGTATTTTGTGAAGAACGGCCGCAACTCGGATGGAGATATCATCATGCAGACGGAGTTTTACCATTGGCTCCAGAATGGCACCTTAAATTTGCCACCTGTTCAGGACAATGTTGAGGGCCTCAATTTTGTTTTTGTGGCAGATGAGGCCTTTGCTCTGGGGGGACATGTTATATAGCCCTTTCTTATGAGGAACCCCACCCCAGAGCAGAGAATCTTCAACTACAGGCTCTCTCATGCCATAAGGGTTGTTGAAAATGCCTTTGGCATCCTGTCAAGTCACTTCAGGCTCTTTTTAACCCCCAACAACCTGGCCTAATATGAAATAAACTATGTTGTTTTGTGCTGTTGCATCCTCCACAATTTTTTACGGAGAAATGCTATCAGCTACCTTTCCCCACTGCCAGCTAATGTTGACCCCGCAGTGTCAGGCCCAGCTGAAGAGGCTGCAGCTCGTCCATCGGTGGGAAACATGACGGCTCTGGAACCTGCCTGTGCTGGGTTGCCCTTTACAAAATGCCCGCGTTATCTGCCAAAAATATCTTGAATATTTTGTGGGTAGAGGGGCAGTGGATTGGCAGCAAAATTTCGCTGATCAAGAATCATAATTTTATCCTAAACTACTATTTCACTACTACTGTTGTCTGTGTTTCTTATCTGTATAATAGGTTGTCAAATTACCTTTTTTGTCCATTTTAGACAATAGTGCAAACATACCTTATTTGTTACATGAGGTGACAATCTCTTCTTCAGCTATTATGTTGTGCTGTGGGTCTGCTACACACACACAATGTTTTTGTTCTTAATGTATCTAATGCATTAAGTTCGAAAACATTATGCTTTTTCAACTCTTTTCATTTCTTTGAGGTCATAAAATTGCCTGACTTGGGCACATTTTAGAGCATATTGTCATTGTAACTACACCAACTTAACAAATACACTGGTATTGAACATTGAATTCATAAGCCACACATTGTTTAGTAAAAAACATTTTACTCAAAGCACATTCACATGTGCGTTTTAAGATTTATAACAAACCAACATCTTGGTGTATAAACATGTATGTTTGCCATTATTTTGCCTTTTTTTGGGGCTAAACAGGCATGTTTAAAAACATAATATACACATCCCTAACTCAGGAACTTACTTGTTAAAGTGAAGGCAATATGAGACATTAGTATCACAAGACTGTGTTGATGCTGCCTTCCTCAGATGGGGTGATCTCACCCCTCTAAAATCCAAAATTTGAAGCCACGTCCACGTAGAGGCATAACTGTTAAATATCCCTTATTTATGATCCCCTGCCTAAAATGTGTGTAGGTACAAACAGGTTAGTTTCTAAAGCCCCAAAACACACAGTGTGTGAACATGTGCTATCTCCCATCACAGGGTATAAATGGCCGCGTTTTGGGGGTGCAACCCCATCCTCATAACTAAAGTAGGTAAGAGGAAGGGGTTGCACCCCCAAAATGCATCCATTGATACACCATGATGGGAGCTAGCACATGTTGACCCACTGTGTTTTTTGTGGCTTTACCAAACTAGATGTAGGGAAAGACACACATTTTAGGCATGGGATCATGAGGGAAATAAGAATATTTTGGCACCATTTGCGGGCATCTTCAAATTTTGGCTTTGCAATTCTTAAAAACACATAAAGATTGCAATTAACATTGCTTAGGGCAGTGTTTCTCATCTCTCCTTCTCCAGGTGCATTCCCAGGTCATGTTTTCTATATTTTTTGCATTTGTCACAGATGATGATGTCATTTTCAAGGTTAGTAATTCACACAGTTGTTTTTCTACTGAGGAAAATACAGAAAACAGGACCTGGTGGTGCACCTAGAGAAGTGGAGTGGAGAAACACTGACCTCGGACACTAAAGCCTAGGTTCACATTGGAGCGATTTGTCATGCGATTTGACAGATAAAATTGCATGACAAGTCGCAGCCTATTGGAGACAATGGCACTGTTCCAATCGGTGCGACACAGAATTAGCGGCGCCGCACCAATTTGCAAAAGTAGTTCCTGCACTACTTTTGGCGATTTCAGGTGCGACTTCAGTAGACATCTGGGCATGAAGCCACACAAATGTCTATCAAGTAGCACCTGAAATCGCGCTGACCTTGCTACTTAGAAATTGCGCAACTTCAAGTAGCGTGATTTCAAAGTAGCATCAATGTGAACCAGGGCTTACATTGATTTTTTCCTCGCCACATAAGGTTTTGTTGCCCAAACCGATTTGCATCCTTAAATGAACAAAGTACGTATTTGTACTTTCCTGCAAACAAAATACGGCATTCCTAAGGAAGCAAGGACAGACACAAACTTGGTTCCTACTTTTTTAGATGTAACTTGGCTAACAGCCACATTTCTTATAAAAGTTTCTTATAAAACGGCACAAATTACAGGTAAACGCGTAACTAAAAAAACTGGTGAAGGTATTCAAGTTTTTGGGTGAAATAGTAATATACAAAACACGGATATTTGTACAATGTGTGAAAGCACACCTTCAAGCTTTTTGTACATGACAATACTTTTGGACCACCATATTCAACAATGTGTGGTGTCCAATTTTGGTGCTGTAGCCGGGGGAGCAAACCACCCTGAGAAATGGGCAAAGTTAAAATAGGAGCTGGCAACTCGATGATTCTTCTTTTTCTCACCAAAAATGTAAATAGGAAACAAGCTGATGTGTTTCATCGTAAAGCATAATTACTCATCTGAGGAAGGCTGCAAGTGCTGAAACGCATCGGTTTGATCCTATTTAACATGATGTAGGCAACAAAAAAGATCATGACAAGTCATGGAGTTGCAGGTTCATATGTCAATCTTTTGCTAAAGTGAAATCGTACATTCAAATATAACAGTTGCAACTATTAAAAAAATGTGCAAAGGATAATCAATTTAAAACTGTACAAACACAGGTACAATATAACAAAAAAAATACAACATGTTTGTTTTTAAATTTTAGCTAAAATATCGATAATATTGATAACTGTTTTGGAGATCATGCATGTTTTCTTTCATTTTCTCCAATTTCCTATTGCAAACCAAGAGCTTACTGATAAGTATTTGTGCACTTGCACTGCTGAAGTGAGTTTGGTCTTCCACAACATCCACATCACCTAAAAAATATAAAACACACCATGTATTAGAAATATGCAGGCATCCATCTATTACTTGAAGCTGTGGTCTCAGACACTGACCTATGGTCGACACAGTTTTGAGAACTTCACACAGTACTTCCTGCACATCAGCATCAACATCTTCTTTAGGGTGTCTGGTGAGTTTACTTTATATATCTTCAGGAGGTGCTGGGTTACTGTTGTTCACACACAGCTCAGATGTTCCTCTTCTTTTCTCCCCTATGTGTATCCAAAAAAGGTATACTTAGCAGACAGATATGTTAGGCTAGAAATAGTAATATGAAACATTGTTTGGAAGTGTCTTTCAATTGTCTGTTTTGGCAAAGTTCCAAGCTGAATACATGATTTTTTTCCGTTTCCAAAGCAGGAATACTTATCTGTTTTGTGCAAGTTTCACACATGGAGATACCTCTAGTATCCACTGGAGCACCTGTGTGGGACACCATAACAAACGTGTTATGGTGTCCCACACTGGTGCTCCTGCGTCTAGCTGCATAATAGCTGCTGAGTGTCCTCTACTGAATAAAGTTGACATTTCATTAGTTATGAACACATCTAGACAACAATCTAATCAACTTATGTTACATCAAAATAGGCCATAACAAATGCATTTAACGTGCATCTCCCAATAACGAAGTATTAGTGGTCGATCAAACTATATTTAATGTCCCGCGAACGACTCCTGTATCCATGAAAATAAAACTTGGCACTTTAAAATGTAGAACAGTAAAGAAAAGAACATGGACCAGCACGAAAGTAATAATAGGAACACAGGACAAATACTTACTTTTTCACAGCACTTTCCTGATCTTTCTTTACTGATCTTCCTCGCTCAATTTAAGGTCTGACCAGCGTTTTCTCAACTGATCCTTGTTTCCCCAAAATTCTTGTGCAGACTTCTCACAACTTTAGCCACGATCTTGGCCTTTCTGGCATTTGGGTTTCGGTAAAGTCCATGCTTCCCATCATAGTCTGTTCTCACTAAGATGTCCACCATCACCACCATTTCTTCAAATGACATATTTGTGGCCTTATAGCTTTTCCTGGATCTGGAAGTGGCTTTCTCCGGGTTTTCATCATTGCTGCTCTCACCACACACCTGCTGTCTCGCCGCCATTTGCTCTCCCACTGTCCCGGAGGAGAAGAGGCAGGGAATACACTAGAAAGAAGGACAGGGGCAGAGTTTCACGCATGCGAAGTGTATATAAAGCCATAACGCGCGATCGATGTAATGGCCATAGGAACGATCTGGGAGTGGAGGACGAACGAGCGCCATTGCCAACAAGCAAAAGGAGCTATAAAACGAAAGTACAATTGTAAATTGGGGCATCGGTTGTGTTAGTGGCCTAGTTTGAGGCCTATATTGGGACCAGATTATGAGTGAAGCCTGACATTATGGTTTATCTTGTGTTCTGTCTTGCAGGCATCAGAAAAATATTTGAAAATGGTGGATAAATTCACTGCACCAAAGTTTTTGCCTCAATTTATCAACCAATACCAGGAGCTGCCCCCGCAGCCCCACCCACCACAGCAGCATGCCGGATATTGGCAGTTTCAGCCCCAAGACCCGCAACAACCCCAACAACCCTGCTGGGCTGGGGATTTTCATTCATACAATTACTAATTTGCTTTTTTTTTTTTGGTAAAAAATTATGATTTTTTTGTATGCTGAGAATGCACTTTTTGGTTAAGTTATTTACTTTTTATTTGGATGGCAGATAACATGTCTAATTTATTTACGTTTTTTTTTTTTTTTTTTTGAATAATGCACAAGAAAAAAAATGGCCTTAGTCGATTTGGAAAGGAGCGTTGACAGCGATAGCCTGGGTTTGGTCTGGTCTGTCAAAAACCACAGGCTGTGGTAATACCACAGCCTGGGGACATACCAGTCATTAGCTGCTGCTCCCGATCTCTCGGAGTCCAGGACATTCTTGTGCTCCCTATAAATGTACTGTACTCCTCAGGTTCCCAATTTGAGGTCTGCCCTGGGGTACAAAGGGTTCACCACCTACGACAGTTTCTCCATTGCTGCCTTCCTCTTGATTTTTAGAGGACCTTTTTGTGATCCCTATTAAATAAAAATAAAAAAAAATAGTAAAAAAACTTGGCTATGTGTTTTACTTCAAATGACAGTTTGGGAGTAGACAGGTACATTTAAAAAATACAATGTAAAATTAACAAGGGACACCAACATAGTTGTATCTTTGATCTTCTAAACTACAGGATAATAGTGTTGTGGTAACTTGACCCAAAAAAATTAAAAAAATTCTTCTTGATATCACTAGAAAAAAATAAATTTAAATACGTTTGGCAGAACTCCGTCAGTATCACCAGCAAGGCAGCTTCATTATTATCCCGTTATAAAGAAGAAGAGAATGTGCGCTGCATTTGGAAATTTTATAATTTGCCGTGTCATGAATGTTAATTCTCCATTATAAAATAAATGTGAAAGCTGCGCTTAGGACAACCGTTTAGGTATGCTGCCCCCTAAAGGAGCTTCCCTAAGGATTCTCCGCTGATTATTTAAATTAAATTGAAAAGGGGTATGGCGCTCCCTATGGGGTTGAATGGGTTAATGTATAGGGGGGGGTTAAAGTTGTGTTATATCCCCAGGTGATTTCCCCCACTATGATCCTAGTAGAGGTACCTAATACCAGCAGGAAAAATTAGTTACCAGAAATATATGTCTATAATTATATATATATACACCAGCAAAAATAAATAAATAAATAGACAAGGAGCTGTCTTCAGTGGTAGTTCGGACAAACCCTATAAGTAAGGGATGTGATAGGTCTGCACCATATACCACCACAAAGTGAAGTGGCTATAACATATAAATGTAAAACATATATGTGCTCTACTAGTGCAAATAATATCCAAAGCATATAATAAACTCTGCCTAAACAGTGCAAATAAATGTATATATATATATATGTATTGCAAAGAAATACACATCATAATCAAAGTCCAGTGATCAAATAAGTATTGCACCTCAAACTAGTTGGTGCAGAAAAGAATCAATTAAAAAAAATTGTTTGTGATTATAGTCCTTAGGGTGAAAAAACTGTTCAGACCCAGTGTTCCAAGCAATTTCCTTAGCAAAAGAAAACCGTGACTTGAGTGCTCTCAGATAGTTCCTGTGACTTTTGTGCTCCCCCTTATGGGTCCCCACTCACCGAATCCAACAGCCCCAGAAGGGGCAACCAGCGTAGTGTATCTCACCACGATCTCCTCTCCACACCAATCGTGTAGGGCATTCGGGATGATTTACGTGCTGTTGGTTTTCCCAATGGCTTCCCGGATCCACCAGCCCCAGACGGGGCAGACTGCATGGGGTATTACGATCACAATCTCCTCTCCACCACAGTCCTACTGAGCATCCGGGTAATTTCCTTACTGTTGAATTAAGGTGTTCACAATGGCTCCCTCATAGAAAGAAAAAATAGGAGGCTCCCATGGTGTAGTAAGTATAAGAACTTTTTATTCAAAAAACTCCATCAGCATTCAAAGGAGTTGACATTAAAAACCAAAAATAAACTAAATGAATTAGATTAAAAAAATGCAGCAGTATGCTACCACAGGGTACAGATATGTGCCTGAGAACAGGCCCGTAATGGAATAATTGCGTACCACTGGTTAGAGCTGTTTGCGCTCCACCTGCGTTCCAAACAGGGTCCGTTTTCGACGGACTTTTGGCGGACTTTCGACGGACTTGCGGCGGACTTTCTAACGAACAGACTTGCCTACACACGATCACACAAAAGTCCGTCGAATTCTTACGTGATGACGTACACCGGACTAAAATAAGGAAGTTCATAGCCAGTAGCCAATAGCTGCCCTAGCGTGGGTTTTTGTCCGTCGGACTAGCATACAGACGAGCGGATTTTTCGACCGGACTCGAGTCCGTCGGAAAGATTTGAAGCATGTTTCAAATCTAAAGTACGTCGGATTTGAGGCTAAAAAAGTTCGTTGAAAGTCCGGAGAAGCCCACACACGATCGGATTACCAGCCAGCTTTAGTCCGTCAGCGTCCGTTGGACTTTTGTAGACGAAAAGTCCGACCGCGTGTACGCGGCATTATACTTACTACACCATGGGAGCCTCCTATTTTTTCTTTCTATGAGGGAGCCATTGTGAACACCTTAATTCAACAGTAAGGAAATTACCCGGATGCTCAGTAGGACTGTGGTGGAGAGGAGATTGTGATCGTAATACCCCATGCAGTCTGCCCCGTCTGGGGCTGGTGGATCCGGGAAGCCATTGGGAAAACCAACAGCACGTAAATCATCCCGAATGCCCATACACGATTGGTGTGGAGAGGAGATCGTGATTGAGATACACTACGCTGGTTGCCCCTTCTGGGGCTGTTGGATTCCGTGAGTGGGGACCCATAAGGGGGAGCACAAAAGTCACAGGAACTATCTGAGAGCACTCAAGTCACGGTTTTCTTTTGCTAAGAAAATTGCTTGGAACACTGGGTCTGAACAGTTTTTTCACCCTAAGGACTATAATCACAAAAAAAATTTTTTAATTGATTCTTTTCTGCACCAACTAGTTTGAGGTGCAATACTTATTTGATCACTGGACTTTGATTATGATGTGTATTTCTTTGCAATACATATATATATATATATATACATTTATTTGCACTGTTTAGGCAGAGTTTATTATATGCTTTGGATATTATTTGCACTGGTAGAGCACATATATGTTTCACATTTATATGTTATAGCCACTTCACTTTGTGGTGGTATATGGTGCAGACCTATCACATTCCTTACTTATAGGGTTTGTCCGAACTACCACTGAAGACAGCTCCTTGTCTATTTATTTATTTATTTTTGCTGGTGTATATATATATATAATTATAGACATATATTTCTGGTAACTAATTTTTCCTGCTGGTATTAGGTACCTCTACCAGGATCATAGTGGGGGAAATCACCTGGGGATATAACACAACTTTAACCCCCCCCCCCATACATTAACCAATTCAACCCCATAGGGAGCGCCATACCCCTTTTCAATTTAATTTAAATAATTCTCAATTATGAATGCTAGTTTTACAAGACCGACCACTTCCGGCTCGTCCTTGCTTCCGAGCATGCGTGTTTGTACCTTGTTTGTACTTTGGACTTGTGTACACACGCTTGCAAAATCCGACAACAGACATTTGTCTGCGGAAAATTTAAAATTCTGCCATCCAACATTTGTCCGCGGAAAATCTGACAATTGTCCAATGGAGCGTACAAATGGTCGGATTTTCCGCCAACAGCCTGTCATCACATAATTCCAGTCGGAAAATCCAGTCATGTGTACGCGGCTTTAGACAGGACAATTCAGTTTGTTGCAGGCTGGCAAGTGAGCTTGGAATTTTTCTTTGATGTTTTTTGACGTGCGTCACCCTTCCATGTGCTCCTTGCTGCAAAGGCCAGTTATAGGTTGGGGTGGTTGCTATTTGTGAGTCATGATACTATTTAATAAATCTGAGCGTTGTTTTATGGTATTATATTATGTGGAACGCATTCTTTTCTAAATATGGCCATTGCTTAAATCGGATGATGTGGAGTTGTTGGTGGAGTAGAGGAACCTGCCCGTGAATTCCATACATATTAACCCATTGTTTGGAAGGTGTAAGACCTGTAGACCTCCTATAATTAAGAGGTCTCATCCTCTGGTAAGAGGCGTATTTTTCTTGTTGATAAGGGAGCATCTCTGTGGTTGCACTTCGCACTTGAGATACCCCAAATGAGGAGGAATGTGGAAACATCTGAAACAATATAACTAATAATAAAACATCTCAATATAACATCCCAAATAACGGAAAATTGTTATCAAATACTTACTGTAATTTTCCTTTCCTGGCTCGTCCTCACCTCAGCACACAACGGGTTAACACCTCCTCCAGAACCCCACATGACCATCTGTACCTAGCTGAATAAAAGACAGCCCCTACCGCAACTAAGATGTTCAGAAACTTAGCCTGCGACAGGCCACTAGGGAGGGAGTCCTGTGCTGACGTGTGGATGGGCCAGGAAAGAAAAATTACAGTAAATATTTGGTAACAATTTTCAGTTTTCCTGACCCACCTCACGTCAGCACACAATGGGACATACCAAAGCTAATATAGGGCGGGAGAAAATGACACTTTTAGTAATTCGACCATGTGTAAGAAAACTCCCTGCTGTGCACTCAGAGAGGCTACTTCCCAGTTTTTCTGGAAACTGGATACCACTTTAAAATTGAACTTTGGAGATAGATGTGGTATCCCTATCTCTGGTAAAAAAGAAAAGAAAAAAAAAAAGACACCAAAGGGCCCATGCAGGAAAGTGTTGCAATCTTCAACATCCTTCTGTCTGAAGTAGTTGCTGTCAAGAGAACTAGTTTTATCATGAGGTATTTTAATGGAAATGAAACCATTGGAGCAAAGGGTGCTCTCAGATCCAAGCCTAAGTCCCACAGAGGGAACAAGGATTTCCCACAAGCTCATATATAGATTGTTATCTGGAAGAAGCATCTGGTCACTGGCTTTTGCACCCATCTGCAGCCTGTGAAAAGATAAAGTAGAGATCTGTACCTTAAATGGAGTTGTATGACAGACCAACCTCTAGCGCTGACTGTAAAATGTCAAGGATAGCGAAAGCTTTTGCTGAGCAAACAAAACAACTTTCTTTCATATCCTTTCATATGTATCCTTCATGGATGATCTTCTGGTCACCAAGGTCTGAACAACCTATTCCATAGCCAGGCAATTAAAAAGTAGTCTCATTGGATTGGGGTGCTGTTACTGACCTTACCATAAAAGATTTAATTTGACCAGACACAACGTTTAAACAGAAAATTCTATGGCACTGTGAACCTATCTTGTATGACACAGTCTTTGCATTGGTATCCTGTTGCAAATATCAGAAACTGCATGTTCAGTGAAGTCTCCATGAGAACTACTGCTGGAACGCCCCATAAGGCAAATATTGGTATGAGGCACTTGTTAAAAAAATATTCTGCCTAACCGAACCAATAATTTGATTTTGCTTTCCTGGTAAGAAGTTCAACCTTAATTCACTAAGTGGTTCTCTACCCCACGAAAAGTTTCTTTGCAAGATGTAACAAGAAAAGACTTGGTGTCCCCTTGTCAGGCAATGTAGACTACTACTGAATTGTTGTCAATCTTACTCAGCCCCCTTGAAGATCCTGAAAGGCTTGCAATGCTAGAAAAGGCTTCCTTCCATTCAAGATACTTGGGGAGTCTGCGCTTCACATCGCTCAAATGGCCTTGCACTTGTTTCTTCAGATTGTGGACTCCCCAGCACCAGAGAATGGCATCAGAATCATCCTATCTCCTGGGCTGAGAGGCATGCCTTCGAAAGAAGCACAGTGCCAATGTCCAGAATTCCAGTTCTTGTTGAATTTGTATAGGCACATACATTTTCTGATCCATAGACAGCCCAGCTCATAAGTTAAAGAAGGCAAAATGAAGGGCTCTCATGTGCCACCTGGCCCAAGGTACCACAAACTGCCAACAAGATGTTCAAAAGATTCCTGGGGCTGTGCCAGTTCTGTAAAAGGCAGACACCTGAACTGGAATTGACATATGGCCACCGCAAACCTCACATGCCTCTGGTGCTCGGCATTGATCGGTACATGGAAGTATGAGTCGGCCGGTCGATTGATACCAACTGGTCCTCCTGCTGAACTGTCCCTGTGACTGTCTGCATGGACTTCATCTTGAACCTCTTGGTGTGTATGAAAACATTTGATTCCTTCAAACTGAAACAGGCCAAAAGGCTCCTGCCTTAAGTACTAGAAAAACTGGGGAGAAAGGCCCCCAGATGATTCTATGTTTCCGGCATCACTGGCATGATGGCCTTGTAGCAGTATAAAAATCTTGCAAACATTTTCTTTTCTGAGATCTGTTGAACATAAATGAAATGAATTCAGTGGTCAACTTTGGAAATCTCCCTTTGTACTCCCATCTGTCTTCTGGACCCACTGGTCTTTGATGATTGTCGTCCAAACCCCCCAGAAGGAGGCTACAATCATCAATTTCACTCAGGCCCCCTGGCCCCAACTGGAAGAGACTGGTTGGATGCACCTTCAAAAAGACTTTCCAGCCATCTTAGCAGCTTGCTCTGGACTTGATTTCATGTCAAAACTTTGAGACACCTCCACTGTGATCTGTTAAATCTTCAGCCTGTCCTATAAGATTCGGCCTCCTGCACCTTCTGAAGTTCAGTAGGCTTGAGTGACGGATGACGGCTTCCTCATACTAGTCTGTGGCCACCGTCCAGACTTTTCCTCTTGTCATTTGCCTAATTGTGTTGTTCAGCGTTTGGCCAAACAATAACTTCCCATTATAGGAAATGTCAAAGGCTTCTGTAGAAGTTCCGCCTGCCCTCCAGTGGCCATAACCACAATGCTCTCATAGCAGTAACTGAATGCGCCAGCGCTTGTACTAGGTCTATCAAAAGTGGCCATAACCACAATGCTCTCATAGCAGTAACTGAATGCGCCAGCGCTTGTACTAGGTCTATCAAAAGCATCAACCAACCGTTAATTGCTAGGTTCCACTCTTTCCAGAAACTGTGCCAAATCTTGTAGTTTCCAGTGTTGAATGTAATGCCATTTCTGAAGTTTATATAGCGAAGTTAACTCTATTGCTGATTGGCAGGCAAAATCTGTCACTGTATAGATTCCATGCAAGCCTGATGGCCAGATCACCACAATTTCTGTGTTCCAGATGTGTTTCTGCATGAGTGTTTTTGATGCATTCTCAATGCGTTTGGCCACTTTCCAGACGTGTTCCATACAGAAACAATGCAACATTCTACTTTTATTGACTGCACTAGAATGCTCTCTACTGGTGTGAACTAGGTAATTGGAATCAAAGTTAGACACTGTCCATGCATTCTTAATGAAGAATAAAAACGCACTGGACTGCATCTGGTGTGAACAAGTCCACTTTCTCATCCATATGATCTCTGAAGGTAACTTAGTTATTAAAAAAGGCAAAGACACTTGCTGCCCCAGACACTAGAGGGCAGCATCCACCCCTGGAAGTGCAGTGCTATTTGGATAAAGCTTAGAGAACCTGTTACTGTAAATTGGTCTTCTGACAAGGTCTCTGTCATCCTTCATCAATGAGCTATTTACATATGAATGCTGCCACTATTTACATATGATTGCCGGTTATTTACATGTAAACACAGGGTCTGCAGGTCAGTCATTTGTACAAAACAATAGGGCAGAGCTAGGCAGCATTAGTAGCAGCACTTCAGGCTGAGATATCAGGACACAGCACTGGACTAAAGCTTCAAGGGACAAGGGAATTTAAACTGGGATAGTTGGCAAGTATGAGGCAGCTGCTTTGGGCCCCACAACAATGACAGGGCCCAGTGCAGCTGCCCCTTTAGCCCTGCCCTCAAGACAGCCCTGGTCAGACTGTCAAACCCACAGAAGTACACAGCATAGCAAGGAAGCCAGGACAGCACATGCAGAGACAGACAGGAGACTCAGTCAGAATCTGAGGTAAGTCCTTTACCTGGCAGGACTCCAGAGAGAGAGGGAGAGAAGCCCTCCCAACTGCAGACCTCTAAGACCATTTACACCATTGCATGGTGTCTGGCGGTTCCCATCCTGTGCTGCACATCTCTCTGCACCCTGTGACACCATTCAAAGCCGCTCTCAGACTGACAATAAAGCCAGGAGAGCAGTGTGGTGCACTGCATATAAAAAGACAGGATAAAAACCCAAAGGGAGAGGCAATGAGGACATTGGCGAGCTCTTATAATATCACACCTGTACAATGTCAATGCTGTTTAAGCATTGTTTTGCCCTTGGCCTTGGCACAAAAAGGCACCCAGTTTTTAGAAGGATTTACCTTCAGTATTCAGGGTCTTTCAACTCCATGAGTGGCTGAACAAAAAAAAAAGGTAGTTTCGGCAGGGGGGGGGGGGGGGGGGGGGGATGCAGCAAACAAATTACTTACCAACTGCAATCAACAGGTGGCCTGGAGCAGACCAAAAAAAAAGAACATCTTAGTTGGGGGAGGGGCTGTCTTTTATTCAGCTATGTACAGGTGGTCATGTAGGGTTCCGGAGGAGGTGTTAACCGGTTGTGTGCTGACGTGAGGTGGGCCAGGAAAATATAAATAACAAAATAATTCTAAATGTGGAGGAGTTTTTTAGGCACAACAATACACAAATTGTTGTCTATAATACAAACTTTTGTGTATAAACGCATCCAAATTGTATTATACAAAAAATTCATAAAAAACATGCACTTCACACTTAGCTGCTGGATTCTTTTGAAAGGGGACATTTCATTACTTATGGAAGTCTAATACACAAATGCACTGCTCAGTTTGTGGCACTAAATTGCACGTTTATGAACACATGATTTTTTGGATTTATTGGTTCCTTAAAGAAACAAAGTTATATACTTTACAGTGTTAAAAAGTTTTAATGATATATTTTAGCACCATTTTGCACATAAACATTATCATGTTAAAAAGTTTTTGATTATATGTTTTGCACTATATTGCACATTTGGTATGAATTGTTTTTATTGTATTAAAATTATAGCGATATACATATTGGTATTTATCATCTATTTATTGGTATTGGTGGATGTTGCTATTCTGTTTTTCACACAGTTAAAGTTGTAAATGTGATTGGCACTTGCACTAAGTGCAGTTTTCCATTTCAGATGCCATAAAAACTTGCCTCAAGGTCTTCAGCTGGGGGAGGTTTGGACTGTCCCACATTCACGTTCCTTTAAGGAGAAGATTGTCCTCTAATTGCTAAATGTTAATCGTTTTAGAGTATCTCTTGCCCCAGTCCTCCTGCTCCTGCTAGCGATGTTCAAGCTAACCCCTTTCCCATTCACACCTGTACTTTTTGTCACACTGGCCATTATGCGACAATGAATAACAAGAGGATTACCATTATTGTTTATGGGTCCCATTTGCACATATGCAATTTGATTCTGTGCTACTTGGAAAAAGGTTCATGCACTTCATTTGGTGTGCATTTTTAGCCCATTAAGCCTAGTACACAACACTAATTATTTAAAATCCGATGTTAGTACAGCGATCTCCCCTGCTGTTCTATTGTGTTCTGACAGGGGGACAGCCCCCCCCCCCCCCCCACCAGCAATAAGGTGAGAGCGCTGATTGGGAGCCATACACATGGGCCAAATGTCGGACAGTTTTTATTCGGCCCGTGTGTACTAGGCTTACGACTTCAGTGGGAGTGCATACAAATACAAATGCAAAGGTGTGAACCTAGCCTTATAGATGATCCAATAAACTGCCAGGGGACCCTTAAGCACATTCAATCCACCACTACCTAATATATACCTTACCTTTTTTATGGTGAAATTTCTGTGGCTGTCATCTTTATATTTGCTTCCTTTCTTAGTTCTTACATGGAAAGTATGAGAAGCAGCGATAGCTTCAATACCTCTGTCCTGACATATTCCGTTTTTCAAATACTGTAATGAGAAAAATATGTGGACCGCTCATGGACAAGGTCCCAGAAGGAAGGAGCCAAGGTGTGCCCCATTCCCCCCCCCCCCCCCCCCCCAAACTGAGACAGATTGTGCTTGCATATCCACACACATGGTGGCCAAAATGTAAGTGTCGGTAAAGTATAGCTTTAAAGTATACCTGTATCAGATTTCTGGTCCCTCACTGTGATCAGTGGTTCCTCTGAACCTTCTGAGTCTTGTAGTGATGAAGGGTCAGCAGAATGAACAAAGTGAAGTGGAGGACCAGGAGATCCACATTCCCAGAAGTTTCAGTTTTTGAGGAAACTTCAGTCTGTGGCTTCTTTTCAGTACAGCAGTGTTTGACAGCACAGGCAGTAGCAGAAGTATTTACTAGCATTTTTGCACAGGGATCTTTCATTGGCCCATTGATTTTAGGGACAGTTATGTTAAATAGAAGCGACTTTAAAAAAAAAATATTTCTTATTTGCAACTGCAGGTTTCATGTTGCAGATGAAATATCATTACTTTGATTTGCACATAAACATTCATCTACGTAGGTATGGAGGAGGCCCCCTGTTTGCAGCCATCATTATTGCAGGAATTGTCAGCGCTCTTGATAAAAAAGTAGGATCGACCACCCCTGCAGATAAGGACTCTTGCACACAGTATTGATGTTTGATCATGAGCATTTCTGGACTTAATTTCAGGCATTTGTGTTGCACGTATTCACTCATATTCGTGCATATTTACACATATGCGCATTTGTGCAGACAATACATGCCTAGCCAAAATCTATTAATACTTATGCTCAAATGTGCATATTTGTGCGCATTTGCGAGTACCAGTGCAAAATACGGACTGGGAACACCAAGAATATGCAGTGCTTGTTTATGCACCTGTGCGTAAAAAAGCTTATTCAAGCTGCAATGTGCAAGAGGCCTAAGACTGTCAGTTTGACAATCAATCCTGCTCTGTTTATCAAGAGTGGGACCAGCTGGCAAAGTGAAATCTGAGACTCACAGATTACTCTTATGTGGTGTACACACGAGCGGACTTTTCGACCGAACTAGTCCGACGGAACGAATCCGTCGGGCAATCCGACTGTGTGTGGGCTTCCTTGGACCTTCAGCGGACTTTTTCTGTCGAAAATCAGACGGACTTTAGATTTGGAACATGTTTCAAATCTTTCCGACGGACTTGAGTCTGGTCTAAAAATCCGTTTGTCTGTGTGCTAGTCCAACGGACAAAAAAGGACGCAAGGGCAGGTATTGGCTACTGGTAATGAACTTCCTTATTCTAGTCCCTTCGTACGTCATCACGTTCAAACCAACGGACTTTCGAACTGACTTTAGTGTGGGCAAGTCCAGTTGTCCGTCGTAACTCGATCGGAAAGACCGTCGGACCTTTGATGCTGAAAAGTCTGCTCATATGTACGCGGCATAAGAAAGTCACCCTCCCAATTTAATCTGTGGGGCTTTGTCCTAGGGAGTGTTGGGAGCAGGAGAGGCTCCCATCCTAGCTCTGCCCCCTGCTACTACAGTGCCCAGGGTGGTAGCCTCTCCTTCCTCTGCATCAGCCCAACTCTGGATTTGGGCAGCTCCTCCTGAAAATTCTGGATGCCTGATGTGCATGGGTGGGAACCCTCTAGATGTTATCCAAATAATCCAAAAATGTCCATGTCACTGGGTCACTTGAAGCCCCCTCCAGTTCAAACGCTGACTTTAAGTAATGTCATCAGCATCACTACTTCAGACCCATATGGCAGTGGCGTCACTAGAGTTGGTGTCACCTGGTGCTGTAAAATATAGTGTCACACCCCCACTCCCCCCCCCCCCCCCGCTAGGGTTGCTACCTTTTCTTCAAGCCAAACACAGAACACTTTAGCGGCAAGTTTTTTTTTTTTTGTATTATACAAAACAAATTAAAAACAAAATGTAGTACAAATAGAGGTTAAATCTGAATAAGCTTTTTAAAAATTGTACTGCACCAAAATGCATAGTATTTTGTTAGCATACAGTTTGCCACAGGTGAATGAGCGCAAATGCAAGGTGTATGGTTGTGCCATTAATACTTAATGGCACCATGGCACACCCACAAAAGGGCTGTGTGTTTTTGTGCATTGCATGAAAGCACATAATTTTACGCACATTCCTGCACTGTAAAAATGTCCACCTAGGGCAGGGGTGATAAATTAAAATTCAAGGTCCGGTTGCTAAATTTTTCTTCCAGCCAAGGTCTGAATTGCTTTCTAATATAACATAAAAGTAGGCCAATCACATCGATATTTCAAGTAAAGGAGAAAAAAAAACAACCTTACATCTGGTGTCCCCATCAAAGGGCCCCCTTGCATCAGGTGTCCCCACCAGAGTCCCCAGTTACATCTGGTGTCCCCATAAGAGTCCCCCTATATATCTGGTTCAGTCAGACTGAAAACTGGACAGGTGGTAAACTCTACAGGGTGCTGAGCAGGCTAGTTTCCGGCCCGCATAGATGGGGGTGACACCATCGCGGTCAGATATCACTTCCTACTTGATGGTGTCACCCCTCTGCTCACCCCCCATAACATATGGGTTGATTTACAAAAGGCAAATAGGCTGTTCATTTTGCAAGGGAATTTTCTTAGTTTAATAAATATGGTGAAAATTCACTTTGAAAAGCATACCCAATCACAAGCAAAGAAATTTGAAACAAAACAGTATTTTTGCTTGCACATGCATGGATAATAAAAGTTAACAGAGCTTCGCCTCATTCACTTAGCTAAGGGAAATTTCCCTTGCAATGTGAACAACTTGTGTGCCATTAAAAAAAATCAACCCCACAGTGTCCGTGGCAAGTCAGTGCTGTTGAGGAGTGAGAATCAGAAGGAGGCATGGATGTCCTTTCTCCTCCTCCAGCTAATCTTCATGGCCACTAAAGAAAACTACAGATTACTGCTGGAATGGAGGCCCCGTGGCAAGGTAAGGTTGGAGAAGGAAGACAGACTGGGCTCCAGTTTTGATCACTGTTGACTTTGCCCCCTTTTGTAACGATTGCCTGTTTGTTGCCCCCATATTGTAACGTTTGCCCGATATGTTGTAAAGTTTGCCCATTTGTTGCCCCATGTATTGTAACAACTGCCTGTTTGTTGCCCATGTATTGTTACAACTGCCTGTTTATTGCCCATGTATTGTAACAATTTCTTGTTTGTTGCCCACATTTTGAATTGATTGCTTTTTTGTTGCCTATTTTGTACGGATTACCTATTTGTAGGGTTATTGCCTACTGGTTGCCCACCTATCATAACAAATGCCTGTTTATTGCCCATGTACTATAACAATTGCCAAGTTGTCGACTCCATATTGTAACAATTTCCTGATTATTGCCTAGTTGTAGTAACCATTGTTTAGGTGCTGCCTATGTAATGATTGCCTGTTTGTTTTACATTTATTGCTATGACTAAATGTTTGGCCCACATTTTTTGTCACAATTGCCCCTTTATTGCCCTGGTATTGTCAGAATGTCCTATTTGTAGCACAGGTTTGTCAGGATTGACAGTTTTTTTGCCCTGTTAAGTGTTGTTTTTTAGAGGATCTTTTTACTTTAATATATTATTGACATGCCTGTCACTATCAAAATATACCCCTAAACAACACACAACTAGCATTTTTTGGCAGAGAGATCAGCAATGTTGACTTTAATATTTCTCTTGTGACAGGTTTCCTTATCTTGCTGTGCAACAGGGCTTAAATGTGTTAGCTGGAGTTGGATTTTAATTTATTAGACTATTTGAGAACTGAAGCCAACTGGAGTGGAGGGACAGGTAAATAATATAGCCAACACTGTACCCTTTGCAGCAGAGTGTCTCAAAGGGAGCCTGGAAAAATGTTGTTTGAGGTTTACACATCTTACAGGCTCTTCCCGTATACTTTTAGAGAGCTCTGATTCTATATCACACCCCTACCTTTTGGCAATTTAGACTTACCTGGAACTCAGAGTCAGTTCTCTTGAGTCTGGGGAACAAGCAAGTCATGTCTGTGTGATAGGGGATAAGCCGGAGAATATTGGCTCTGAGACCTGGTACACTTGCCAACACCCAGCATGGTCGCACCCGTCTGCACGCATCCTTGCCTAACTGTATAATACAGTATTCTCCTGAAGGACAAACTGCCCTAGTCATCTGGTTTCCATCCACAGAAGACCCAACGCTACAGCATTATTTGTCTTCAGTACAGCTGGCAATCTCTGCTTCTTTAGGCTCAGCATCACCTGTTACCATCCTCAGAGGTGTGGAGCATTTAGCCGCAAGGAGAGCCCGCTCATAATTTCGGCCTCAAGACCAGGTACGTGACAGTACCATTCAGCCAATATGTCACAGGCTGAAAGAGGTGCTTCTCTGTTAGAGACTTTGTGCCAGCAAGTCGTGGGTCTCACCCAAGCCGTCAAGAATCTTCAAGGAGGTTACTTCCAGTTAGAAGGTCGTCGGCATCTGTGACAACAATGTGTTGTGCTGTAAGGTATGATGTTATGTTTCTTCAATGTTATTTGTCCTTGGACCATGCCCTTTGACTAAATAAAAGATTTGTAAAAAAAAAGAAGGTCGTCTGCAGAACCTGTCGATTGCCACCTCTCGAGCTGACCAGAATCCTTCCGGCACTGCCGCTGTACCAGCTTCTCCTATACCTGCCATTCCTATGGTGGTGGCACCTCCATCCGAACCAAGGGTCCCTGTACGAAAGACCTGTACCTGGGGACTGAAGAAAATGTAGGGCCTTCAAAAATGCTTGCCAGCTGTATCTTGCACTTCAACCAAGGACTTTCTCTATCGATACTGTAAAAGAGGGATTAATCATTTCTTTGCTCACCAATGAACCACAGTCCTGGGCACATCACCTCTTGGAACAAAAGAGTCCAGTACTCAATTATGTCTCGGCATTCTTTGAGGCCATGTCACAACTCTATGATGATCCCCAGCGAATCGCCACAGCCGAGGTCCCCTTCATATGCTACAACAAGGCCCCGGCCTGTAAAGGACTATACCGCTGAGTTACATAGTTAGTCAGGTTGAAAAAATACACAAGTCCATCTAGTTCAATCAAAGAAAAAGTTTCGTAACTGGTCAGCAGACACAGGTTGGAACGATGCCACACTCAAATATCAGTTCCAACTAGGTCTGTCTGAGGCACTCAAGGATTAATTAGTCTGACTAGAGGCTCCCACCACTATTGAAAATCTCATCCAACTGGCCATCCAACCCTATCATTGTTTGAGTGAGCAGCGATCTGAAAGAACTCACAGGATTTACAAACCTACCTGGATGCTGCCTAAGGTTCCTCCTGTTACTACAGCTGTTCCTGCTCCATCCTTGTTGGTTCCTCCTAAGGGACAACCCATGCAGATTGGTCTGGTTCGCTCTGCACTGACTCCAGAGGAGAAGATGCATCGTTGGCAGGCCAACCTCTGTCTTTACAGGGGAGACCGGACATTTTCTACGCAACTGCCCTAAATTCCTGGAGTTGATTATATCTACAAATGGAATTGCCATGGATCCCCAAAAAGTGTCTGCTATTCTTGAGTGGCCTGCGCCAACGGATAAAAAAGATTCAAAGGTTCATCAAGGGTTTCTCAACTATTATCGCTCCGATCACTCAGCTGATGCGTCAAGACACCCAATTTCAGTGATCTCAGGAGGCCTTTTAAAAATTAAAAGCTCTTTTCACCTCTACTCCAGTGCTGTAGCACCCCACTTTGCCCTATGTCCTGTAGGTGCAACAGGAGCAATTCTGTTACAGAGTCAGGGGCCCAAGGCGTTGCTCCACCCAGTGGCCTTCTTCTTGTGTAAATTAGGCCGAGCTGAAAGAAATTATGATGTAGGTAATCAGGAACCATTAAAGGAGTTGTAAAGTCTCAAGGTTTTTCACCTAAATGTATTCTATGCATTAAGGTAAAAAACCTTCTGTGCTGCAGCTGCCCCCCAGAGCCCCCCTTTTTCTTAAAAGAAAATCAAATGCTCCTGCGCTTGAGAAATTGCTGTGCGGCTGACTGAAAACATAGGTCTTCGCTAGTCAAGCCACAACATCAGTTGTGGTGCCACTCTCAACAGGTCAGGGAAAACCCAAAAGGAACTCTAAAAAGAAAAAGGAACAGAGGGCGCACCAGCCTAGCGCATTACCTTTCCGACACATTAACCACTTACCGCAAATCGCCGTAGCTGTACGTTGGTACTTTGATGCTAAATACCGTTGTTATGGCAGCTGCTAGCTGCCATAACCCTGGTATTTTCAGAAACAGCGGGCGGTTCTCTTTCAGATAAAAGTGGTCTCTGTGGGGGATTCACCGCAAGATCACTTTTATCGAGGGCAGGAGAGGGGCCCTCCCCTCCTGCCGCGCTCCTGTCATCTCCGCCGCTTACCGGAGCTGTCATTAGCGGCGGAGACATCACGTCCTCTCCCCTGACAGGCCTGGAACCGAGTGAGGGAAAGATGGCCCCCAAGCGGCTCCATAACATTTTTATTGCATTTAAGTGTGAATATGAGATCTGAGGTCTTTTTGACCCCAGATCTCACATTTAAGGGGTCCTGTCATGGTTTTTTCTATTACAAGGGATGTTTACATTCCTTGTAATAGGAATAAAAGTGACCCCATTTTTTTTAAAAAGACAGTGTAAAAATAAAAAGTAAAATAAATAATAATAAAAAAAAATTTCAAGCGCCCCGTCCTGCCAAGCTTGCGCGCAGAAGTGAACTCATAGGTAAGTCGCGTCCCCGCATATTAAATCGTTGTTCAAACCACACTTGTGAGGTATCGCTGCGAGAGCAATAATTCTAGCAAAAGACCTTCTCTGTAACTCAGAACTGGTAACCTGTAGAAGTTTTTAAACGTCACCTATGGAGATTTTTAAGGGTCAAAGTTTGTGGCCATTCCACGAGCGGGTGCAATTTTGAAGCATGACATGCTGGGTATCATCTTACTCGGTATAACATTATCTTTCACAATATAAAAAAATTGGGCTAACTTTACTGTTGTCTTATTTTTTTAAGTCAAAAAAGTGTATTTTTTCCAAAAAAAATTGCACTTGTAAGACCGCTGCGCAAATACAGTGTGACATAAAATATTGCAACAACCGCCATTTTATTCCCTAGGGTGTCTGAAAAAAATATATATATATAAATGTTTGGGTGTTCTAAGTAATTTTCTAGCAAAAAAAAAATATATATATATTTTAACTTGTAAACAACAAGTGCCAAAAAGAGGCTTGGTCCTTAAGTGGTTAATATTGCAAGAAGTTTACAAACATACTCACAAACGAGTGATAAAACTGAGCAAAATGTATAAAGTCCACCATATGTTAAATCCAGCAAGATCCACTGACCAATAACAGTTGTGGGATGAAGAGTCCAAAGAAAGCTGACGCGTTTTGAAGGGTGTCCCCTCTTCTTCAGAGCTAAGTTTGGAGTGCAGGTAGATGGTATTTATAGGATGACTATGGTCTAAAAAATGTGTCCCATGTGACCTTAGGGAGGGTCTTAAATCAAAGGTAACAAAGGTCTCATTTGTGAGTATGTTTGTAAACTTCTTGCAATATTAGTGTTGCAAAGGTAATGCGCTAGGCTGATGCCCTCTGTTCCTTTTTCTTACCTGAACCTGATCATTCCAGCACAAAGCACAAGCCCAGTATCTCCAGCCGATGTCTCCGTCCTCATTGGATCAATCAAATCCAGTGACACGGGAGAAGGGGGGCGGGACTGAGTCCTGCTGTCTGTGTCAATGGACGCAGCAGCGGGACTCATGAGTGCACCCGCACGGATGCCCCCAGGGAAAGCGTGTCTCCGTGGGGGCACCCAATGAAGAGGAGGAGCCAGGAGCAAGGACACCCTAGAAGAGGAGGATCGGGGCTGCTTTGTGCAAAACCCTTGCACAGAGCAGTTAAGTATAACATGTTTGTTATTTAAAAAAAAAAAGAAAACTAAACTTTACAATCACTTTAACCATTAAAACAGCATTGGAGGAATGGAAGTATCTGTTGGAAGGGGCAGCTCATTTTGTCATGATCTTTACCGATCCCCAAAATTTGGAGTATCTCAGGACTGCAAATTACCTTAGACATCAGCAGGCTTGATAGGCCTTGTTCTTCTCTAGCAAACAAATGGCCACTGCCCTCACCTATAACTGGCCTTTACAGCAAGGAGCACATGGAAGGTCAACACATGCAAAACCAAAGAAAATTCACTGCTCAACTCACCAGCCAGTCTGCAAACAACCAAATTATCCTGTCTAACAGTTTGCATTAAAACAGGGGTTTAGTTAGCACACAAGAGTTAGGACTGCAAATAATATTGGGCTGCCTTGGAGCAGCTCTGCAGTTTACGCATGTATTTGCAAATGTATGCTAACTAAACCCCTGTTTTTAACGCATATGCCCCGTACACACGGTCGGACATTGATCGGACATTCCGACAACAAAATCCTAGGATTTTTTCCGACGGATGTTGGCTCAAACTTGTCTTGCATACACACGGTCACACATAGTTGTCGGAAAATCCAATCATTCTGAACGCGGTGACGTAAAACACGTACGTCGGGACTATAAATGGGGCAGTAGCCAATAGCTTTCATCTCTTTATTTATTCTGAGCATGCGTGGCACTTTGTGCGTCCGATTTGTGTACACACGATCGGAAATTCCGACAACGGATTTTGTTGTTGGAAAATTTTATAGCCTGCTCTCAAACTTTGTGTGTCGGAAAATCCGATGGAAAATGTGTGATGGAGCCCACACACGGTCAGAATTTCCGACAACAAGGTCCTATCACACATTTTCCATCGGAAAATCCGACCATGTGTACGGGGCAAAACAGTTAGACAGGATAAACTGGTTGGCTGCAGACCGTCTGGTGAGTCGGGAATTTTCTCTGGTTTTGTTTTGCATGCCTTGCCCTTTCATGTGCTCCTTGCAGTGGGGGCAGTGGCCAATTGTTTGTTACTGATGTAATATTGGCGAGGGGACACACTGGACACCTTTGCTGCCATTGTGCTATGTTCTGGGTGTCCAGTGTGCCCCTGTGCCTTTAAGGAGGGGTGGGCTCCCTCCAGGCTCACCTGCCCTCTATCTACCCATTAGATAGATATGAGAGCCTATGGAGGCTCTCATAAATTTACAACAGTTAGGACTGCAGATAATATTGGTGTGCCTTGGAGTGGCTCTGCAGCTTATGCATGTATTTGCAAATGTGTGCTAACTAATACCCTGAAAAAGTGTCATGCTTAGGCGTTCGGACGCTGTCCGTCGGAGGGGCACTGTCAGGGGATAACTAGGAGAAGATTCGCTCTGAGCCCTGGTACGCTTGCCAGCACCCAGTAGGGTCACGCCTGTCTGCACAGGAATGCGTGCAGATGTAATCGAAATGAGCCGGTGCATGGTCTTTTGTGTTGGTGCATGCCTGTGCACACTGACGCACGCCATGTGCAATAGATCTTAGCCCCCTCTGGCCTTTATAAGGATGACATTTGCTCACAGACTGACTGGTCTTCAGCTCCCTGGCCTGGGCCCAGTACAAGAGGGCTGTCTGTACTGCCTTATCAGTGGCCCTGGATAAGCCTATGAATAATATAGATCACCATTTAGATGGGGGGGGGGGGGTGCACCCATGGATAGAGGGCATATTAGGTCATTCCTGGGGAAAAGATCAGATCAGTTGCAGAGAGGCCACAGGCAACAATGGTGGCTAGTCCTTTGCCCTCTGCCTGCCTTTTTTTGGGTACAGCTTTCAGAGTTCAGGCTTGGGGTTTGCCATCCCATCTAACAGTGCCTGGGCAAAGGAGTCTTTGTAAGCTCTTTATTGCTCACACTCTTGTGGAACTCTAGCAATCCCTAGATAGCAGGTGTAAAATGGTACTTTACCATACCTTTACTTTCCCCTGCTTCATCCCTCCTTTACCTCCATTACCAAGTAGCTAAGTTATTTATTTTTTTCTACACACTAGCCTCAGCCAATATAAAAATAAAGATTCCAGCTGGTTGGGAAAGGAAAAATACTTTTTTGGGGCTCATTCATACCAGTGAGCCATGTTGAACGCACAAATGCTGTTGATGTGTGCTGTGAGACCAAGTGCAGATACTCCAACCCAGGCCCACTACACTGATTACTTCTTTTTTTTTTACACAGGACAATTTTATTCCACGCAGGCCTGCCTGTGTCCTGTCCTGGACCTGGCTAGAGACCGGGGCTGCACCTACAGATGGGGCTACCCACTTGCGGTGACCTTCTGGAGGGCATCCTCATCGTTCACCCTCCGCACCCCTGCTGACCTCCTGGATCTATATCTCAAAGAAAATATAAATAACACTGCGCTAACCCAATGTGAAAAGCAGCTACATAAAATATGACCAATATTGTTAACAGAAGTAAAAGTGAAATGCAGCGCTAAAAATGATAACCAATGGTAAAAGGCACATCAGACATGGTGACCATTACCAATATATACATAGCTGAAACACATGAAGCATATTACCAAAAAATTGAATATTAGACGGGATATAGTAAAGTCCCAATGTATGGCTATGAATCTGATACAAGAGAGTCCCAAACATAGGCTAAATATGAATGTTGGACTGATGTAGAAATCTTCTCTTGTATATCATGAGTTGTACGATCATGGGAAGTGAATAGCTGGAATACGCTTACCAGCAGGAGTGGATTCAGATGCCGGTGACATTGAATCAAACAGGCTCTGAGATCCTTAATGGAGGATGGTTGGACGATGGTTGGTCCTGGAAATCCCGGATCTCGAAGGGGATCTATCCTCTATGGTTCACGTCACGACTGTCCGTTCAGAAGCCCGAGGGGGAATTCTCCGCCACAAACAAGTCTCCAAAGCATGGATGGTTCCCAAAAAGATAGATAGGACACCAATAGTGCAGATCAAATGACGTATTTTATTGGATATAACCAATAATCAACAAACTATATAAAAACGTGATCACGTGTAAAACAATAAAATCAAGTGTAGGAAAGAGTAAAGCTCACCCGACGCGTTTCGTCCACATGGACTTCAACAGGGGCATCAAACTCCTCTCCTACACTGTACAAATTTATATAAAAACTATGCCAATCATATGGCCAATCAAACGCCAGCAATGGAGTCATGTGACAAATCGACTCCTGATAGGCCAAAGAGGAATCAGCTGACTGCCTGGGACTGTCCAATGAGGCCACCCACTAATGGGGAAGGAACGTATCCCTTGACCAATGGGGAATTAATAAGAATAAAGATAATAACAATCAAGATGATATAGATGACATTATGCACTCACATTTTTATATTGCTACATATCCTAAATTTAACATATCATTTATTATTTTATTACGGCATACGTATATATATATGCACATGTTAGTGGAGGCACATACATTTCTCATCCTTATTGTTCAATATATTGTTCAGCCATTTACATTTAACATGGAGCAGCTCTTCGGAGCTTGACACCAGGAGATAGAGAGATTTTTCTCTCTTCTGTCTTTCCTGTTGTCCCCGCCGCTATATCCGTCACTTCTGGGCTGTAGTGGATGGAATTACCTTCCCTGCTTACAGTACGGACGAGTGGGAGATACAAGACTGTTCTATTGGCCACAGGAGAGCATGTGACTTCCTTTGTTGCCACATGACTCTCAGGCTTTTAGTGATTGAGACGTGATTCGTCTCTCGAGATCATGTGACTATGTCAGCAGACATAGAAGATTTCTACATCAGCCTATGTTTGGGACTCTCTTGTATCAGATTCATAGCCATACATTGGGACTTTACTATATCCCGTCTAATATTCAATTTTTTGGTATTATGCTTCATGTGTTTCAGCTATGTATATATTGGTAATGGTCACCATGTCTGATGTGCCTTTTACCATTGGTTATCATTTTTAGCGCTGCATTTCACTTTTACTCCCGGATCTATATGCCTTCCTAGATGTGGAGCCCATCCAAATCCCGAACTGGCTACAGATAATCCCGTGCACGGGGGGTCGCCTGGGCCCCCCGGGTCCTCGGAGTCAACCCCAGGCAAGCCAGCAGAGGCCTCGGAGGAGGCCCTGAGTCCCATCTGCTGACCAGGCTCGAGAATCATAGAGGGGGTTTGCTTTGCTCCAGCCGTTGGGAGATACGAGACCACAAGACTAATGGCGGACGTTCATAGCAGTCCCCGCCACTCACATATGGCTGGGGTGACTGTAGCTCTCCACTGCCTGCACTTTTGAGCCCCCCTGGGAATTGGATAGGTATGTACCCACATACTGCTTTAATGGCTGTGACACCTGAACCATACTATCTGGGAGGACCTTGTGCCTCAATTTTTACCTCTGCTACATGTCTCCTGTTTTATCAGAACATTCCAAGACTTCCTACCAGACTCATCAAAAAGGTCTTAGAGCCTTAATGTTTCCTCTGCTGAGAGACTATACCGAGCTTTCCATTCTCACCCTCCCGATATTACTCCCCTACATGGTGGTGCCGCACCCCAGTACCCCTCTCCCTCCTTCCCCCATTTAACATTTCTTTTGCAGTATGGCTGATGTGACCCACTTAAAACTGAATGCTGTCAGTTATAAACTGCAGTAGAGATAAAAGGCCATTACATGTTTATATGTTTATATTTCTAAAAGTTGCCTACTCAACTGTTTAGATTTAAGTACATGATACAGACTTATTAACTTACTTTTACAAATCAGCTGACATAGAGACAGAACCCTTCTATTAGTGTGGACTAGCAAATACTGAACCACCAGTAGGGGGATACGTGTGTTTACATTGTCCGCTTCCGGTCCTGTCTGTCCAAACTCCCACGTAGGCCAACGCTCAGTCGCCAGTCCTGAACTGGTGAGCGTTAAAGCAATAGTCTGCTCCTATTCTTAGCGATCAAATATCTACTTTTACTCTATTTCTATTTTCTGATACTAGCTTTTTCTGCTCACTCTATTCTAACCCCACCCTCCTAATCCACCCCCCATTCCACTCATGGAGGTTATCATGTGATTTTGCTCAATGCTAAGGGACTTAATGTCCCAGAGAAAACGTAGGTGCTCCTACAAGACTTTGTTTCAAATCAGATGTGGCCTTTATACAGGAGACCCATTTTAGGGATGACAAATTACCCATACTGAAGAAACGGTCTTTCCCGATGGTATATCATTCCACCAACCTGTCGGCTAAGTCAAGGGGTGTTTTGTTTCTTCTCTCAGGCAGAGTTCCATGGTCCCACATAGAGTCAATTACAGACTCTAATGGCCGATTTCTGTTTCTAAAGGGTATGATTGGCGGTGTCAAGGTTACACTGGCAAATCTGTATGCCTCTAACGACCACCAAGATGTCTTCATAACAAAGACACTAGCACGCTTGACAGATTTCGCTGAAGGGCAATTAATCGTGGGGGAAGACCTGAACGTTCCCCTAATCCCAGCTGAGGACACTTCCCCTGGTCTGTACTCCATTCCCTTTAGCTCCCGTAAACGCATTACCCAGTCCCTACACAAGAGCCAACTAATGGCGCCTTCTACATCCCACAGAAAGGGACTTCACCTTCTATTCCCTGCCCCACAAGGCATACTCGCGCATTGACTACTTTATCCTGCCCCACACTCAGCTACATGCAGTACGCACCTCCACCATAGGATCCATCACTTGGTCCGGCCATTCCCCGGTGTTACTGACACATGCTCTCAACGACTCCATGACATCCAGGTGCAAAAACAGGTGACACACCTGACTGCGACCCCGGTATTGTTTGGGAAGCACAAAAAGTGGTTATTCGCGGTGTGCTTATCAAACATGGGGCAAGGCTCAAGCTGAAACGTACCGAACAGCTACTGACGCTGCCAAATGACCTGAAATCCCTAGAAGCCTGTCATAAATGTACACTGTCTCCCTCCCTAGAGAAAGACCTCCTCACCAAACGCACACAAATAACAGACCTGTTGCAATTCAAAGCCAAGGCGGCAAGGCAAGGCGGCAATGAAAATCTCATATGAATCCGGTAATAAATGTGGCAAAATGTTAGCTAGAACCCTGAGAGAACCGAAACTAGCGACCTATGTGCCTTATCTAGTGCCGCCACGCAGAGGCCAACCTCATGACATAGCGAGGGAATTTCAGGAATTCTACAACTCCTTATACAATTTGACAACCAAGCCTCCCCTTCAAGAACATATAGACTCCTACTTGTCCTCCTCACATATGCCTCAATTATCGACGGCAGACCGAGAGACCTTGGAAGACCTCATCACCATAGAGGAACTACAGGGAGCCACCAAACCGGGGAAAGCACCCGGCCTGGATGGCCTTACTACCCAATACTATAAAATGGAATCAATCTTCAAAGATAGCAGGATGTTCAGCTTAATAAATAATGATCCAAAATGAGCTAAGATTGCCCTTACCAGAACATCAGTAACAATGAGCGGATGGCATTAAACCCAGCCAGGGCCTTTGGGATGAAAAACCAATCCGCACCGTCCGTTTTCAAATTGTAGTCCCCTCAATGGATGCAGGAGAAAAAAACAACACAAAAACTGGCCATAGTGTAGTATATCAGATGTTTAGCATGGACAAACAGACATACCATGCTAAACATCTGATATACTACACTATGGCCAGTTTTTGTGTTGTTTTTTTCTCCTGCATCCATTGAGGGGACTACAATTTGAAAACGGACGGTGCGGATTGGTTTTTCATCCCAAAGGCCCTGGCTGGGTTTAATGCCATCCGCTCATTGTTACTGATGTTCTGGTAAGGGCAATCTTAGCTCATTTTGGATCATTATTTATTAAGCTGAACATCCTACTATCTTTGAAGATTGATTCCATTTCACAATATCTGGACTTTTTTCTTTGAGTTTAATATTGATTTTTATATTTTTACTAATATTTGCTGGTGGTAGGTAATACCTCCACCTTACCAACTGAATTTTTTGTTTAGCGCGGTTTATAATTTTTCTACATTTGATTGGTGTTGTCGCACTGTTTACTGCTGCTTATGTTATATGTGGTTCTAGCGCGGAATTTTTTACTATATATCCAATATTATAAGGCCTTTTTACCCTCACTTGCCCCATTCATGGTCAAATTATTTAACGCGCTAAGATCTAACGCAACATTTGCGGCAGACACCCTACAAGCCCACATATCAGTGATCCCTAAGGAGGGAAAGGACCCTGCTTCTTGCGGAAGCTATCGGCAGATCTTGTTGCTCAATCTAGATCTCAAACTCTTTACAAAAATTTTGGCAAACAGGATTTAACACCACTTAGATCAAGTGGGCTTCGTTCCCACCCGAGTTCGGGCCAATGGAGTGCTGTCAGAACCTTTTAAGATTACTAAGGGACGCGACAGGGTTGCCCATTGTTGCCCCTCCTGTTCGCCCTGTCATTGAAACCCTTTCTCTGCTCAGTCCGGTTAAACCCAGATGTTACTGAAATAGGAGTTGGTGATACCCAACACAAAATCTCGGCCTATGCCGACAACATGTTGTTCTCCCTCATGAATCCCCTGATCTCACTCACTTGTTGAAAGAGTTTGAGAGATATGGAGCCTTTTTCAATCTCCAAATTAATTTCTCCAAGTCCGAAGCAATGGGAATCAGCCTCCTGCAACCAGCTCTTTCACAACTCCAGAACAACTTTAAATTAAAATGGAATAACACGGCACTGACGTACTTAGGCACCCTTATCTCCTCCAGCATAGCCAAAATTTTTGAACTAAATTTTCCCCCTCTACTGAGGAGGTCAGAGTACTGCTAGACAAATGAAACACTGGACTCCACTCCTGGTTCGGCCGTGGTAACATTCTCAAAATGAGCATCCTCCCCAAGTTCCTATATCTCCTACAGGCTCTACCAATTCATATCCTGTCTAACTATTTCAAACAGATCCAGGAAGTATTTTTTGCTTTCATTTGGGCCCATAAACGTCCACGATTGAAATGCAGCCAACTTATGTTATCTAAACTATACGGGGAATTGGCAGTGCCGGACATACGTAAGTATTACCAAGCCATACATTTGCGTAGACTCATTGATTGGAACAGACATGGAGACTTCAAATTGTGGGTTCACATTGAACAAGCCCAATCTGCTATACTCCTCGGTAGGGCACTTTGGTGCTATGCCTCCCTGCCAAAGGAAATAAAAGACCACCCCCTGATCGGCCAAACAGCGAAACTATGTTCGACCTTGCTTACACTTACCCCTCTTTCCTCCCCGACCTCACCACTATTTCCAATACTGGGGAACCCTCTTTTCTCCCCAGGATTCCAGGATACAAACTTCCGGAACCTAATGAGATCAGGCTATTCACAAGCCTCCCGGTTCCTTATCGCGGGGACCTGGCCGACAGTCTCAGTGCTAGCCGAACCGACTGGTAACTTTTGTCTGGGATTTTGGAGCACTCTCCAACTTACTTTCTTTGATCTCTCCCGTCCCCGGGCGAATTTAATAGACCACTCACAACTTTTGAGGAATATTGCTCTGACTCAGGTGCGATGCCCCACACGCTCTCAGCCATCTACAACTTATTGATCACACCCCTGAAACCCCACTCTCTAAGCTGCATCTGTAAATGGGAGCAGGACTTCGGTAAACCGTTCAGTACACAACGACAACACATCCTCAGGTTTACATACAAATCCTCTATCTGCATGAAAGTGCAAGAAACTAACTTTAAAACTCTCACTAGATGGTATAGAATGACGGTGAGATTGCATAAAATCTTCCCCACAACTTCTGATAAATGCTGGAGATGCCAAGAATGGGGTACCATCCTCCATATTTTTTGGACCTGTCCCAAACTAGAACATTTCTGGAAAGAGATAAAATGCATTGCCCAAAAATTCACAGAACAGCCAATACCGGATGACCCGGCCTTTTTCCTTCTCCATGCCTCCAATACCCCTCGGAAGGTATACAAAAATTCACCTCTTAGACGCCACTAAAGCATGCATCCCTCTGAAATGGAAATCCCCACAACCCCCAACAATAGGAATGTGGCTTTGAAAAATAGGGGAAATAAACAAGCTGGAAGACTTGGTTCTTTCAGCACGCCATCAACAAGAACGCTATTCCAAGACCTGGTCGCTTTGGAACATTTTTATCTTCTCCGATGGGGGTAGAGCCCTCCTTGACGTTGATCCTGGCAGACTAAAACAATTACACCAGACACAGACCCTACTTAATATCCTAGAGATACAACATCGAATCTCCCTCCGCCACCTCTGTGTTCTGTGACCTCACACAGGGTATATATCCACTTCCCCCCTGCCCCCCCTTCCTATAACTTCCCCTCTCCCCACACTTTACCTACCCCCCCTACTCTTTCTGTTTCTCTTCTGCTCTCCTTTCCTTTCTCTCTACATGGACCAGTATGTGATGTGCCATGCTATCATTCCATTCCATCTAAAACTATAAAACTGATTTGGGCTGGTTCCGAGACCTTACCCCGCCAGAACATACTGAAGTTGTGGTAATGACCCACCTTGAGTAAACCCGGCTCTGAGGTACTATCTATTGCATCGCTGATTTGGAATACGCAAGACACCTCAAGTTGCAGACAGACATAATGTCACCCAGATTCTGTAATGTGACATTTTATGCAATGCATATTTGATGTGATGTATAATGCACCTAGACTGTACATGCTTAGATGTATGTCCTTGAACCATGTCCTTTGACTAAATTAAAAATGTGAACAAAAAACAAAACAAAACAAAAAAGTACTGCATGTGGTGCTGAAAAAAGCACTGCGTGTAGTGGGAACTGACACCATTGGAAACAAGGCATTTTGCCATACCAGTACATTAGGGCTGTGCTGGAAATAGTAGCCAGAATAGCCCTTACACACCTGGTATGAACAAGCCTTTATTTGGGCAGACATAGAACCTAGATGTTTATAGGTAAAGTCAATTTATTCACAACTGCTATCTACCGGTTACTAAAGAGCTGTGATTAGAAAGAGGGGACAATGAAGAACTTATAACAGGTGCTGTTAGATATCACTTTAAATAGAATAAGTGGGTTAGGGGTAGGATTAGGTGTTATAATTAGTTTAATCAAAATGAGTTACATTTCAGTGTTAGCATAGAGGGCACATTTTAAATCACAGGTTAAGGGGATAAGTGATAACATTAGATAAGGTTAATTTTTAGGTATTATTTTATATGGTCTTAGGGGTATGCTTTAAATGTTGGGGGTACGTTAAAGGTTGCTAAACATGGCTCAGTTATTTTGTTAATGCTAGGATTTCCTCATCCAGCTAACAGTGTGGGTGGAGGAATCTCTGCCACATGCAATTGTGTTAAGGCAAGCACGGTAGCCGATATGATACAGCCACTGTTCAGATGATAATTTTGCACCCAGCTCAATTTTTGGCAAATGTAGCCGGAATTCACTGAAATTTAACCCGTCTTTGGAGGCCTTAAAGTGGAGTTCCACCCCAAAAAAAAAAAATTAGTAAAGTGCTTAGAATTAAAAAAAAAAAACATTTGGAGAATTTTTTTTTTACTCACCTCTAAATGCCTGTTGCTAGGGGGTCGTAGTCTGCCTCCTTCGGTGTCTGGACTCCTGACGTCACTTCCCTTGGCACAGGAAGGGAGATCGCCTCTCCACCCTCCCTCTTGTCAATCATCTGGGACACGTGACCGGTCCCAGATGATTGCGGGGCCAGTGACGGCGCGTGGCGTGGCTCGCGCATGCGCAGTGAGTGCCCGGCTGTGAAGCCACAGCCGGGCGCCCACAGTTAAAATGCCAGTGCCGCCGAGCAGAGGGGGGGACGAGCGGGGCTTCGATCCCCCGCATCACTGGACCCTGGGACAGGTAAGTGTCCGATTAAAAGTCAGCAGCTGCAGTATTTGTAGCTGCTGACTTTTAATTTTTTTTTTTTTTTAATGGGATACTCGCTTTAAGAGGTAAGGTTACACAGAGAAAGAAGTAATGGTTAAGAGGTGTTATTGTGATGATTAGTGATAAGTTGGGGAATATAACTGCTTTGTGTCACAATTTTGTGCGGTACCATTTACCTAGAAAACGTAGGAGAGCCTTATGATGCCTGCTGTGCAGTAGCTTTGTTATTTTGCTTTAAGTATACATTATTGTAAACATAACAAATATCACAAATATTAAAATCAATATCTAGTGGAGAGGTCCCAAACTGAAGTATGTATGTTTCAAAAAATCTCTAACGAGTCCTATATCAAAATACATCTATCATATAAATGCATATGAAATTATATATCATAAAAATGCTTCCAACAGGATATAAATCCCTATTCATCAAGATTATGAAATATTTTCAAAGGGCACAAATGTGCCAATCTCAAATAGAACATGATCTCTCACCATAAGGTATATCAGATAATGCTCCCAAGGGTAGGACTAGGATTTCAGGGAAGGGGCAAAACTTAGACTATCATTGAGACCAGGGGATTGGTCGGCTCTAGCTCCCAGATCTACCCAGTCTCATGTTGCAGCAGCACCTTGTCGAAGTTGCCCCCCCCTAGAACTTTGGGGAACATTCTCCACGACCCAACAGCTCAAACACCTAGGATCCCTGTCATGGTCCAAGCAAACATGCCAGGCAAGAGGGGCTTTCAAATGATAAGTGGAAACCTCATAAATATGGTCTTGCAATTGCCTTTGAATAGAACTGTGCCGACAGCGGATATCAGACCTCTGCTCTTCTCACCAACTCGTGACAAATGACTGGCCAATCTCACACACCGCGCTGTCACTTACATAACAATGCCACTCTCAGCTGCACCCTGCACAAAGATTTTCCAGTTCGTAGGCCCACAATCTAGGTGTCAGCAACCTGAGAGCAATTGCCACTGCGTTAAGTTAATTAAGCAATTAACCCTTTAAACTGCCACCACTACCCTTTTTACCGAGCAACAACTATGATTTTAGAATAACACAAACTGTCACCAAAGACAGGTATATTCAGAGATTTATACGACAGTAGCACTCTTCAAAAGATAGGGATTCTTTTAGATTGCATTAAAAGCTTTAGAGACAGTTTCAACACTTTTCAAAATAGGGTATATTAATGAAAAGGTCAAAATGGTGCAAATAAAATATTTACAGAAAAAGGGTGTTACAAAGAAATAAAGAGACAATAAAACAGCAGAGAAATAAAAAAAAGTGTTGAAAAGGAAGAATACTTGCAATGTTCCGATTTAGCAGAGTCCAGTGAATAGGCAAAAACTGTACAGTGGTTCTCACATGTCCTGTTATATGTTCTTTGGCTTGATGTTAAAGAGAGCTATCAACTCCAGGAGCAGCCTTCTTTTTCTCTGATAGCATGGGGGTGTTGTCAGAGACCATTTGACCAATTAAGCGGCTGAGTAGTGGCCATTGTGTTTATGACTGTATCATGGCCTTCCCTTACACACAGTTTTATACTAATATCTTCCAATATGTATAGATTGCATTCTATAAACTGGTAGATTATTGTTTAGCATTCAATTTTGTGTCCAGGGATACTAAACAAAGGGTATCTCGGATAAGCCTGTCACCCAGGAGGTAGGAGACTGCTATCTCCCCTTCTGTATGCTCTAGATTAGTCATGTATGAGCTTGTTCCGTATGATGTTACCCATTCAAATATATACTTAATATTAACCACTTCAGCCCCGGAAGGATTTACCCCCTTCCTGACCAAGCCCTTTTTTGCGATACGGAACTGCGTCGCTTTAACTGACAATTACGCAGTCGTGCGACGTTGTACCCAAACGAAATTGACGTCCAGGGATACTAAACAAAGGGTATCTCAGATAAGCCTGTCACCCAGGAGGTAGGAGACTGCTATCTCCCCTTCTGTATGCTCTAGATTAGTCATGTATGAGCTTGTTCGGTATGATGTTACCCATTCAAATATATACTTAATATTAACCACTTCAGCCCCGGAAGGATTTACCCCCTTCCTGACCAAGCCCTTTTTTGCGATACGGAACTGCGTCGCTTTAACTGACAATTACGCAGTCGTGCGACGTTGTACCCAAACGAAATTGACGTCCTTTTTTCCCCACAAATAGAGCTTTCTTTTGGTGGTATTTGATCACCTCTGCGGTTTTTATTTTTTGCGCTATAAACAAAAAAAAGAGCGACAATTTTGAAAAAAAAAACAATATTTTTTACTTTTTGCTATAATAAATATCTGCAAAAAATATATAAAAAAACTAATTTTTTCCACAGTTTATGTCAATATGTATTCTTCTACATATTTTAGGTAAAAAAAAATCGCAACAAGCGTATGTTGATTGGTTTGCGCAAAAGTTATCGCGTCTACAAAATAGGGGATAGATTTATGGCAATTTTTATTAATTTTTTTTTTATTAGTAATGGTGGCGATCTGTGATTTTTATCGTGACTGTGACATTGCGTCGGACAGATCGGACACTTTTGACACTATTTTGGGACCATTGGCATTTATACAGCGATAAGTGCTATAAAAATGCACCGATTACTGTGTAAATGTCACTGGCAGGGAAGGGGTTAAATACTAGGGGACGATCAAGGGGTTAACTGTGTTCCCTCAGCATGTTCTCACTGTAGGGGGGATGGGCTCACTAGAACATGACAGAGATCGCTGCTCCCGATCACTAAATTATTCCTAAACTATGTAGGGGTTCTTTACTGTAATGCCGCGTACACACGATATGATTTTTCAACGAAAAATGTTTTATAGGAGCTTGTTGTTGGAAATTCCGACCGTGTGTAGGCTCCATCGGACATTTTTCATCGGAATTTCGGTCACACAAAATTTGAGAGCTGGTTCTCAAATTTTCCGACAACAAAATCCATTGTCGGAAATTCCAATCGTGTGTATACAATTCCGACGCACAAAATTCCACGCATGCTTGGAATCAAGCAGAAGAGCCGCACTGGCTATTGAACTTCATTTTTCTTGGCTCGTCTTATGTGTTGTACGTCACCGCGTTCTTGACGATCGGAATTTCCGGTAAGATTTGTGTGACCGTGTGTATACAAGACAAGTTTGAGCCAACATCCGTCAGAAAAAAACATAGATTTTGTTGTTGGAAAATCCTATCGTGCGTACAGGACATAAGAGCAACAAGGATGTGGAATTCCCTTCCACAGGTGGTGGTCTCAGCGGGGGGGCATCGATAGTTTCAAGAAACTATTAGATAAGCACCTGAACGAGAGCAACATACAGGAATATGCAATCACATATAATCACACACATAGGTTGGACTTGATGGACTTGTGTCTTTTTTCAACCTCATCTTCTATGTAACTATGTAACTATGTTGCTAGGCAAAACAGGGAAACGCCTTGTTTACATAGGTATCTCCCCATTCTGCCTCTCTGTGCCACGATCGCAGAACATCGAGTGGTTAATGTGTCATGTTCCTGTCTGATTTTATGAATTGTGTGTGGATTTTGTTAAATTGGAGGTCACTTCTTGGCCCTGAATGCCTTTTACGATCCCCCATTAGTTTAGGGTAGACATTTTATGGCACGCTACCTATTCTTGTATTGATTTCATTGCCCTACAAAACACAGGTGACAGAACTGAAGGATTTTGTTATAGTTTCAGTGGAGATAACAGGTCCTTTAAAATGGGAGCTAAATTAAAAGGCTATGGAGGTGTATTCCTAGGTATTTGCTGCTGCAATGTGTAATGCCGCGTACACACGGTCGGACTTTCTAGAAAGCTAGGTCCGACGTACTTGCCGCCAGACTTCCGGCGGACTACCGCCGGACTTTCTGAACGGCCGGACTTGCCTACACACGGCCGGACTTTCCGGAATCCGGTCTTCCCGACGGACTTTCAGAATGAACGGACTTTCCCACACACGGACAAGTCCGTTCATTTTGAACATGACTCGTCTACGACGGGACTAGAAAAGGAATTCAATCTCGCCGCTTTTTTTGGCGAGATTGAAACCTTGCGAGCCCCGTCGCAGGCCCTTAGGTCTGGTATGGAACTTTAAGGGGAACCCCCTACGCCGAAAAACCGGCGTGGGGGTCCCCCCCAAAATCCATACCAGACCCCGATCCGAGCACGCAGCCCGGCCGGTCAGGAAAGGGGGTGGGGACGAGCGAGCGCCCCCCCCCCTCCTGAACCGTACCAGGCCGCATGCCCTCAACATGGGGGGGTGCTTTGGGGGAGGGGGCGCCTTACGGTGCCCCCCCACCACAAAGCACCTTGTCCCCATGTTGATGAGGACAAGGGCCTCTTCCCGACAACCCTGGCCGTTGGTTGTCGGGGTCTGCGGGCGGGGGGCTTATCGGAATCCGGGAGCCCCCTATAATAAGAGGGCCCCCAGATCCCGGCCCCCCCACCCTATGTGAATGAATATGGGGTACATGGTACCCCTAACCCATTCACCTAGGTAAAAAGTGTTAATAATAAAACACAACACAGGTTTTTAAAATAATTTATTAAACTGCTCCGGGGGTCTCTTCTTCCGTCTTCGGGGGTCCCTCCGCTTCATCTTCTCCCGGCGTCCGGTTGGTTCTTCTCCGCTCTCTTCACCCGGTGTTCCAGTTCTTCGGCCGGCTCCTCTGCTGTGTTCAGGTAGCTCTCTTGCCAGCAGAGGTCCGGACTTCTGGGCTTCTTGGCTTCTTGGCTTCTTGTGTTCTCTTCTCTTCTCTTCCCCCAGATGTTGACACGACGCTCTCTCCGGCTGGACTGGTCTCTGAGGGCTGCGTTGTGACTTATATAGGCGGAGACCCCGCCCCCATATGATGTCACAGGCCCTGGGCATGCTGGGACTGTGACGTTTTAGGGGGCGTGGTCGACCACGCCCCCTAAAACGTCACAGTCCCAGCATGCCCAGGGACTGTGACATCATATGGGGGCGGGGTCTCCGCCTATATAAGTCACAACGCAGCCCTCAGAGACCAGTCCAGCCGGAGAGAGCGTCGTGTCAACATCTGGGGGAAGAGAAGAGAAGAGAACACAAGAAGCCAAGAAGCCAAGAAGCCCAGAAGTCCGGACCTCCGCTGGCAATAGAGCTACCTGAAGAAAGCGGAGGGGCCGGCCGAAGACCTGGGACACCGGGAGAAGAGGCCGGAGAGCGGAGAAGAACCAACCGGACGCCGGGAGAAGATGAACCGGAGGGACCCCCGAAGACGGAAGAAGACCCCCCCCCCGGAGCTGTTTAATAAATTATTTTAAAAACCTGTGTTGTGTTTTATTACTGACACTTTTTACCTAGGTAAATGGGTAGGGGTACCATGTACCCCATACTCATTTACATAGGGTGGGGGGCCGGGATCTGGGGGCCCCCTTATTAAAGGGGGCTCCCAGATTCCGATAAGCCCCCGCCCGCAGACCCCGACAACCAACGGCCAGGGTTGTCGGGAAGAGGCCCTTGTCCTCATCAACATGGGGACAAGGTGCTTTGGGGGGGGGGCGCAGGGCGCCCCCCTCCCCCAAAGCACCCACCCCCCATGTTGAGGGCATGCGGCCTGGTACGGTTCAGGAGGGGGGGGCGCTCGCTCGTCCCCACCCCCTTTCCTGACCGGCCAGGCTGCGTGCTCGGATCGGGGTCTGGTATGGATTTTAGGGGGACCCCACGCCGTTTTTTCGGCGTAGGGGGTTCCCCTTTATAATCCATACCAGACCTAAGGGCCTGGTATGCCCCGCGCTCGCCGCAATAGGAAGATTTGTTTTTCCTATTGCAGCGAGCGCGAGATGCAGTAACCTGCTCCTCCGTCGCATCTGGTCCTTCGGACTAGCATACAGACGAACGGGCTTTCCGTCAGGAACTGAGTCCGGCGGAGGTACGACGTAAAGATTTGAAGCAGGCTTCAAATCTAAAGTACGTCGGATTTCCGCAAAAATCCGACCGAAACGGTCCGTCGGAAGTCCGATGGAGACCACACACGGTCGGACTTTCCGCCGGACTTTGTCCGGCGGCGTCCGTTCGGACTTTTGCAGGTGAAAAGTCCGACCGTGTGTACGCGGCATAACTGTTCTACAAACCCGTCATGGCTGACCTATGATTTCCGAATAACATGGCCCACAGACACAGCTTTTCGTGTGCCCAGTACCCGATATCATTACAAGAACGAATTGTCTTGCCAAAGTAGAAGGATCCACAAGAACATAAGATGATGTAAACAACACCAGTGGTGTCACATATTACTTTTTGATTGCATGTAAGGGTCCTTCCCGTTGGCAATGTCAACCTTATTCATATAGGGACAAAATTCACTTGTGCTACACCTGGTCATGCCCACACTTCTAGGTGGCAATGGTGGTTTCCATGAGATGTCATTATGTCTAATAAATCACCCAGGGAACATGCCTTCAGGTGTATTATTAGTGAGCTCATAGAGACCAATTTACCTACCGAGGGGTCATCCACAAGCAAAAGCCAATTTGTGGCACAGATGTCTCTAAAGCTGGCCATACAAATATAGATTATCTGCAGATTTTCTATGGTTAGATGGAAAAAGTGCAACAGATTTCTCCGTGTTCACTAAACTGTGTGGATGGAGGAATCTCCCACTTTTTCCTAACCATAGAAAATCTGCAGATAATCTATAGGTGTATGGCCAGCTTTACTTTGGTCATGAGTTTAGTGTATTGGAGACATTGGGGGTTATTTACGAAAGGCAAATCCACTTAGCACTACAAGTGCACTTGGAATTTCAGTCACTGTAGATCTAAGAGGGACATGCAAGGAAAATAAAAAACAGCATTTTAGCTTGCACGTGATTGAATGATAACATCAGCAGAGCTTCCCCTCATTTCAGATCTTCCCCTCAGATCTACAGTGACTGCACTTCCAAGTGCACTTGTAGTGCAAAGTGGATTTGCATTTCGTAAAAAAACCCCATAGTCTGGTAATATTTTGATAATAACTTTTAGATTTACCATGACTAAAAATCAAAGTTTTATGGTCAACTTCTTTGTAGATCACGGGCTTCAAATTCAAAATCAGTCTGGTCTGTGCAGATCCTCTGGGCCCTCAGGTATTAGCCTATCGGAATGCCATGAATCAAAGCCTCCAGATGAAAGCTTTATGTAGGTTTCCCGATATAGCTTTGTTATTACCGTATGTTTTTCACTCAACTCAATATACAGATCTAGAAAAGCCTCTCTCCTAGGATGACACTCACTTGTAAACTTTAGATTGTATGGGTTCACCATACGTTCTTTGATAGATTCCTCAGCTTCCCTTGCCGTGCCAGTCCAAAATGTACCTGTATCAGGAAACAATCCTTGACGATGACGTCTTCTCCCCCAAAAAGCCAAGATTCCCAATCCCATAGGTAGATATTAGCATATGCCGGGGCACATTTAGTGCCCATAGCAGTACCCAGGGCCTGATGAACTGACTGTGGCCTCGCTTACTTAGACCCCTTTTACACTGAGCTAATTTAGCGCTAAAAATAGCACCTCTCCCCTCACTACAGTGTGAAAGCCTAAGTGCTTTCACACATGAGCGATGCGCTGGCAGGACGCTCAGTCCTGCAAGCAGCACCGCTCCTACAGCGCCCCTGCCCATTGAAATTAATGGGCAGCGCCGCCAAAGCGCTGGCGCTTTGAACACTTTTTCGGCCATTAGCGGGTGTTAAAAGCACCCCGCTAGCAGCCGAAAAGATGACAGTGAAACGCTTTACCCCCGACGCCCGCCTGCCCCAGTGTGAAAGTGCCCTTATAGCCCTACTCTGTAACATTTTCTCAATTAACCACTTAAGGACTGAGCCTCTTTCTGAGATTTGGTGTTTACAAGTTAAAAACATATTTTTTGCTAGAAAACTACTTAGAACCCCCAAACATTATATCTTTTTTTTTTCTAACACCCTAGCGAATAAAATGGTGGTCGTTGCAATACTTTCTGTCACACCATATTTGCGCAGCAGTCTAATGCCCCGTACACACGGTCGGACTTTGTTCGGACATTCCGACAACAAAATCCTAGGATTTTTTCCGACGGATGTTGGCTCAAACTTGTTTTGCCTACACACGGTCGCACAAAGTTGTCGGAATTTCCGATCGACAACAACGCGGTGACGTCAAGCACGTACGACGAGACTAGAAAAGGCCAGTTCAGAACCAAGCGCAGCACCCTTTGGGCTCCTTTTGCTAATCTCGTGTTAGTAAAAGTTTGGTGAGAGACGATTCGCGCTTTTTCAGACTCGTGGCTTTCAGATCGTTTTCTGCCGTTCAGTTTGTGCTTGTGGGTTTGTATCTGCTCTTCAGTGCGTGCAGTCAGTTCGTATTGGAGTTTTCTGTGTGATCTTGCCTGCTCGTTGCTGTTTTTCAGGTCGTTCTTCACAGGCCTTGCTGTTCTTCAGTGCGTTCTGTTACTTCATTCTGAGCAGCCGACCGTTTTCTAGCCATGTTTCGTATGCGTACTCCTCGTAGAGTTCGTGCTGTGCGGGGGCTTGGTGTTGGGGTCCTGACCTTGACACAAGTCCAGTCCATGAACAGGGTGGGGAGGAGTTCATGGACCAAGAATTGGTTGCTTCAGCGTGACCAGTTCTCTCATATGCCTTTGCTCCGTGAGATCCGTGAGAATAATCCTGATGATTTCAGGAACTTTCTCCGGATGACGGACCCCGTATTTCACCGTCTGTTGGCTTCGCTGACCCCCTATATTAGCAGGCAGGATACCTGCATGAGGCAAGCCATCACTCCAGAGCAGAGGTTGGTCGCTACCTTGCGGTATTTGGCCACAGGGAGAAGCCTGCAGGACCTCAAGTTCTCGACAGGCATCTCCCCCCAGGCTCTGGGGATCATTATCCCAGAGACCTGTTCTGCCATCATACAGGTCCTGCAGAAGGAGTATATGAAGGTAAGATTTTTATCCTTTAATATCACATTTAATTGTATTGAATGTTTTCTAATATATTGTATTTCTTTCCTCATTCCCTAATTGCCATGATTGTAATATGCTGTGAATGTCCCCTTTGTCCTCATGCATGCTGGATTTTTATGTAATTATAATTTTAGGTCCTTCATACATATTTGACCTTCAATAACCTCTCCAGCATGGTGTCTCCTGCCCTATATTCACCTCATGTAGTTACTTAACAATGTATTTTATCAGCTCCATAGTAGTGCTTTACCCCAAACACCCCCTAAAATGTTTTGAAATGTTATTTTTGATTTAAATTCAGGCAGAGGGCCAGAGGCTTTTTTTTGTGGTGTCCCCAAATTTTGGGTAACCCTCCCTCCCCCCAACTGCTAAGTCAGCTGATCCCAATTCTCTATCCTCAATCATCTATCTGCTGACTTTGCCAAACCCATACACACTATACCCATCTCTTTACTGGTCAGATTTATGGATGAATTCCCCAAAGCATGTAGTGCAAGGGCCTGCCTGTATACTTTACAATGGTACTGTTTAAAGTTCTTGTATCCTATTATGATCTTGATAGGTAATAGCAGAATGTCCAAATGTGCTCAAATGTGTACAGTGTGTATTTATATCTTTGTATTATGACACTTCTTACCTGTCCAGTGGGCTGCCAATAGTGTAACTAAGGAGGGGCTGTTCCAAGTAATACCCTGTATTTAGGCATTCATCTCTCAATGAAGTGAAGAGGGTTAACTGTCCAAGAGTTCCCCCCCCTATAATGTTAGAAATGGCCCATGAGAGGGGGGGAGGGGGAATATGATAGGTGTACCTTATACTTTGTTGTTGTTAAATTCCCCTTAATAAATGCTATCTGGAGGTTGACCCATAATGTTTGTGTCTAATCTGCTTGCCAGGTTTCTGTGAAAAAATAGTAATGTTTACACAGGAATGGCAGACTGTGGCCTCCCACTTTGCCCAGCGGTGGGACTTTCCTAACTGCGGAGGGGCAATTGATGGGAAACACGTCCACATCGTCCCACCACCCAACTCGGGGTCGTACTATTATAATTACAAGGGGTTTAATAGTATAGTGATGTTGGCGGTGGTGTCGGCTAATTACGACTTCTTGTATGTGGACGTGGGGAAGAATGGCCGGATGTCCGATGGTGGAGTGATCGCCCAGACGGAGTTCTACAGGCGTCTCCAGAATGGCAGCTTGGACTTGCCACCTCCAGAGGACAATGTTGAAGGTCTCCCATTTGTGTTCGTTGCTGATGAAGCGTTTGCGCTGGGGGACCACCTGATGCGGCCATTCCCGATGAGGACCCTCACCCCGGAACAGAGGGTTTTTAATTACCGGCTGGCCAGAGCCCGAAGAGTGGTGGAGAACACATTTGGAATCCTGGCCAGCCGGTTCCAATTATTTCTGACACCCATCCATATGGCGGAGTATAAACTGAACCATATAATACTTGCCTGCTGTGTTCTCCATAATTTTTTAAGAAAACATTCAGCAAACTATGCTGGCTCAGTTGGGCCTGAGGCCGGAAATCCAAATCCATCAACACTGACGGCGCTTGAAAGTGGCCGTCCTGGCTTGCCCTCCCTGAGTGCCCGTGATGTCCGGTTACGCTACCTGGAGTTCTTTGCGGGTAGGGGGGCTATCAATATGCCAGACAATCTGTGAAAACTTTTTAAAATAAAAAACAACCAAAAAAAATTCTTTGTGGACATTTACTGCTTGTGTTTCTTTTAGCTGACCCTGACAGAAATGTGTTGAGTGCAGAAAATGTCGTGATTGGGTAACCTTATAAAAAACTGTGTTGGCTGGTAATTCCTAAATGCAAAAACACATTTCACTACAAGTGCACTTGCAACTGCACTGAACCTGCACTTGTAGTGCAAAGTGTATTTTCCCTTAGGAAATAACCCCCATTTTTGCATAAAACAACAATTACATCACCCCAAAAGTGTTGTAGTGTTGAGACAATAATCCACACATTATTGATTAAGCCACTTTTTTATAGCTGCACAATCACATGTGCATTTACGAAAGGCTTTTAAAACAAACCAACATGTTTGTTGTATAACAATGTTTGCAGTAGCATTATGAAAAATCAAAATAACCATTTCAGATAAAACAGGCCTGTGTAAAACCAACAAGAAAGCCAAAAAACTTGAACTTACAAAGTTCACATTAGGTAAAACCTGAAGGCTATATCAGACATCAGTATTTAGGAACTGGGTTTGATATAGCCTTCAGATGGGGGGAAATCACCCCTGGAAAAGCCAAATTTGGAAGATGCACACAAATTTACGAATGTCAACATGTGCTATCTGCCATCAGGGGGGATCAAGGGACGTGTTTTGGGGGAGCAAGCCCTTCCTCAACGCGACTTTAGAATTGAGGAAGGGTTTGCACCCCCAAAACGCGTCCATTGATCTCCCGTGATGGCAGATAGCACATGTTGGCACACTGTGTGCATCCTCCAAATTTGGCTTTTCTAAACATTGAAAAAAATTTGAAAAGATTGGACCACAATAAAACAAGTTATTTTGTGGGGTTTAAATTCGCCCCAAAACATCAATGATGTTATTATTTTTTTTAATAACATCATTGATTTGTTGCTGTATGTTGTGCAATTCGAGATTACATCCCATGATCTCCCCGATCAGGATCTGGGCACTTTCAGAAGTAAAGCGTTCTCTCTCCCTCACATCACGATCACCTAAAAAGAGATAAAGAACCAAAAAAAAGGTCTCAAAAATCTGCCACCATCCATCTCTTTTACCTGAGCCTGTGGTTGCAGACACTCACCTGTTGTGGTGCCAATCTCCACCACATCTTCTTCTTCCTCCTGCTCTTCTTCTTGTGTTGCTATTTCCCCTTCTTCCAGAGGTGGGGGGTCTCTGGTCTCCTGGGATGAGGGGTGTCCTCCGAGTCTTTTCTCCCCTATGTAAAACAAAAATGGTATAATTAGCACACAGATATTTGATGGCAGAACTAGAACTAGGAAACATTGCTTGGAAGTGGGGTACAATTGTCTATTTTAGCCGAGTTCCAAGATGTATTTTTTTTATTGCCCTTTGTCAAGTTGCAATACTTTACCGGTTTAGTTTTAACTTCACAGATGGAGACCCCCCTATAGTATACACTGGAGCACCTATGTGGCCCCCCTAATAAAAATGGTGTTCTTGTGTCCCACACTAGTGCTCCAATGTCCAGATGTGAAAGCAGCTGCTCAGTGTCCTCTCCTTACACACAATCTAGTTGGCATTTCATTCTAGTAACAAACACATCTACACAAACAAATATTTGGCATCCAAGTAGGCCCCCAAAAATGTGTGAAAATGCATATGGCCTCAACAATGGTGTTCTAGAGGCCGAAAGAAAAATGTTTGATACGAACGAATAATGTGCCCATGAACATTAAAGTTGACCTTTGGAAACGTTACAACTAATCAAAGCATATGGAGCAGAACGAACGTAATAAAGACATAAAGAATAGGAACACAGCACAACTACTTACTTTTTTGCAGCACTCTCCGGATCTTTCGGTACTGCTCTGGCTCTCTCAATTTCAGGTCCGACCACCGCTTCCTGAGCTGATCTTTAGACCTTCGTACCCCGAAATTCCGCTCTAGACTCCTGACCACTTTACCAATGATTTTGGCCTTTCGGATGTTGGGGTGGGGGTAAGGCCCATATTTCCCATCATAGTCGGACTTCCTCATGATGTCGACCATCTCCAACATCTCCCCAAACGACATATTTGTGGCCTTAAAACGTCTCCTTCTGGATCGGGACGTGCCTGGATCCGCCCTTTCCTCCTCCTCCTCGTTGCTAGAATTAGCCCGCACCTGCTGTATGTCCGCCATCATGCTCTTCCCCCACTGCGCCGAACGAAAAGGGGCGGGGAATACACTAGAAAGAACGTCAGGGGCGGGCGGAGTTACACGCATGCGCAGTGTATATAAAGCGTAACACACGTGCGTATTACGTTTGATCTGTGAGCGGAGGAAGGAGCATTGAACGCGGCGATCGTAAGAACGAAGGTAAGAGACAAACTTGGGCCTATACTGCTTCTATAGATTGAGGCCTATATTGTAACAAGATTAGGAGAGTTTGGTCTGACATTAGGCTTTGTCTTGTGTTGTGTCTTGCAGTGAACATGGATATGGTCATGAAAGAAGATACTGACTTCATGTCAGTCTTCATTGATATGCTAAGGGAGCTGCCCTGTCTGTGGGAGATTACCCACCCCCATTACAAGAACCAAGCAAAGAGGAAGGCAGCACTGGAGCAATTGTGTGAAATTATGAAGCAGGTGATCCCCACGGCAGACATCCTCTATTTAAAGATTTTCATTGGTGGCCTGAGGAGCACATATCTGAGGGAGCGCAGGAAAGTCCTGGATTCACAGAGATCCGGAGCAGCAGATGACATCTATGTCCCCAGGATGTTGTACTACGACAGGCTGCATTTTCTGGCAGGCCAGACTGAACCCAGGCCATCCCTCTCAAGTCTTCCTTCCAGACTTCCTTCCCGTCCGGCTGAGGCTTCTGATGCCCAACCTGGGCCTTCCAGGCCACATGTGGAGGAGCCCAGATTGAGCCAGGTATAGCATTCCTCTAAATATTTCTGTTTGTCCAATCAATGATGTTAACTAGATGTTAGTTGGGAGTACTAATTTATGATTGTGATTGATGATGTAAAAACTAAAACCATGTCCCTTTTTCATACACAGGGAAGTCTCAGCCAGGAGGTGGCCGGGCCGAGCAGGCTGCCTGATGTGCAGGTCCCTCCACCCACGGTGAAAACAGAAAGTGGCAGTAGGAGGAGTACCCTAGAGGAGGCGGCTATCAGATTTTTTTGTAGGGCTACTGAGGTCCTGGGAGCACCCCACACCAGGCAGGAGAACATTGGTGCATTCATTGCATATAAAATGCAGAGGATGGAGGAGGGCCAACAAGCCATGTGTGAGGCCCTCATATCAGAGGCTCTGGAGAGAGGTATGAGGGCCCAAATTACACCTGACACACACCTTTGTGATGGTCCTCCTCCTCCTCCTGCAGGTCCTCCTCCTCCTCCTCCCTCTCCTCCAGGTCCCCCCAGTCCTCCTCCAGGTCCCCCCAGTCCTCCTCCTCCTCCAGGTCCTACTCCTCCTCCTGCCACATCTACAACTGCACAGCGACAGCCCGGAAGGAAGTGTGAAAGGAAGACCAGAGAGTGATTGCCCTGGATCCAGTCTGGTCGGCCAAAAAATGCAGCCTCTTGTGGTACCACAGCCTGGGGACACTGATGTCATCTGCTGCTATCCCGATCTCTGTCAATCCCGGACCAGACTGCCCTCCCCTACATATGGACTCCTCAGGCCACCAATTTTGAGCTTTAAGAATTGTTGTCTGCCGTGGGGGTCCCAGGCTTCACTAATTTCTCATGTTTCTCCAGTGTTGCCTTCCTCTTTGTTTGGTTCTGATACCTTAATAAAGGATTTTTGTTTTGAATTATACTCTCCTATGTGTTTTACTTCAAAAATGATGGTTTGTTTGTGAGGATTCAGGTACATTTCAAATATACAATGTGAAATGAACAAGGGACACCAACAACAAAAAATCTCATGGAGATTAAATAATAAAAGATATCAATGGTGTTGGGGTAACTTGACACACAAAACACACACAAAAATATTCTGGAGTAAAAATAAAAATAACATTGAACAAAGATAAACCTTGGAAAAAAATACAAACATTAAAGAAAAAAAAAGGCTTTTAAAAAAAAAAATAAAAAACATAAAAAATATAAAACTGTCAGATGTGACAACTAATAACAATATATTGAGGGAATCCCACTAAAAAAACACAAATAAAAGTTTGTGAAAAGTGTGTGTGAATATGAGCAGCAAAACTACTTAATTCTTGTCACATTATAAAGAAGAAGAGAGTGCGCTGTATTAAACCATTTTTTACATTGCAGCGTGACGAAAGTGCTGTATCCATTCCGAACGCTAAGTTTACCAGAACGAGCTGTCCCGTGTCGGAATTTCTTCTGAGCATGCGTGGCACTTTGTGCGTCGGAACAGGCCATACACGGTCGGAATTGACGCGATCGGATTTTGTTGTCGGAAAATTTTATCTCCTGCTGTCCAACTTTGTGTGTCGGAAAATCCGATGGAAAATGTCCGATGGCGCCCACACACGGTCGGAATTTCCGACAACACGCTCCGATCGGACATTGTCCATCGGAAAATCCGACCGTGTGTACGGGGCATAACAAGCACACTTTTTTTGGAAAAAATTCACTTTTTTGAATTAAAAAATGACAACAGTAAAGTTAGCCCAATTTTTTTTTATATTGTGAAAGATGATGTTACACCGAGTAAATTTATACCAACATGTCACGCTTCAAAGTTGCGCCCACTCGTGGAATGGTGATAAACTTTTACCCTTAAAAATCTCCATAGGCAATGTTTAAAAAATTCTACAGGTTGCATGTTTTGAGTTATAGAGGAGGTCTAGGGCTAAAATTATGGCTCTCGCTCTAACGATCACTGCGATACCTCACGTGTGGTTTGAACACCGTTTTCATATGCGGGTGCTAGTCACGTAGGTGTTTCGCTTCTGCACACGAGCTCGGCGGGACGAGGCACGTTTTAAAAATTTTTTCTTATTTATTTTACCTTTCATTTTTATTTATTACACCGTTCTTTAAAAAAAAAATTGTGTCACTTTTATTCCTATTACAAGGAATGTAAACATTCCTTGTAATAGAAAAAAAAAGCATGAAAAAAAAGCATGACAGGACCTCTTAAATATGAGATCTGGGGTCAAAAAGACCTCAGATCTCATATTTACACTAAAATGCAATAAAAAAAAAAAGGCACCGGAGAGCGGCGGGAGGGGGGGCCCTCTCCTGTCGCCGATAAAAGTGATCTTGCGGTGAATCCGCCGCAGAGACCACTTTTATCTTGAAGCAGACTGCCCGCTGAAGAAGAGGATACCGGGGTTATGGCGGCTAGCTGCTGCCATAGCAATGATATTCCTCTTCAAAGTAGCGACGTAAAAGGATGGCGAAAGGTCCATAAGTGGTAATATTTTTTTTCATTTTTTTTGCATTTTTGATTCTGTGCTAAGGCTGTTGGGTTATTTCATTATATTTCCTTTTTATTAATTTAGTAAAGGTCTTTATTATTATCATCTTTATTAAATCTGATATGCTTAGTAGGTTTAATTTCTTTATTTACTTGGATGTATCATTGCCTTGTTTTACTGTCCTCCGGGTGTCCCTTGTCTACATATATGGATTATCTAAAAACTCTCAACATCGCGTCCTTTGCGGTTAAGATGGCAGCCGCGCTGTGCATTTTGGGCTGCGGGCTGCGTGCTGACATCATGGCGCGCATGCACAGTAAAGTGCGTGCATCGTGATGTCATTGTGCATGTCGTACGTGGCCATGGTGCTTGGTGTTTGTATTGTATATATGCTAGTGTTTCATAGTAGATTTGCCATTTGCCTCTGAAACAGCCGATTTGAACCGGCGAAACCGGTCAGGCAATTTTTAGCCACTCTGCTCTTCTTCATCCAGGATGCTCTAATCAAAGCTGGGAACTGATAAGTATATCCTCTATACACAGCATTTATTTCATGGAAATTGCTGATAGCCTTATGGGCCTATATGGAACAATGCATGTGGTGGATGTCTGAATGTGCAATTTGATTAAAGATGCTCTAATTTGTGACTTGAACATTGGCTGAAAGTGTGAGGGAGGTCAACTGAGTTTTTGCTTATATCTTATTTGAATGGACTCTGTTGTTTGGATATCTTATAATGGTGATTGTATATCCTCCTCTAGATCGCAGTATTTACCTTGTAATGTGTAATGACATTTATCATCAGTCAGCTTAACAGCCACGCATGGACAACATTGTATATGCATGGTGTAATTCTCAGCAGTTACACATGTGAAGTCATGATTTTGTGGAACTATAAGAAAATTCACAATTAGGTTTATTACTGCCTCTTTATGGCTCAAGGACTGATCTGTCCCAATCAGTTGTGGACACCTATTACTCTAATATTTCCTTAAAGTGTCAGTAAACTCACAGTATAAAAAACTATCAATAAATGCTGTATTACATGCTATTCATACTCGCTCAGTAACTATGAGATTGGTTTTCTGTATTCTGCAAAAAAACCTGGTTAATCCTGCTGTTCTCTATCTCCACCATTTGTCTATGTCCCCAATTCAGCTATGGATTTTGCATCTGTGGTGGCAATTCTGCACATGCTCAGTTTCCAGTGAGTTTCTATGCTGAGTATTTCCTCCATATCACATCTAAATAGCAGAAGTGACTATAGAGTAACATGTGGGTGTATACACAGTGGTAAATGACAGCCCTCTCCCTCTCTCCTTCTCCATGCCCACTAACTAGCTAAACGCAATGGGGGCAGGATATTACATGTTGATTGAGGGAAACTTCACCTTCCCCTTATACTAAGACACAGCCTGAAGGAGCATGACACAGATGTGACTGGCAGAAATCCTCCCACACAATGGTTTTTCCAAAAAATAATAAAGATTGATTTCAAATATATATATATATTTGTATGACAATTTAAAACAGTTTATTTATATTCATTATTTATTTTTACTCTGTATTCCAAAGGCTGTTTTTTTTATTTTGAACATGTGACTAGCAGCAGAGGACTATAAGCTGCATATGTTTAGCTGCAGACAGGCTGGGAAAGATCTGGCTCATGTGACAGTTGTATATTAATTAAGAAAAAGGTACTTCGATTTTTTTAATCTAAAATAATTACAGTGGCTTGCTTTCACACTCACAAATCATTGATGCCCTGGATGTTCATAGAGAACTCGGCAACTCCCCACAGGCCTCCTAGTCACCTGATTTGGTTACCGTCAAAAGCAAGACCGCCTATTCTCTGTCCCACCCTTTAATTTTCCTTAGGCTTATGGGACAGGCTCAATAAATCTCATCATCTCCAATCAGCCTATACCCCCCTTGCTCCTATCTTGTCTAACCCGTTGTTCACCCTGGGCCTCACCCCAGCGCCCTTCAAATGGTGGACGAAGAAGGGATTTCGGAGCATAGCAGACTTCTGTGTGGGGGGAAGGTTCTTTCGCTCCAAATATTATGGGAGAGACACCAACTCCCTGAAATGGAGGTCTATCGTTATACACAACTGATTCATTTATTACAGTTGATACAACGACTAGGGGATATTGCTAGCCAGACCGCTTTGGAAAATTTAGGTAGAACATGAGATAAACAACATGGTTTGATATCAGCATTGTCATCTTCGGTTAAACAACATTATATGCTAAAATGGGAATGGGACCTGCAAGTGGAGTTTGATCTTGAGGATTGGCACAAATTTGCGGGCAATACATCCAGAACATATATTAATACCTCACTTATAGAGGCAAATTACAAAGTGCTATTCCAATAGTATATGGTTCCCAAAGAGACTTGCCTCCTACATCCACGCTGCTTTAGAGGTTTCTCCCAAGATGGTTTGTTCCTCCATATTTGGCGGGATTGCCCAAAAGTCTGTAGATTCTGGATAAGGGTATACAATTTTCTCTACTCGTTAACAGGCACAGACCTTAAAAAGAATACACAAGAGGCCCTACTGAACCGCCCAATTTTAGAAGCTTAACGATGCATGCGGAATTGACCTCTTTTGTCTTTTTAGTGGCCCATATCGCAATATCCATGTTGTGGAGGTCCCCCGTGATACCGTTCAACCTGATTAATGCCAAACTATCCAGGATAATGATCAACGCGAAACTCTCAGCCATCCTCAATGATACAATTCCACAGTTCGAAAAGATTCGGGAACCTTGGATTACCTACCTGTGTCAGGGCTGGGCTCAGCCCTTCCTTCTCTGAGTTGGCTGCTCAGCTGTCGGCTAATTGCCAGCTCTCCACAGTTACTCAGCTGTTGATGATATCCTGCTCGTCAGTAATGCCTACTTAAGCTGTCCAGCCCAGAGGATCTCTGCCTTCGCCTTGGTCAACATCTCATCTCCTGCGCTCCTGTTTGAAGACTTGCTTAGCTGACGTCCCTTCTGGCTCCAGATCCTGCTTGCTGTTTCACTACACTGATCCCTGACCTTCTGGTTTGGCTGACTATCCGCTCCAGTTACCGAACTATTGCCTATGTTTTGACTACGTTTGTTCTATTTACTTTTATTATTAAACAAGTGTCATTTAACTGTACTTCTGTCTCGGTCTGATTTCATGGTTTCTGACAACCTGATAGGGCACTTGTAGAGTCTGAAGACGCTTCTGGAGTCCAAGCTTGGAGTATCACCAACGCATCACACACCTAATTTACCCTTTACTTTAACCCTTTTCCTTTCTTTTTCTTCTTCCTCAACTGCACCCCCAGACTGGTTATCTGGAGCCTGGGAATTTTTCTATTATTTATCTGAAATTTATTAATAAAAATGATTCAAAAGGAAAATAATTACAGTGCTATCACCCATATACAGAAATAGAAGTGACAATGTCAATTAAACAGTGTGTGTTTAGTATCACTTTAAGGTCATAAACTGTCCCTGCTGATCTGTCCCAATTTATTGAGGACACCCATCATTCTCCTATTTCTTTAAGGTCACAAATTGTCCCCCAGCCTTTATTTCATATCTGGGGAATGTGTTCTATGTATGGAATTAATAAGTCTAGTGCCCTGTACACACGATCGGACATTGATCGGACATTCCGACAACAAAGTCCATCTGATTTTTTTCCGACGGATGTTGGCTCAAACTTGCATACACACGGTCGCACAAAGTTGACGGAAAATCCGATCGTTCCGAATGCGGTGACGTAAAACACGTACGTCGGGACTATAAACTTAATTTATTCTGAGCATGCGTGGCACTTTGTCTGTCGGATTTGTCTACACACGATCGGAATTTAAAGGATCGGATTTTGTTGTCGGAAAATTTTATATCCTGCTCTCAAACTTTGTGTGTCGGAAATTCCGACGTAAAAAGTCCGATGGAGCCCATACACGAACGGAATTTCCGACAACACAATCCGATCGCACTTTCTCCGTCGGAAAATCCGACCATGTGTACAGGGCATAAGATTACATGAACTATACTGTTTTACCGCAATTTACAATGAATGGAGGGCAATCTGGCATGTTTTTAACTATGTGTGTCCGTGTTTAATTTAATGTATAATGAAGGTTTTTGTAATGTATCTAATGGGTGAGGTCCCAGTTAGTGTAGTTGGATTTCATATTTTGTATATGTATCATACTGGAATGGACATGCAGTATATGGTATTTTTTAGGAGGAGGGTAGAGCCAAAAATCCATTTCTGGATAACTCCCCCCCCCTGATGATTTATTTATTTCTACATATGGTTGCGCTATGGAGATTAGTTAGGACCTAGAGGATTTTTTATACAAAGTGGGGAAAATAAAGGAATGTGTTTGGCCGGCTATAAGGGGAGGTTGGAGGGTGGATTCTTTACCATCTGTAAATAAAAGAGTATGTTTGGCCAGCTGTAAGGAGAGGTTGAAGGCCAGATTTTGTTACCATCTGGAAAAAAAGGAATGTGCTTGGTTTGCTATAAGGGGAGGTTGGAGGCTATATTTTTTTAACATCTGGAAATAAAGAAGTGTGCTTGGCTGGCTATAATGGGAGGTTGGAGGCCAGATTATTTTTTTAACATCTGGAAATAAAGGCGTGTGCTTGGCTGGCTATAAGGGGAGCTTGGAGGCTGTATTGTTTTACTATCTGGAAAAAAAGGAGTGTGCTTGGTCACCTGATGGGCTCGATGTTCAAATCGAACGTAAGTTCGACTCGAACATTAGCTGTTTGTTTGTTCGTAGAACAAACGAACATATGGGGCACTCGCGGCAAGTTTGCCCGCCGCGGAGCACCCCATAATGCACTGCGAGATCGCAGTGCATTGACGGCTGCTGATTGGCCAAAGCATGCAACTGACCTGCATGCTTTGGCCAATCACAGTGCGATCCACACCCCACACCATATAAGGCTGCTGCTTACACGCCGGCCGTATATAGTGAATGAATAGAGATTAGGCAGGTAGTTAGTATAGTGTGCAGTCAGTCAGTCAGTGTAGTATATATACAATACCATTCAGAGTATATAGTGCAGTTAGTGTAGTATATATATATATATATATATATATATATATATATATATATATATAAACAGTACAGAGTATATAGTGCAGTTAGTCCAGTATATATATATATATATATAATACAGTTCAGAGTATACAGTGCAGTTATTGTAATATATATTTAATATAATTCAGAGTATATAGTGCCGTCAGTGCAGTATATATATAATACAGTTCATAGTATATAGTGCAGTTCGTATAGTATATATAATACAGTTCAGATTATATAGTGAAGTCCATATAGTATATATAATACAGTTCACAGTATATAGTGCAGTCCCTATAGTATTTATAATACAGTTCAGAGTATACAGTTGTGTTTATAAGTTTACATACCCTGGCAGAATTTATGATTTCTTGGCCATTTATGATGAATGATAACACAAAAACCTTTCTTTCACTCATGGTTAGTGTTTGGTCGAAGCCATTTATTATCAATCAACTGTGTTTACTCTTTTTAAATCATAATGACAATAGAAACTTCCCAAATGACCCTGTTCAAAAGTTTACATACCCTGGTGATTTTGGCCTGATAACATGCACACAAGTTGACACAAAGGGGTTTGAATGCCTATTAAATGTAACCATCCTCACCTGTGATCTGTTTGCTTGTAATTAGTGTGTGTGTATAAAAGGTCAATGAGTTTCTGGACTCCTGACAGACTCTTGCATCTTTCGTCCAGTGCTGCACTGACATTTCTGGATTCTGAGCCATGGGGAAAGCAAAAGAATTGTCAACCTCCACCTCCACCATACCTCCGGCTATCCCCTACTCTTGCTTCCTTCAGGCAGTCCCTGAAAACGAATCTCTTCAGGAAAGCTATAATGTCTCTAACTAATCTTTTACCACTTCCATCAGCTCATTCCCCACAGTTACAACCTTTTGTACCACCTGCCCCACCCTATTAGATTGTAAGCTCTTCTGAGCAGGGCCCTCTTAATCCTCTTGTATTTCATTGTATTATAACTGTATTGTCTCCCTTTTATATTGTAAAGCGCTGCGTAAACTGTTGGCGCTATATAAATCCTGTATAATAATAATAATAATAATAAAGTTCAGAGTATATAGTGCAGTCCGTGTAGTATATATAATATAGTTCAGAGTATATAGTGCAGTCCGTGTAGTATATATAATACAGTTCAGAGTATATAGTGCAGTCCGTACAGTATATATAATACAGTTCATTACTGCACTAGAAAGGGGTCTGTGGTCCCTGCCTGCAAAAGGCAGTTGCTAAGCCTAGCTGAGCCAGTGTCAGGCCTAACTATGCGATGCTAGCTGTGCCTGGGAGCTCAAGCAAGTAGAGTGCTGGAGGAGCTGAGGAGCAATGGTCTGCAGTAAGAGTTGTGCTGGAGGAAGAGAGATCTGTATATACCGGAGTGTATATAAGTTGTTCCAATTCTTTGTTCTAAAAGTCATCCCAATTGATTGTTCTAAAATTCACTGGGGATCGCATACTTCCTATACCCCATCCAAGTCCAATCCCCTCAATAAAACAAAAAAAACAAATGGACTGTTCATTGCCTTGGAGTGACTGAGGACTTGAATGCCGGGCTGGACAGGGTGATAGATGGGCCACAACACTTAGCAGCCCTTACAGGGGTACCGCTACATATATAATACAGTTCAGAGTATACAGTGCAGTTAGTGTAGTATATATAATACAGTGCAGGGTATATAGTGCAGTGCAGAGTATATAATATAGTGTATTGAAGTGGTTAAAGGGAACCCTATGACAGCATTAAGAAAAAAACTGCGTGGGGTCCCCTTCAAAATCCATACCAGGCCCTTTGGGTCTGGTATGGATTTTAAGGGGAATCTCACGCCAAAATTTTAAAAAAAACAGCATGGCGTCCCCCTCAAAATCCATACCAGGCCCTTTGGGTCTAGCATAGATTTTAAGGGGAACTCCACACCACAATTGAAAAAATATTGGCATGGGGTCCCCCCAAAATCCATACCAGACCCTTATTCGAGCATGCAGCCTGGAGGTCAGGATAAGGGGGGAAGAGCGAGCGTCCCCCTCCTGAACTATACCAGGCCACATGCCCTCAACATGGGGGGGTGGGTGCTTTGTTGATGGGGACAAGAGCCTCTTCCCGACAACCCTGGGCTGTGGTTGTCGGGGTCTGCGGGCGAGGGGCTTATCGGAATCTGGAAGCCCCCTTTAACAAGGGGACCCCCAGATCCCGCCCCCCATGTGAATGGTCATTGGGTACATTGTACTCCTACCCATTCACCAAAAAAAGTGTCAAATGTAAAAACCACAACAGACAGTTTTTGACAATTCCTTTATTAAAATAAATAAATAAATAAAGTGTCCCACGATGTCCATCCAACTTCAACCATGCCGCCCGATGGACCCGGAAAATAAAAAAATTATAAAAAAATCTCCGCCTCGATGGGCTGTCTCTTGGCTTTGACAGCTGTTATATGGGCAAGGGCAGGGCCAGCCGGTGACGTAACCGAGTGACTCCACCCCCTTCTGACATCAGAGGGGGTGGGGTTATCTGGTTACATCAGCGGGTGTCCCCGCCCTTGCCTATATAAGAGCTGTCAAAGCGAAAAGACAGCAGTCCCCGGAAGGCCTCCTATGGAGGCAGAGTTTTTTCGTGTTTTCTATTTTTCGTGTCCGTCAGGTGGCGAAATTGAAGATGGATAGAACAAGACGACAAAAATGCCCCAGAGGGGATATTACGGGCAGTAGACTAGCAAGGATCAAAGAATTCTAAGTACAAATGGAGTAGCGTTTTATAAAAAATTGAAATATTTTATTCAGTATACAAAAAACATACTAACATTTAAAAACATTAGTGCAAGGGGAACAGTAATGTCAAAGTGCAACTGCTAGAGTGCTGCAGCAACCACATTTGAGGCAAAACAAATGGTCAAAGGCAAACTGGGGCTGCAGCAAGGGTTTGTTGCTGCAGCCCCAGTTTGCCTTTGACCATTTGGTTTGCCTCAAATGTGGTTGCTGCAGCACTCTAGCAGTTGCACTTTGACATTACTGTTCCCCTTGCACTAATGTTTTTAAATGTTAGTATGTTTTTTGTATACTGAATAAAATATTTCAATTTTTTATAAAACGCTACTCCATTTGTACTTAGAATTCATTGATCCTTGCTAGTCTACTGCCCGTAATATCCCCTCTGGGGCACTTTTGTCGTCTTGTTCTTTCCACTTTTCCTGAGATGTGGCAGAAACCTCTAGGATCAGCTCTTTAGTGGTTCCTTCTTTCATTTATTTTTCCAAATTGAAAATGGATGGACATTGCAGGACACTTTTTTAAATTTTTGAATTTTTTTAAATAAAGGAATTGTCAAAAACTGTCTGTTGTGGTTTTTACCTTTTGACACATTGAAATCACTTAAGTAGACACTGCTACTTCAATGATCTCCACTTGCTACTGGGTCCTGTGCTGCACCCCTGCTTACTGAATACAGGAGGTCAGCCGTTCGGCACAGGCATCATGCAGAGAATGCTTTTCTTTTTTTGAATGACTGCAAAGCATTGATTGATTGGGTGAGGTGGAGAGGCAGGGTGGTAACATCACTCTCCTGTGTTCACAATGCAGTAGAGCAGCTGCTCGGCACAGGACCTGGGAGCAAGTGGCGATCACTGGAGTGTCTATTTGAGTGATTTCCAGCTTCCAGGGGCATCCACCGGGCATGGTATATACATGGTTACATTGGTCCAAGCTGGACAACATCCTTACTCCATAGAATTTTTTTTTTAACCACTTAAAGACCCTGACTTTTGTGACACTTTTTGTTTACATTTAAAAATCTGTATTTTTTGCTAGAAAATGACCTAGAACCCCATTATATATTTTTTTTAGCAGAGGCCCTAGAGAATAAAATAGTGGGCTTTGCCATTTTTTATGTCACACAGTATTTGCACAGCGGTTTTTCAAATGCAATTTTTTGGGAAATATATTAAATATGATGTTACACCGAGTAAATAGATACCAAATATGTTACACTTTAAAACTGCGCATGCTTGTGGAATTGCACCAAACTACAGTATTTAAAAATCTCCATGGGCGACGGTTTATAAGACTTTACAGGTTACCAATTTAGAGTTAGGCTATGTATCCACTATTGCGTCCCCAAAGTCGCGCGATTTACACTGCGATTGTGCGTTGCGATTTGTGTTGCGTTTTGTTGCGACTTTAATTACGACTTTGTGCGACTTGGATGTTCTGCGATTTAGTCCTAGTGATGTAATTCCTTATCCTGCTTATTTATTGCCCCTTCCTGTTTGGTTGTCTCGTGTTGTATGTTTGTTAGCAAACATGTTGGCTATGCAGTATGTTGGGTCAGCAGTCATTTTGGCTTCTGTAGCAGCATTTATAGATCAAGAAGAGGAGGATAACCAGAGGAGGAGAAGGCATCGCTTTTGGATACATCCCATCATTGCCCAAAGGGAAGTGAGAGGCCAGTTTGGGGTCCTTTACAATGACCTCCGGGCTCATGATGAAAAATTTTTCAACTATACAAGGATGTCAATTAGAAGGTGAGAACATTTTTTGATGTCAACTTGCAAATGCTGCCAGATATATTTCTCAAAATGTGTATATGCCTGGTCATTATTACTCTTTTTAGTATTTTTAGATTTGAATAGCTCGAAGTGTTAACTAGAACCTGATCAAATTGTTTGAAAAATGTAACTCCATTTGTAAATGTTTGATTTTTACATGGTCAGTGTAGATACTAGCCCTATTTTTTCTCTTTACAGTTTTGATGAATTGTTGGCTTTGCTCTCTAGTCATCTAGAGCGCCAAAACACCAGTTTCAGAAGGAGTATTCCATCTGCTGAAAGACTCATAATAACATTGAGGTAAATGTTCATACCTACTGTTTCTTCTTCTTAACTTCTATGTGGCTTTTGGAGATCCACATCATTCTTTCATCATCTTTACATGAAGTCCAAAAATAACTACTAGCATGTAATTGTGCGTAAGCTTGGTTTTTTTCAAATCTTAACTCTGCCTCTACATCACCTGTGTCTTTCTCCTGCTCCTCTTCTTCCTTCTTCACTTCCTCAGGCACCTCCTTCCTAGCTCTGTTTTTTGGGTTTATTGATGTAGCTTAGTGTCAATATGTATCATTATCCTAAAATGTATGTACTTTTCCATTTTAGGTACCTGGCAACTGGACATTCCTTTTCCAGTTTGCATTTTGAATTTTTGGTTGGCAAAACTACAGTCAGCACTATTGTCCACGAGACCTGCCGAGACATATGGAATGTCCTTAGTGATTTGTTTCTGAAGAAGCCCACTTCCGACGATTGGTGCAAGAAAGCGGAACTTTTCTGGGATCGTTGCAATTTCCCAAATTGTCTAGGGGCAATTGACGGCAAACATATGAGGGTAGTGATGCCCATTGGCAGTGGAACAAAATACTATAATTATAAAAAATATTTTTCTTTTGTCTTACTTGCAGTGGCTGATGCCAATTATTGTTTTAGCTATATAGACATTGGATCATATGGCAGCAGCTCAGACTCAAGTATTTTCCAAAGATCTTCCTTTGGAAGAATGTTGCGGGAAAATGCTCTGGACCTGCCACAGGACTGTCCGTTGCCAGGAACAAATGGGCCGCCAATGCCATTTGTGTTTGTTGGGGATGAGGCCTTTGCTCTCAGTGAGCATCTATTAAGGCCTTATTCAAATCGGGGTTTGAGTGAAGAGAAGCGAATCTTCAATTACCGCTTAACGAGGGCAAGACGAGTGGTAGAATGTTCTTTTGGCATTTTAGCCAACAAGTGGCGTTTGCTCCATACCCCCATTAATTTAAAAATGGAGAATGCAATATCTGCAGTAAAAGCAGCATGTGTTCTTCACAATTTTGTGAGAATTCGTGATGGCTATCTTTTTGAAGATTCCCTCATGCACGATCTGGAAGGTGCACAATGGAGTGCCAGTAGGGGCACCACCAATGGTGCCAGTGTGCGTGAGGGATTCTCATCTTATTTTCTGTCTGCTGCTGGTTCTGTCCCCTGGCAGCAGGATGCCATAGCATAATGTATGTCATGCATTTTCTGTGAATATTATTTTGATGTATGTTATGTTTCAGTGCATCCAAAAGCATAATAACAGGTAGTTTCCTCAAATTAGAAAAAAGGATAAGCCGAAAATGCAAAATGTAAACAAAATTATTTTTATTTTATTTTTTTTTGTGCAGGGAAGCACACAAAATTTTTTGGTTATGTGTTTGGGTGAACTACACCATTTTGTTTCTTTTTTATCAAGCACAACAAATAGTGAAATAATAAACTATTTCTCTCAGAAAAACACGTAAATAAAATTATTTCAAAAATATAAAAAAATATCTGAATCTTTTTTACAAGACAACTCTTTTTGCAATAAGGCAAAAATAAAGAACTACGTTCCATGAACTTAAAATTACAACAGTTGTTGTTTTGGCCTCCTCAACCAAACAAAAAATAGAGAACAAGTCTTAAACACACCTCAATAATAATTGTAAATTACAATTGCTCGTATGTTTTGTTTTCAGTGGTCCCGGAAACTGAACTATTGGTTGGTCCAGGGAAATCCACTGATGGACCAGGGTAATATTTCCTTTCCAGAAAAGGCGGAACATGACTGGGTGTAGGCTGCCTAAGTTGGTGAGTGGTTGGGGGGCCAAGGGTAGAGGTAGTGGGGCCAGGAATTGGATGCAACATGCGTGGCCTTGAGGGATTCAGTATATTACCATACTGGTCACAGTATGGACGGTTTATTGGTGGAGCATACTGTGTACTTGGAAAGTTAGTGTATTGTTGATAAGGGGGATATTGGGGAAGGGGGGGTTGCATATATGCTGAGGATGTTGTTGGCCCCTCACCCACAAATGATTGAGCAGTTGACATTAAAGCCATCCTGAGTGCATATTTTTTCTCAGGGGGTACCTGTTTACATATGCCTAAAATTACAGTGAGAAATGCTGTGTCTTCACACTGGTTTTCAGCCATTTTAGTGGACATCTGATTGACTACCTCTAAAATTTTATCCATGGGTTTACCAGGCCGGGCACTGACCCTTGAAGACCTTCGCAAAGGCCTAGAGACATTGCTAGGTCCTGGTTCTGCATCCTCCTCATTCATTGAGTTTGATGTTGACCTTGCTTCATCTACGAACAGTTCCTTGTCAACATTGTCTTGGAATTGTTCTTGCTCCTCCTCCTCCGCAGCTTCCTCTGCCTCATCTTCTGCTGCCAAACCCTGTGTGCTGTCTTCCCAGCTTGCTTGGGTTCTGAAATACAAATCACATATTTTTTAAGTAAGCATTACTATTTGATATGTAGAATTCGTAACATATGCCTGCTGATAACTTACTCTCGCATTTCCAACACTGGTTTCAAAAATTCAAGATCCCCGGCATGGGCATATGGGGCTAATCTTTTAGAGCCGGAACCACTCCTTCCCTCTTTTAATTTGCGTAAGTACCGGTTGTAGCAGTCTTTGAGACTTCTCCATCGAGTTTGTAACGAGTGCACTACAAAATATAAAGCAAAGTATACATTTTTAAAAACAAATTTAGTCACTGCCTATAGGTCATTCATTTGCTAGGCTGCATAATTGATATGGATGGTGTTAAAACAACCGCTACATATATTACCCATGACACCTACATAATTTGACATGTGCTGGAGGATGTTGACAGGGCCATCTTTAATATTATTTTATATTATTAGGACCATATATAATGGACAAAAATTATTTGCGGGCCCACACACACAGATTTACTTTCCTGCAGCCACAGGTTACAGGAAAGTAACTATATAAAATGACACCATCAACACAGATAGTGTTGACATGGGATTACCTCCTGCCAAACCATTGTGATCTCCTGCCAGGAGAAGCGGTCCCCACCAAGAAAAAACAGTGCACACAACCATTGGTTACAGAAAGTGTTAAGCAGCATATATCAACCACTTACTTTTTGTAGAACGTTCTGTGGCTGAGAAAGAGTCCCATGTCTCATAATATATGCGAGCCACCTCCAACCATGCTCTCTCCTTCTTTGCATGATCTTTGTAACCTGGATCTCTGAGGTCATATATTGCCGGACGTTGTCTGACAAGCCGAATAATTTCCTCATTGTCATGCACTTGTCGCTTATTTTTTTTTGCCCTAGGCATGCTTCCTGCTGTCTTCCACACTCACATACATCGATATAGGAAGTGATGTATTTGGGAGGAGCAGAGATCATGTGCTTCCGTAGACTTCCGTGGAAGTCGCAACAAAGTCACGGTGTCAGACATGTACATACGACTTCATTGCGACTTAATACCTTTCTATGGAGAACAAGTCGCACCGAAGACGGAACAAAGTAGTGCAAGAACCTTTTTTTGAGTCGCTGCGACTTGAGTCGCACCAATGAGAACGGGGACCATTGAAATACATGGGTTTTGACTTGTCATGCGACTTGACATGTGTCAAGTCGCAAAATAAGTCGCACTAGTGGAAACAGAGCCTTACAGAGGAGTTATGTGGATATAATTATTGCTCTTGCTCTGACGTTCACGGCAATACCTCACATGTGTATTGCAATCGCTGTTTACGTATGCGTGTGGGACCAACACATGCATTCACCTTTGCAATCACTAAGGGACGGGGGAGTTTAAAAAAAAATGTACATTCTATTTATTTTTTTACACAGTTTCTTTAAAAAAAAATGTATCACATTGATTGCTGTCACAAGGAATGTAAGCATAACTTGTGGCCGCAATAGGCAATAGGCAGTGACAGGTAGAGAATTGGGGTCTATTAGGGTCCCCAGATGTTCCTTCTGCCCTAAAAGCATCTGATCACACCAAGATCGGTGTGATCAAATACTTTTAAGATTTAAAAATCCCATCTAGGTTGTGGGGGTGAGCAGCGCTCCTTCTTGTGACAGGCGGCAGCTTCTATCACGTCTCTTCCTCCTCTGCATCATGGCGGCTTCCGCCGTGCGTCTCCTACCTTCTCCTCCTATGCGTCCAATAGGATCGCCTGTCCTTTCAGCCAATCAGGTGACGGGTCTCAAGACCCGCTTCCTGATTGGCCAGGGGGAGGGTCAGTGTGGCAATAGCAAATATTCGCTGTTGTCACACAACTGGGTGAGCTCGGAGCGCAGTGCTCTGCGCCCTGAGCCCACCCTTTTTTGAAGCCTTTTAGAGCCTCAGACTCTAATCACCTGCTTCAAAAAAAAACACCCGCCCTTCATTGGAATCCATGCATCCGGCGCCCCATGTAGATTAGGTGGCCGGACGCATGGACGGGGGGGTGGCGCCCGTGCGCCCCTAATGGACGGGCCGCCACTGCATCCTGGTATACCACTTGAAAGCCATAATGTATATGTACCTTAGGCGGTCTTCTGTGAACCTATCTATATAACTATTCAATGAAAATACAGCATCTGGGTTGCATTTACTGTATTTTCATGTGTGTGTGCTGCTCTTTTCATTCTACAAATGCAAAAGTTAGGAACCACCTGTGCCAGTTTCCTCTGAGGTTGCACCAACTTTGCAGTAGCACTTAGTGAGCAATGGGCACACACACACATCTGGCTCTGTTATATGCATGAGACTGCTCTTACGTTTATATATTTTGGATCTGTACCGAGTTTGCCAAATTGACAGATGCAGATCTTATTTTCGAGGGGTTTAAAGGCAGGCTTGAGGTTTTTTTTTTTGAGATATAATTTTAGGTATTTGAAATATACGTATACATACTGTATTTTCTTGCAGTAGAGAGTCTATGAACCGTTCACTGTTCAGTGGTTAGCACTCTTGCAGAGTTTAATATGAAATTCCCATTTTTCAATGGCACACATTATTCTTTGTTTTCATTGGAAGCTGTTAAAACCATAGCCCAGCTGTGTAATCACAACTCCAGCAAAAATACCCTTAAACACACTCAATGCTATGTCAGATCCGTGGCTTCATTTACAAGGGAATCCAATGGTATTCATTCCAGGAGGAGAACACTTATTGACATTTCCACAACCTAGTCAAAATACAAAGTTAAACCTGCATTTTACTGATTCAACATGAAGTGAAGCTAAAACCATTTTAACAAATTAACGTGATTGTAAAGGTTTGTTTAAAAAAAAAAAGAAAAATGTTATAAATACCTACTCTGTGCAAAAGATTTTCACTGAGTGGCCCCGCCCTGCCTTTTCTGGGGTGCCCAGGCGGCGCTCCTGGCTCCCCCTCCTAATCGAGTGCCCCACGGAGAGCCGCATTCTATGGGGGCACTTGTGCGAGTGCGCTCCCGAGTCCTGCTGCTGCGTTTATTGACACAGACAGCAGGACTCAGGGCCGCATTAAGAACATCATGGGCCTGGTGCTGTGGATTTTGGTGCGGCCTTTTATAAAAATAAAATAAAAAAATAAATAAAAATGCAAACTATTTTTTGTTATAACAAATTAAATTAAATGGAGAGAGGGAGGATGAGAGAGAGAGAAAGGGGATGGGAGAGGGGTGAGGGGTAAGGGAGGGAGGATGAGAGAGGGAGGGGGGATGAGAGAGAGAGAGAGAGGATGCGCATGAGCATGTGTGGGAGTGACATCAACGCAACCCGGCCAAGGCAAGTGACCGAAGGCACAGAACATGGAAGGAAGACCAGGTCCCGCCGGATTGATCACAGCGCAGCGCTGGAGTGCCCAGTCTGACAGGTAAGTGTACCCTGTGATAATATACTGTGCATACTAGTATATTATGGCATAACCTACTTCAGGGCCTCTAAAAAGCACCCCAAGGTAGTGGACCCTACAGCTGACTGCTGCGGATGGAGCATTGGGTGGGTAAGGAAAGCAGGTACTCTGGAGCACCAACACGGATCACAGTGCGAGCTAGAGCAAGAGATTTCCCAGGGCATGGAATCTAAGAGCCAGCGGGTGTTCACCAGGGCCCCTGATGGTGGGGATGGACTTCGCTGCAGTCTGGGTCCAGGTCTTGGCCCCCAGGGTCTCCCAGCTCACGCTCACAGTAGACTACTGAAGGATAGAAAGGAAGCAGCATTCCGAAACAAAGAGGATAGTCTGGAGATAAGCCAAAAGGTCAGGGCAACAAGCAGATAGGTATAGTCAAAGAACACGCCAAAGGTCGGGATATGAAGCAGACGAGGACAGTCAAGAACAAGCCAAGGTCGGTGAACAGGATCAGACGTAGGACATGAGCAATGAGCACATGGAAGCCAAAACACACAATATTGATCAACAGGACTGGCTTGCAGTGCACAGGCTAATATAGAATTCTCTGATAGGGGCTGGGGAGGAGCCATGTTTTGAGGAGAGATTACTTAAGCAGCCAGGTGAGAGTGGCTGGCCTCTAAAGCTGAACACATGGAAAGGTAAGCTGACAGACAAATATTACTGCATAACCATGACACAGTATGTACAAGAGAGGAGTGTGGAGGAGATGACAGTGGGCAGTATGTACAAGAGAGGAGTGTGGAGGGGATGATAGGGGCAGTTTGTACAGGAGAGGAGTGTGGAAGGTATAATGGGGGCAGTATGTATAGGAAAGGAGTGTGGAAAGACAGTTGACAGTATGTACAGGAGGGGAGTGTGGAGGGTATGATGGGGGCAGTATGTATAGGAGCGGAGTGTGGAGGGTATGATGGGGGCAGTATGTACAGGAGAGGGGTGTGGAGAGTTTGAAAGCCGGCACTATGTACAGTAGAGCAGTGTGGAGGGTATGATGCTGAGCAGTATGTACAGGAGAGGAGTGTGGAGGGTATGACGGTGGGCACTATGTACAGGAGAGAAGTGTATGACAGCAGGCGCTATGTATAGGAGAGTAGTGTGGAGGGTATGACAGTGAGCAGTATGTACAGGAGAGGAGTGTGGAGGGTATGACAGCAGGCACTATGTACAGGTGAGGAGGATGAAGGAATCTGGGAAGGAAAAATGTAAAGGTTTGTGGAAGGATATTTAGGGACTGCGTAGTGGAACTCAAGCAGGTGGCTTAACGGACAAATTACTGAAGTTTGAAGTTATAACTTCCAACCAGTAATTTCAAAGTAAATAGATAAATAATAAATGATCATATTGTAACATATAGCATAATAGTATATGATTTAGCTTGATTAAAACAGTACTTTTTTCAGCAGCAGAAGGTTCTCATTCTCCCTCTTAACTGTGTGAGAAAAACATGGGATTATGGGTAAGTCTTATACCCATGAACCCATGTTTTTCCTTCTAATTAAGAGGGCTGGGCTGGAAGGGAGCATGTGTCTTTTAGACACATGCCCCCTTCTATGACACATTTTTATTGGACAGCTGGGGCCAATGGTGCTTTACCATTGGCCCAAGGCTCCAAGCTGTCCATTGAGCTCTGTGCCTCTGACAAGAAGTAAGGAGAGGCATTGTGAGCTCATCCTCTCACTCTGCTGCAAACAGAGTGTGCCAGCTTGTATTTAAACTGGCCGCTCTGTATGTAGCTTCTGACAGGCTGCGCCAGTGATGGGGTAGGTCTTTGGCTAGTCAACTCCCTCGAAACTCGATCTTTTTTTTTTTTTTTTCGTAATTTGTTTTTTTTTTTGGCAAATGTGCCTAGATTAAGGTAAGGGGCCTGGAGCTGAAATAGCCCCTATGTTAATTCGGCCCTGGCAGGACTCGGCCCTGTCCCCGACTCCCGTGTCACTAGATTTGATTGACAGCAGCGTGAACCAATGGCTCCTGCTGCTATCAATCTATCCAATGAGGACCCAAGACAGCGGCTGGAGCTGCTGCGCTCATGGACATCACTGGAACGATCGGGTTCAGGTAAGTAAAAGGGGGGCTCTGGGGGGGGGGGGCAGCTGCAGCACAGAAGGTTTTTCACCTTCATGCATAGAATGCATGAAGGTGAAAAACCTTGAAGCTTTACAACTCCCTTAATATGTCTCAAGGTACTATGCACGCAAGTGCCAAATTATCTGCAAAGAATGTTTTTTTTTTTTTGTAAAATCTTTATTTTCAAGAACAGTTCAGTGAAAAACTTTACATAGAGTAAATATGTATAACAGAGCCCAGAGAAGGTTTGCAATGACACATGCTTTTGCCGCTGACCATATCTCAGACAAGATTAGTTCACAGTTTTTGTGGCTTTTAGATAACTTATTGAGTCCAAACGTCCCTGGGGAGTAAGTCCCGCCCAGTAACGGTCCTCCCTCATCCCGGAGTTGGCTGCTCGGGTGGGTAAAGGGAGCACCTTCACCGACGGCCGCCCAAGAAGAGGGGGGCCATCTGCCTCCAACAACCTCCCCCGGACCGCCATACCGGCGGAAGCACCCCCCCAGATTCCCATTTTCCGGAGTGCGAGACACGGCCCCCCCGCCCCAACAGGGTTGTGAGGAGCCGAGTCCCCCCTCCTGTAATTGGCCACTGTTGTCATTTTTTCTGGTTGCTGCAGTCTATAATATAGTTATTATCCCGTCTACGGGCGAGAAAATATTGCATGCTCTATAAATCATATTTAATAATAAAAAATAAAAAAAAAGGGGGAAGTGAAAGAGAGAGAGAAGGGGATAGGTAAAGAATTAAAGTGGGGGAGGGGGAAGATAGGTGGGGAAAGTGGGTAAGGTAGGTGAGGAGCGTACCTTATGATCTGGAGAAGTCTCAGAGCTCCACGGTGAACGGGCCCCGGCCATGGCAGGTCTTTTCAATGTTTGAGGTGGATCTTGTTCATCATGTGGTGTTATTAGCGTTAAGGCGGGATCTTAGGGAGGGTTCTGCTAGCTCTAGCAGGGCTATGTCTAAACTGGAATTTTCGTGATCAGGTTCGGACATATACTCTTTCCAGGGGGTCCATATAATTTCAAATCTTTCTACTTTCCCCTTACAGGTCGCTACCCAGTGTTCTGCTTCTCTAATGTCGTTCACTTTCTTAACCCATTCTACTTTTGAAGGGGTCTTGGTTTGTTTCCAATAAATCGGGACGAGGCGTCTGGCTGCGTTTAGGAGATGTGGCAATATGCATTTTCTGTATCTACTGATTGGCATTTGTGGGATATGTAGGAGGAAGTATGCAGGGGACATGGGGATGTCAAGATCTAGAATCTCTTTTATTAGTTTTTTAATTTCACTCCAATATGGTTGGATCAGTGGGCATTCCCACCAAATGTGGAGGAGTGTACCCTTTTGTCCACACCCTCTCCAGCATAAATCTGATGTCAAGGGGTAGATGCGAGTTAAGTCAGCTGGTACACGGTACCATCGTGACAAGATTTTGTAATTAGTTTCCTGGGATTTGGATTCTATGGAGCTTGAGTGTGTGAGATGGTAAAGGTGTGTCAGTTGAGTTGGGGAGAGGTCCATCTTTAAGTCCTTTTCCCATGCCCTGATATAGGTTGGCCTAAAATTGTCGGTAGCATTACTTAATAAACGGTACATTTCCGAGACCATGTGAGGGATTGGATCTTCTTCTATGAAAATCTTTTCGAAGCTTGTGAGAGTGGAAAGGTCTCTGATTGATTTCCCATTTGTCTCGAAGAAGTGGTGGAGCTGTCTATATCTCCAGAAATTCATTCTGGAGCCTCCGTGTCTCTTTTGTAGAGATTCAAAGTCCATTAATTTACCTTCATGCATTAGTTTCCCACAGCTGGCATTACCATCATCCAACCAAGGACCAAAGAAGGCCATTTGTTCTCCTGGTGGGAACCAGAGGAATCCCCCTAATGGAGCTAGTGGTGACATAGGAGGAGACAGATTTAGAGTTGAGTTTAATTTGTCCCAAATGGAGAGTGCGTGAAGCGTCAGGGGGGAAGTATCCTCCGACAGTCCCCTGCACTCTCTGGGTAGCCATGGAGCATAAGCCAGGTTCCTGCCCGCTAGCCACTTTTCCAAGGAGACCCAAAGCTTGGACTGGGTGTGGAAGCGCCAGCTGAGGATTCTCTGAAGGACTATGGCTCTGTAATATTTCAATATGTCAGGAATTCCCAGCCCCCCCATCAATTTAGATCGTTTCAACACTCTCAAAGCTATTCTAGATTTCTGTGCGTTCCATACGAAACCCGATAATATACTGTTGATCTGGGAAAAAAACTTGTTCGGTAAGGGTATGGGGATCATTTGTTCGGTAAGGGTATGGGGATCATTTGTAGGTAAAAAAGGATGCGGGGTAAAATGTTCATTTTAATTATATTGACATGCCCTATCCATGTAAAAGCGGTCTTAGTCCATTGTGAGAGGTCTTTTTTAATGATATTGAGGAGTGGGGGGAAATTTGTGGTGTATAGGGTATCATAGCTGTCTGTCAGTTGTATTCCTAGGTATCTAATTGAGGATTTGGCCCAGGCAAAGGGGAAGGTGTTTTGTAGGTTACTCATCAAGGAGGGAGGCAAGTGAATGGGCAAAATTTCTGACTTAGGGAAATTAATTTTAAAGTTTGATAATGATCCGAATTTGTTTAGTTCCTTCATCAGGTTTGGCAGCGAGATCAGGGGTTCTGATAGATGAAATAGAATATCATCTGCATAGGCAGACAGTTTGTGCTCTGTTGTTCCAACCGTTAAGCCCTTTATATTTGTGTTTGCTCTGACAGTGCATAATAACTATTCAAGAACTAGAGCGAAGAGTAGAGGGTAAAGGGGGCACCCCTGTCTCGTGCCATTCCGAATCGGGAATTGGGAGGATAGAACTCCATTCACCTTTACTTGTGCACAGGGAGTGGAGTAAAGAGCTAGAATCGAGGATAGCATGCGTGTTTTAAGTCCTAAAGTCTCTAACACCATTTTTAGAAATGTCCAATCAACCCGATCGAAAGCCTTCTCGGCGTCGGTAGAGAGAATTACATAAGGCTTTAAGTGTGGGCGGGTACGTGCCCAGTGTATAAGTTGGATGGCTCTAACTGAGTTGTCTCTTGCCTCCCTCCCTTTAATAAACCCTGTTTGATCTGGGTGGACTACGTTAGGTATGAGGTTTCCAAGTCTATTTGCTAATACCTTCGCCATGATCTTAATATCAACATTAAGAAGGGATATGGGCCGGTAGCTTTGGGGTAGCATCGGATCTTTGCCCTCTTTGGGCAGCACTGTTATATGTGCTAGAAGCGCTCCAGTGGGGATAGGGTTCCCTTCCGCGATGGAGTTGAAGTATCTGCACATGTGGGGGCTTAAAAGATGTAGGAATGTTTTATAATATGTCCCCGTGAAACCATCTGCTCCTGGGCTTTTCCCTTTGGGCGGGGATTTCACTGTTAACTCTATCTCTCCTGGTGATATTGGTAGTTCTAGTTCTGTGCATTGATCTTCGTTTAGGGGTGGGACACCGGCTGAAGCCAGGTAGTCTCGTATGGCTGTAGTTCTATTTGTCTGGGCGTCTAAAGGGTGGTCAGGGGTCAGGTTGTAAAGTTGTGTATAATATTCTTGGAACCCTGAAGCAATTCCAGAGGACCGAACCGAAATGTCTCCATTTGAGGAGCGTAGTTTGTGGACATAAGTCTGGGCTTGTTTCTTGCGAAGAGCTCTAGCGAGCATGCGCCCACACATATTTCCATGTTCATAATATTTGTGTGAAAGGCGTCTGGCTTGCTTACGAGTCTGTCTATCTAGTAGGCGTAACAACAAGTTTCGTAGGTCAGTTAACCTCTGTAATGCCTCAGGGCTCTCATTTTGTTTATGTTTCAGCTATGCTTCTTGAAGGGCAGTCAGTACTCTTGTGAAGTCTGCTTGGAGCATCTTTTTAAGTTTGGCCCCTAGAGATATTAGTTCTCCTCTTATTACAGCCTTATGACCTTCCCATACTATGCTTTCTTTGACATCGTTAGTGGTATTCTCTCTAAAATAGTTTGTGATGGCTTCCGACACTTTAGCCCCCACAGCCGCATCATCCAGCAGATTTTCATTCAATATCCACATCCATGCCCTACGAGAGCCAGACGGGAGCTGGAGAGTCACACCTACCGGTGCATGATCCGATAGTGTGATGTTCCCAATGAATGCTGACTGTAGGAGCTCCAGCGCTGGCCGATCAACATATATTTGGTCTATACGGGTATAGACATTGTGTATTGCCGAGTAATAGCTGAAGTCCCTCTCTGCAGGATGTAGGGTCCTCCAGCTATCAATAAGCATGTGTGATTGAAAGGACTTACGAAAATGTTTTAAAAAGGCGTAAGAGTGTGTGTGGCTAGTGTTGGAGGTGTCAATGGAGGGGTCTGGGCTGACGTTGAAGTCTCCTCCAAGGACAACAAATCCTTCCTTAAACTCTGTCAAAAGTTCAAGGGCCTTATCTATGAAGGAGATTTGATTTGAGTTGGGAGCGTATATCGTGGCGAATGTGTATTTGCGTTCTGCTATGGTACCCTTCAGGAAAATGTATCGACCTTGTGGGTCTATTTTACTTTCTGAAAGTTGGAAAGGGCATGTTTTGTGGATCGCTATTGTAGTTCCTTTAGATTTAGAGGTAGTGAAAGTGCTGTGGAACCATTGGTTGTATAAGTGGGTTGGAAGTCTAGGTAAGGAAAGATGGGTAAAATGGGTTTCCTGTAAGAAAACTATTTCTGCCTTCATTTTTTTGAGTTCCCACCATAATTTGCTCCTCTTCCCAGGGGAGCATAAGCCTCTTATATTATAGGATATTACCTTCAGTGTAGTCATGATGGGTCAGATGTTTGGACGTACGCCGCGCGGCCGAGCCCGTCCGACGCGGAGCTCCTAGTGATATATTGCTCCTGGGAAAGAGGGGGTGGGGTAGAGAAAGGGTGGAGGAAGTCAGAAAAGTGAAGGAAAAGAAAGCACAAAAAGATTACCGTTAAAACATACAACACAGTACAACTTATGAGTAACAGTGTTAATAAGAAAAACTTCTGTATGTGAGGTGTGAGGTCTACTCTAACAACGGAGGATGCCTCAGACCTTAGATTAATGTCCCAACTAGGGACAATACCCAACGAGGGGTGGCCTACGTGGGGAAATATGAACCTTAACACGGAGGGGAGACATGGGGTGCCGTCTCCGTCCACCGCATCATATAAATTGTGGGTTTGGACAGGGGGAGTCATTCTGGGGGAGCAAGTGCAGCCTTCCATTATATGGGGCCTAGGTAAGATAGGTGAGACAGTTATATAAGGTGGGTGGTGTTCGTGTGGGGTCATCTGGGTCTTGAGCTTTGTCTGCTAGGGTCCCTCTTTTGTTGATTGTAGTTAGTGATCATGGTTGGTCAGAAGGCTTGCTTTCGAATAGCTTGCTTTGCATATCCGATTGGTAAAGAGAGGGGAACGTCTCGGAATGTGGGTGTGGATCTTTTATGGCAAATGTATAGTTCACCTATAGTCCTCAGGGTATCACATAAGGGCTGCATATTAAATGTGTAGATCATCCATGGTCATCAAGGTATCACATGGGGACTGCAGCGTTAATCTCGTGTGGTGGAGGGCCCCTCCACTGGATCTTGATTTTGGTGTTGTCTGTCTCTTCTGCGGTTCTTGCGGGAGACTGTTGACCATTGAGAGGGTAATTGAGTACCGGGAGCATCAAATGTGTTTCTCCAATCTGGAAAGCCCACTGGATCTAGGTCAAGAGTGGAGAGGAAGTTTGGGAGATCATCCTTATTACGCAATGTGACTTGGCGTCCATTTTTAGTCACTTGTAAAAAGAAATGGAAACCCCAGCGATACGGCAGACCCGCCTCTTGAATGGCACTCAGGAGTGGATGTAGAGCTCTGCGTTGCATGAGGGTGCGCCTTGAGACATCTTGATAAAAAAATAAGTGCGCGCCATCAAAATCATAGTATGGTTTACCCCGCATTTTTTGCATAATGCGGTCTTTAAAGCGGAGTTCCACCCTAAAGTGGAACTTCCGCTCATCGGATTCCTCCCCCCCTCCGGTGTCACAATTGGCACCTTTCAGGGGGGAGGGGGGTGCAGATACCTGTATAATACAGGTATCTGCACCCACTTCCGGGTACAGCTAGCCGCAGCTAGACGCAGACTCCCCGCCCACCCCCGTTGTGTTGTGGGAAATACACAGTTCCCACAACACAACGGGGACCAGTGAAGACGCGCAGCGCGACTCGCGCATGCGCAGTAGGGAACCGGGCAGTGAAGCGGCAACGCTTCGCTTCCTGATTCCCTCAGTGTGAATGGCGGCGGCAGCACCCGAGGATCGAGGGACGGCTCGGTCTCGGGTGCCGACATCGCTGGACCCCGGGACAGGTAAGTGTCCTTATTTTAAAAGTCAGCAGCTGCAGTATTTGCAGCTGCTGACATCTAATTTTTTTTTTTTTGGTGAAACACCACTTTAAGATTGTACTTGTGAAGTTTGCAAATTATATCTCTAGGATTGTCCACGTCTTGAGATGGAGGTCTTAGGGCTCTGTGTGCCCCATCAATTTCTATTGGCGTAGTTGCTGATAGGCCCAGTATATCCCTGAAGATGTCTGTCAGTGTGGGGATAATATCTCTTGATGCTGTGGCTTCAGGCAGACCTCGGATCCTTATGTTGGCTCTCCTGCTGCGATTTTCAGCGTCATCCAGCTGGCAAAGCAAGTTTTCAATCTGCTGGCTTTGTATTTGACATTGTGATTGCAGCAGCGCAATAGTGGGGAGAGCCTCCTCCAGTTTTTCTTCTATAGATTCCACTCTATTGCCCAGGTGTGTGGTGTCAGTTTTCAGTTGGGCTATATCCTCAGTGAAGGCTTTTTCTACCCTGCATGTAAAGCGCTCCAAGTCCTCTTTGGTGGGCAGGGACATAATATGGCGCCGAATGTCCTCATCACTGAGATAGTCAGAGATCTCAGAGCGGCCTCCTAGAGAAGCTGGGGAGGCACAGGGGGCAGAATCACTCACCGACCCTGGGGATGGAACCGGGGATGCTGGGGAGTGTGTTCCCTTCAGTGTCCGGGCCGTGGTTGCAGCTGGCTGGGAGGATTTGCTTGTCTTCTGGGCCTTCCCGGGCGGCGCCATCTTGGAAGGCTCGTGGCCTTATCCTCGGGTCCCTGTAAAGTAGTGATCAAGCTGTCCCTGTCTTGATCTATCGTTCTTCGCCGGCTGTGTGGGTTGCCTGAGCCGCTGTGACATGTGGGGAGTCTGGAGCGGCGATTTACCCCCCGTTTTTCGCTGATTATTGCAGCGGTGGAGCGGAGCTGAGGCAAGACACAACCTCACTCCTCCATGGTCCGGACACGCCCCCCCAAAGAATGTTTTTTAGACCATCTTTGCCTAAGGGCAGAATCACACTTTTGCGTTGTGATAAGATGTGCGTTGCTGCAAGGCATGGTAATGTGCATTGGTGTGATTCATTTTAAATGGCATCCCAACACACCTTGCCAATGCATCTGAATTGTAGCACCCCCCCCCCCTACCAACTGCACTGCACGGTAGTGCATACCATGCAGCAGGGGACCAGTGCTCTAGCTATACTGGGAACTCAGTGTACTCTCCTCCGATGATCCCCCCCCCACTACACAGCCATTCACTGGCAAGCTCAGTGTGCTGCTGCTTCTCCTCCCTCAGCTCTTATGCAGCTAAGAACAGAGGGAATGTGATCTGTTATAAAAAAGAGAAATATGGTATTGATGATGTTTATTTTATATCTATACAAAAATGTTTTGCCTTTCATTTCTATTTTAAACTGAGTGGGTTGTTTTACAAGGTGATCGTTTACAATCACTTTAAGACAATGAACACTAACGTGCAGGCACCTACCCGTTTTGGCTATATTTGTACATTTTTCCCATTAGAAAACTGATGGTGGGCTCTCCACCACTGAGATGTTTCAGGCTGATCTGTAGGTACAGTGGGGACGGAAAGTATTCAGACCCCCTTAAATTTTTCACTCTTTGTTATATTGCCACCATTTGCTAAAATCATTTAAGTTAATTTTTTTCCTCATTAATGTACACACAGCATCCAATATTGACAGAAAAACACTTAATTGTTGACATTTTTGCACATTTATTAAAAAAGAAAAACTGAAATATCACATGGTCCTAAGTATTCAGACCCTGTGCTGTGACACTCATATATTTAACTCAGGTGCTGTCCATTTTTTCTGATCATCCTTGAGATGGTTCTACACCTTCATTTGAGTCCAGTTGTGTTTGATTATACTGATTGGACTTGATTAGGAAAGCCACACACCTGTCTATATAAGACCTTACAGCTCACAGTGCATGTCAGAGCAAATGAGAATCATGAGGTCAAAGGAACTGCCTGAAGAGCTCAGAGACAGAATTGTGGCAAGGCACAGATCTGGCCAAGGTTACAAAAACATTTCTGCTGCACTTAAGGATCCTAAGAGCACAGTGGCCTCCATAATCCTTAAATGGAAGACATTTGGGAAGACCAGAACCCTTCCTAGAGCTGGCCGTCCGGCCAAACTGAGCTATCGGGGGAGAAGGGCCTTGGTGAGAGAGGTAAAGAAGAACCCAAAGATTGCTGTGGCTGAGTTCCAGAGATGCAGTCGGGAGATGGGAGAAAGTTGTAGAAAGTCAACCATCACTGCAGCCCTCCACCAGTCGGGGCTTTATGGCAGAGTGGCCCGACGGAAGCCTCTCCTCAGTGCAAGACACATGAAAGCCTGCATGGAGTTTGCTAAAAAAAACACCTGAAGGACTCCAAGATGGTGAGAAATAAGATTCTCTGGTCTGTTGAGACCAAGATAGAACTTTTTGGCCTTAATTGTAAGTGGTATGTGTGGAGAAAACCAGGCACTGCTTGTCACCTGTCCAATACAGTCCCAACAGTGAAGCATGGTGGTGGCAGCATCATGCTGTGGAGGTGTTTTTTCAGCTGCAGGGACAGGGCAATCGAGGAAAAGATGAATGCGGCCAAGTACAGGGATATCCTGGACAAAAACCTTCTCCAGAGTGCTCAGGACCTCAGACTGGGCCAAAGGTTTAGCTTCCAACAAGACAATGACCCTAAGCACACAGCTAAAATAACGAAGGAGTGGCTTCACAACAACTCCGTGACTGTTCTTGAATGGCCCAGCCAGAGCCCTGACTTAAACCCAATTGAGCATCTCTGGAGAGACCTAAAAATGGCTGTCCATCAACGTTTACCATCCAACCTGACAGAACTTTAGAGGATCTGCAAGGAGGAATGGCAGCGGATCCCCAAATCCAGATGTGAAAAACTTGTTGCATCTTTCCCAAAAAGACTCATGGTTGTATTAGATCAAAAGGATGCTTCTACTAAATACTGAGCAAAAGGTCTGAATACTTAGGACCATGTGATATTTCAGGTTTTCTTTTTTAATAAATCTGCAAAAATGTCAACAATTCAGTGTTTTTCTGTCAATATGGGGTGCTGTGTGTACACTAATGAGGAAAAAAAATGAACTTAAATGATTTTAGCAAATGGCTGCAATATAACAAAGAGTGAAAAATTTAAGGGGGCCTCAATACTTTCCGTTACCACTGTAAATAGACATTGCTATTTTCATTTAGAGATGTGCAATTAGTTTGTTATGAATCGAAATTCGGACTAAATTTTCGTTATTTGGAGATTTGGATATATCTTAATTTCTGAATCAATAGTAACAAATTCTAAATAAATTCTAACGAGACAAATTGGCAGGGACGCGCTGCCCGCATTAGGAGACATGTGCCAATGCGCATGTGGGAATCACGTCCATCGTGCGTGTATGTGCGCATGTGCACGCGTTAGACGCGTTTTGGGGCATAGTGGCCTATAAAGATGCCTCAGGGGCGCTGAGTCTTTGCTGTTTGATCTGCAGCTGTCTCCTAAAATCCTGGTTTGGTGTCTGTATCCTGTTCCAGTACTGACCCGGCTTCCTAAACAAGCTGCTATCTCTAGTCCTTACCTTCGGCTTGTTTGACCCTGCTTCCTCCTGTCTGCCGGCCTGATTACCTGTTGCCAAACCCAGCCTGGACTCTGAAAATTCGGAAATTAGGAATTTCGGAAATTGAAAAATTCGGAAATTCGTAAATGAACGAATTTGTCAAAATTAGTTAAAAAACTAATTCTAAACTGAACGAATTGCACATGGCTACTGTTTATGCTAACTGCTCTCCTGTGTATGACTTGGCCTGTCTGACCCTGCTCCAGCCTGCTGTCCCGCATCCGCTGCCCTGCATCCGCAGCATTCCTGCACCTGCTGACCTGCATCTGCAGCATACCTGCTGACCTGCATCCGCTGCCCTGCATCCGCAGCATACCTGCACCTGCTGACCTGCATCCGCAGCATACCTGCACCTGCTGACCTGCATCCGCTGCCCTACATCTGCAGCACTCCTGCACCAGCTGATCTGGCTTCTCATCTGGCACCAACACTTCCAGCTAAGGAAACCCTGCAGGCATTCTTACCTCACTGTGCTCCTTCAACCACTGTCTCAACTCCAGTGGTCTCCTAGCCAGGGTTGTACGAGAGGTCTCCCTCTGCAAGTCAGACTCACTCCTAAGGTACGTGACACAAATTATCTGACTTTGAATTATAAAATTAATTTGAATCCAAAAAATAGATTCATTTTCAAATTTGAAAATTTATTTACATTCAAAATAAAAACATGTTGCAATACATACAGTAAGGTATAAAAGTGAAATAAGATGATGATTCCTACTTAGGCTGTTTTAAAGGACCGAATAAAATAAAATAGAATGGAATAGAATACAAAATAAAAGAATAAAATAGAACAGAATAAAACAAAATAGAATATAAAAGAATAGAATATAATAAAACTGAATATAATAGAATAGAAAATAAAAGAATAGAATAGAAAAGAATAGAATAGAAAAAAATAGAATAGATGCGTTTATTTTTGCACAAATTTGTAAGTATTTGGCATACGCATGCACAACGAGTAAAATAAATTCTAGCTCTCAGAGTGGAACTTTAACCTCTTCAAATTAATATTTTATGTGCATACACGTGGCAATAATTTCAGTTTTTTTTCATCTACACACAGCGCATATTTACGTGTCTGTGTGTACCGGTACTTTAAAAACAATGGGCTGCATTTAGATGAGTAAAAAAAAAATGCCTGTGTGCCTAAAAACGCACGTTTTTAGGCAGCAGTGTGCACGAGGTCTTTATTTGTCAAAAGTTAAAATTAAAGAGTTTGACTTCAGTGTAAAATAAACAAGACTATCCACACTTTTGGTACACAGAGTAAGACTTATGCCGCTTACACACGAACGGACATTCCGTGTATTTTTTCCAACGAATGTTGGCTCAAACTTGTCTTGCATACACACGGTCACACAAATGTTGTTGGAAATTCCGAACGTCAAGAACGCGATGACGTACAACACGTACGACGAGCCGAGAAAAATTACGTTCAATATCCAGTGCGGCTTTTCTGCTTGATTCCGAGCATGCGTGGAATTTTGTGCGTCGGAGTTGGGTACACACGCTCAGAATTTCCGACAACAAAGTTTGTTGTCGGAAGATTTGAGAACCTGCTCTCAAACATTTGTTGTCGTAAATTCCGACAGCAAATGTCCGATGGAGCATACACACGGTCGGACTTTCCGACCACAAACTCACATCGAACATTTGTTGTAGGAAAGTCCTACTGTGTGTACGCGGCTATAGGCTCACCACCAGCATAAGCTTGTCCCACCACAAGGTTTTTGAAGCTCCCACCTGCTTCAGGGCCAGCAGCAGCATCTCAGTAACAAAACAGTCCACAGCAACACACCACTTTGTCTTGCTCTATTCAACAACTCACAGACCCTTGCTGACTGCTTCCTGCCCCTTTCAGCCTTCTCTTGCAGGTGGGTAAACCCTTTGGGGACCGAAGTACCCATAATCAGAGTTAGAGGCTCTTTCTCAACCAAAATCTTTCTGAGTCACTGAATTCAAGGTCCCATATGATCACCACAGAACCCCGTGATTACTCCCAAACTCTCTCTTGTTGTCCACCTTAAAGGGACCACAACCCAAACAATGGTGATATATACCTGTTCTGCAGAAATGTGAAGAATGACCTTGGCAGTTACCCTGAGAACAGTTATCATTTGTTTTTTGATATACCCCTATTTATGACTAGTAGTAGACATAAATGCAGTGGCGTAGCGTGGGTTGTCAGCACCCGGGGCAAGGCAAGTAATTTGCGCCCCCCCCCCCCAACCTGCGGACTTTTATCACTCCCCGAGTCCCTTCAAATACAATAGTACTGACCTACCTGATTCCTATACTGACCATTACACACTACACTGACCACTATACTATACTGTCCACTACACTAAGAACTACACTGACCACTACAATACACTGACCACTATACTGTCCACTACACTGACCACTACACTATACTGTCCACTACACTAAGAACTACACTGACCACTATACTGTCCACTATACTGTCCACTACACTACAATGATCACTATACTGTCCACTACACTGACCACTATACTGTCCACTACACTACACTGACCACTATACTGTCCACTACACTGACCACTATACTGTCCACTACACTACACTGACCACTATACTGTCCACTACACTGACCACTACACTATACTGTCCACTACACTAAGAACTACACTGACCACTATACTGTCCACTACACTACAATGACCACTATACTGTCCTCTACACTGACCACTATACTGTCCACTACACTACACTGACCACTACACTATACTGTCCACTACACTAAGAACTACACTGACCACTATACTGTCCACTATACTGTCCACTACACTACACTGACCACTATACTGTCCACTACACTGACCACTATACTGTCCACTACACTACACTGACCACTATACTGTCCACTATACTGACCACTACACTGAGAACTACACTGTCCACTACACTATACTATACTATACTATACTGACCACTATACTACACTGAGAACTACACTACAGTGACTATTAAACTGTCCACTACACTACACTGACCACTACACTAACCACTACACTATACTGTCCACTATACGGACCACTACACTGAGAACTACACTACACTGGCCACTATACTGTCCACTACACTACACTGACCACTATACTACACTGTCTACTACACTACACTGACCACTATACTGACCACTACACTATACAGACCACAATACTACACTGTCCACTACACTACACTGTCCACTATACTACACTGACCACTACATTATACTAACCACTACACTATACTGACCACAATACTACACTGACCACTACACTGTCCACTACACTACACTGACCACTACACTATACTGACTACAATACTACACTGCACTATACTGACCACTACACTATACACTATACTGACCACTACACTACACTGACCACTATACTACACTGACCACTACACTACACTACACTGACCACTATACTGACCACTACACTATACAGACCACAATACTACACTGTCCACTACACTGTACTGACCACTATACTACACTGTCCACTACACTGTACTGACCACAATACTACACTGACCACTATACTACACTGTCCACTACACTATACTGACCACAATACTACACTGTCCACTACACTACACTGTCCACTACACTACACTGTCCACTACACTATACTGACCACTACACTACACTGTCCACTACACTATACTGTCCACTACACTATACTGTCCACTACACTATACTGACCACTACACTACACTGTCCACTACACTATACTGACCACTATACTACACTGCCCACTACACTATACTGACCACAATACTACACTGTCCACTACACTGTACTGACCACTATACTACACTGTCCACTACACTGTACTGACCACTATACTACACTGTCCACTACACTACACTGACCACAATACTACACTGGCCACAATACTACACTGACCACTACACTACACTGACCACTACACTATACTGACCACAATACTACACTGTCCACTACACTATACTGACCACAATACTACACTGTCCACTACACTATACTGACCACTACACTACACTGTCCACTACACTATACTGACCACAATACTACACTGACCACTACACTACACCGACCACTACACTATACTGACCACAATACTATACTGTCCACTACACTGTACTGACCACTATACTACACTGTCCACTACACTACACTGACCACTACACTACACTGACCACTATACTACACTGACCACAATACTACACTGTCCACTACACTGTACTGACCACTATACTACACTGTCCACTACACTACACTGACCACAATACTACACTGACCACTACACTACACTGACCACTACACTACACTGACTACTATACTGACCACAATACTACACTGACCACTACACTACACTGACCACTACACTACACTGACCACTACACTATACTGACCACTATACTACACTGTCCACTATACTGTCCTGCCTAGTCTTCCTATACTGACACTACATATATGGCGCCTGTCTCTTCTCCCCCCCCCCGTGTTTATCTATTTCTCACCTTATTGTCTTGCATCGGTCTGGAGGACGAGAAGACCCGGCGCTCACACTCTCCAGTGCTCGTCTCCCCTGCGCTCCGGCCGCCATATTCATTTTTCCCGGCGCACTGTGATTGGGCGAATGGGGGTCATGCGCGGAGGCGGGACTTCAGGAGCAACTGTGATCGCGGATAGGCCAGCCCCACGCCGCACATGACCCCCATACGCCCAATCACAGGGCGCCAAACACTAGACATGGCGGCGGAGCGCGGGGGACACAGGAAAATAAATTAGGAGGAGGCAGCCAGTAGTGACACTACTGCCACGAAATTGCGCCCCCCTAAATGTCGCGCCCGGGGCCACGGCACCCCCCACGCTACGCCACTGCATAGATGTAATGAATATATAAACCATGGTACAAATTCTGAAAATGTCCTCCCTCACTGACATACATATCATGTTATTCCTCTCTTTGCCCACTCTATACATCTGTAGTTAGCACATTTTTTCTAGAACCTAACATACCCCTCACACTCTTCCAAACAATTATACAATTTTACTTAGAAGACAGAAAAGCAACATAACATAAATATGAAATATTGTTTAAAGTATAACTAAGACCCCTTTCACAGTGAGGCAGTTTTCAGGCATTTTAGCGCGAATAGCACCTGTAAAGCGCCTGAAAATTGCCTCTTAAGCCTCCCCAGTGTGAAAGCTCGAGTGCCTTTACACTGGAGCAGTGCCCTTGTGGGACGGGAAAAAAAGTCCTGCAAGTAGCATCTTTGGGGTGGTTTGGGAGCTCTGTATACAGCGCTCCTACACCACCCCTTCCCATTGAAATGAATGGGTGCCTGTAAAGCGATTCGGAAGCGCCGCAACATGGGTGCTTTTAACCGAAAAGCGCTGCTAAAACAACGGTAAAGCACCACTAAAGCTAACGGCGCTTTACCACTAATGGACCCCCGCTGCCTCAGTGTGAAAGGGGTCTTAAGGCAAATTTTCTTTTCAGTTTTGGTAATGCTGTGTACACATGGTCGAAATTTCCGACAACAAATGTTCAATGGGAGCTTGTTGTCGGAAATTCCGACCGTGTGTAGGCTCCATTGGACATTTATCTGTCGGAATTTCCGACAAACAAAATTTAAGATCTGGATCTCATATTTTCCCACAACAAAATCCATTGTCGTAAATTCCGAGTGTGTGTAGACAATTACGAAGCACGAAATTCGACGCATGCTCTGAATGAAGTACGAGATGGAAGCGCTCGTTCTGGTAAAACTAGTGTTTGTAGTGGAGATAGCACATTCGTCACGCTGCAAATTTTAAAATCTTTTAATGCAGCGCATTCTCTTCTTCTTTATAATGCTAGAATAATGAAGTTGTTTTGCTGCTGATATTCATACAGAGTTCTGACAAACTGATTTCTTTATTATTTCACGTCATCTCCTGAATAATTGTAGGTTTTTTTTTTGTCAGATCTCCATAATAATGTTCTGTATTTATTTTTATAGTGATTTATTTATTTTTTTATCAAGGTCTCTTGTTTATTTTCTAGTGATCTCCATACTATTTTATTTCGTTTTGTGTGTCAAGAAACCACAACACCATTATTATCCTGTATTTTTTAACCTCAAGGAGGTTGGTTGGTGTCCCTTGTTAATTTGACATTGTATTTTTGAAATGTACCTGCCTACTCACAAACTATCCTTTTTGAAGTAAAACAAATAGGCAAGTATTTGTCAAAAAAAATAGACCTTTATTATGGGTCCTAACAAAATAAAGAGGAAAGCAACGCTGGATAAACTGGTGAAATTTACGAAGCCTTTGTACCCCAGGGCACACATCCACTATTTTACAGGCAAAATTGGTGGCCTGAGGAGTCCATATAATAGTGAGCACGATCCGGTCCAGGAGTCCAAGAGATCAGGAACAGCAGCAGATGACATATATGTCCCCAGGCTGTGGTGCATCTTTTGCCAGACCAGACTGACCCAGGTCATCACACTCTTGTCTTCCTTAGACGCTTCCTTCCAGACTGTAGCTCTGGTGTTAGAGTTGTGGCAGGAGGTGGAGGAGGAGGACGATGTTCGACCCCCTGGATGCCACTTACCACCGCCACCTCCTGGCTGAGGCTTTCCTGTGTATGAAAAAGGGACATAGTTTTAGTTTTTTGTTCATCAATCACACACAATTTTGAGCTCATGACTGTTGCAAATTGAATGATAACAAATAGAAAAGACTATCATTCTGAGCCCAGCATTTTTCATTCTTGTCCCAATCCTTTTTGGCCACTACTGTCTATTGATATGTAAACCACTTTGTTAAATTAGAAATTAGTGATCACTAATAACATCTAGTTAACATCATTAATTTTACGACAAGAAATATGTTGAACAATGCTCTACCTGACTCAAGCTGGGCTCCTCCACATCTTCCTGCCTGGAAGCCTCAGTTGGAGTGGAAGTAAGCCTTGAAGAAAGAATGGAGAGTGCTGGCCTGCTCTGGTCTGACAGAAAATGCAGTCTGTCATAGTACCACAGCCTGAGTACATAAACGTCATCTGCTGCTCCTGATCTCATGGAATCCTTGACCTTCTTTCGCTCCCTAAGATAAGTACTCCTCGTGCCACCAATTTTGGCCTTTAAATAGTTGATGTCTGCCATGGGGATCATTGGCTTCACAAATTCAAGCAGTTTCTCCAGCGCTGCCTTCCTCTTTCTTAGCTTATTAAAAAATGGGTGGTTCACCTGCCATAGACAGGGCAGCTCCCTGAACATGTCAATGAATATTGGTAGAAATTCCCTATCATTGAATGGATCCATTTTCTCTGCAAGACACAACACAAGACAAACCCTAATGTCAGGCTAAACTCTTCTAATCCTAATCTAAAGTCTCAATCTATAAGCAGTATAGGCCACTGATGCACCAAGTTCAAATTGTACCTTCGTTATCACGATTGGCGCTTCTGCTACTCCTTCCTCCGCTCACAGATTGTACGTACGACGCACACGTGTTCCGCTTTTTATATACTGCGCATGTGTGAAACTCCGCCCACCCCTAACCTTCTATCTAGTATATTCCCTGCTCCTTCTCTTTCGGCGCAGTGGGAGAGCACATGGCGGAGAAAGAACAAGTGCATGCAGACAGCAGCAGCAACGACGAAAGGCCGGAACCACGAACGTCCCGATCCCGGAGGAGATTTAAGGCCTCAAATATGTCCTTTATAGAGATGGTGGAGATGGTGGACATCTTGAAGAGGGCCGACTATGATGGGAAGCATGGACCGTACCCAAACCTAAATGTGAGAAAGGCCAAGATCGTGACTAAAGTTGTGAAAAGTCTGCACAAGAATTTTGGGGTACGACAATCCAAGGAGCAATTGAGGAAACGATGGTCCGACCTCAAATTGAGGGAGCAGGATCAGTACAGAAAGATGAGGAAACTGCGTCTAGAATGTAAGTATTTGTCCTGTGTTTCTATTATTATTACTTGCATGCTGCTCCATGTGTTTTCCTTTACTGTTCTACAGTTTAAAATGGCAACTTTCAGGTTCGTGGGCACAGTAATTGTTTGTAAAAAACATTGTTCGTTTGCCCACTAATACAATGTTTTTGGCAGATCCAGATTAACTACATTTGTTCAACCCTATTTGTATTAAAAGAAGTTTAGTACATTGTTGTCTAGATGGGTTTGTAACTAGAATGAAATGTAAACTTGATTCAGTGTAAGGAGAGAACACTTTTTAGGGTGTCCCACACAGGTGCTCCAGTGGATACTAGAGGTGTCTCTGTGTGAGAATTGTACAACAAAGGTAAGTATTCCAGCTTTAGAAAGGGAAAAAAAAGTCTTCAGCTTGGAACTCTGCCCAAAAAGACAATTGTACGACACTTCCAATCAATGTTTACGATTCCTATTTCTGGCCTCAAATATCTGTGTGCTAAGTATACCTGTTACGTACCTGGGATGTGAGCCTGACGTGCAAAGGAAGGCCTCTCGTACAACTCCGGCTCGCGGACTACTGGTAGTAATACAGCAGCCACAGGAGCACGGTGGGGTATGAGTGCCTGTAAACAGTTCAATAGTCTGTGTAGTAGCAGTGATCAGCAGGCAGATAGTAGATGAGCTGATATGATGCTTGGCTGGTGGCAGGCTGAGATGAGCAGTACCAGATGCAGGCTTGCAGGGCTGGGAGCTGTAGCAGGCTAGATGAGCGAGATGCAGGGTCAGACAGGCCGGGTCAGTAATAATCAGGCAGATCAGGCATAGAAGGTAAGCTGAAGAGAGGTCAGGTCACAAGCCCAGTAGTACCGGAAGATCAGCAGACAGTATCAACAGGCAGGACCAGAGTCTAAGGGAAGTCGGGATCAGAACAGGCAGCAGGCAATCACAGGTAACAACAAGCTGGATCAGAATCAAAGGTCACACAGGAAACAGGATACAACACAGAAGCTGCAGACAAAACAGCAATGAACCTCTGTAGGAGTCCTGTTTAACTAGCCCGCCTGACTTCAGTATTAGTGACAGGTGTGTGTCTTAAAGTACTAGTATGCATGCGTGCACGCCAGGTGCTTACATGGAAAGCCTGTCTTCCCTGACAATACCTTTTTTTTATTCATAGGGGAGAAAAGACTCGGGACATCAGAGGCCACTGGGGACCCCCAACCTCCTAAAGAAGGGGAAATACCAACACCACAACAAGAGGATGTGGAGGAAGGAGAGGTTTATGAAGTAGGCAAAATAGTAACCACAACAGGTGAGTAACTGAGACCATAGCTTCAGGTAATAGATGTATGCCTGCATATTTTTAATACATGGTGTGTTTTTGAATTTTAGGTGATGTAGATGTTGTGGAAGAAGAAACACATTTCACAAGTGCAAGTGCACACGTCCTCATCGGGGGAATCATGGTGTGCAATCGTGATTTACAGAAGATCAAGGAAGACATCAATGATGTTGAAAAAAGACTCAAAAACATAATTGATGTTTTAGGCAGAATCTAAAACACACCAAAATTCTTCCATTTGTTTATATTTTTAAGATTTTAGAATCTTTTTTGAAGTATATTGGAAGCCAAATTTTGAAGATGCACACAGTGTGTCAACATGTACTATCTGCCATCACGGGATATCAATGTACGCATTTTGTGGGTGCAACCCCTTCCTCGCAACTCAAGTAGGTGAGAGGAAGGGGTTGCACCCCAGAAACACATCCATTGATCCCCCATGATGGGAGCTAGCGCATGTTGACATTAGGCATGGGATCAGGAGGGAAATCCACATTTTGACTCAATTTGTGTGCATCTTCAAAATTTGGCTTTCACAGGGGTGACATCACCCCATCTGATGAAGGCAAGACCAACACAGTTTGGACATACTAATGTCTGATATTGCCTTCAAAATATCAAAGTTGAATTTTGTAAGTTCCTGATTTGTGTATTGTTTTATGGTTTTAAACATGCCTGTTTACCACCAAAAAGGCTATTTGTACTGTCAAAACCAAAAATGTTATTACAAAAATATGTTGGTTTGTTCAAAAACCCTTTTCTAATGCACATGTGAATGTGCACAGAGTAAAAGGTTTTCTACTCAATGTGTGGCTTCTTCTTTCAATGCTCAATAGCAGTTTTTGGACTAAGTTGGTGTTTACAGTGACAATGGGGGGGGTTATTTACTTTATTTAAGGCAAATCCACTTTGCACTACAAGTGCACTTTTAGTGCACTTTCAGTGCAGTTTCAAGTGCAGATTCAAGTGCACTTTTGCAGTGCACTTGGAGTGCAAAATGGATTTTCCTTTAGTAAATAACTCCCACAGTGCTTTATAATTTGCCACAATCATGCCATTTTCGTGACTCACAAAAATTCATTCATGGTGCTGAAAATGATGAATATTTTTATCAGTAATGCATTACATACATTAACAACAAAAAAAAGGTGTGTGTGTAGCAGACCCACAACATAATAGTTAGCTGCAGAAGTGATTGTCACCTCATGTATCAAATAAATTACGTTTGCACTATTGAAGAAAATGGCCAAAAACAAAAGCCCATTGGATAACCTAGGAGACAGCTAAAAGAAACGCAAGCAGGAAATCAAAGTAAATCTTATTTCAGTTTAACTAAAAAAATTATTTTTAAAATGTTTATTAGACATTTTCTGGCATATCAATGGCCCCCCTACCCGCAAAGTACTCCATATATTTGATACGGACCTCGCGAGCACTTTGGGGGGGAAAGCCATGATGGCCAGCTTCAAGTGCCATCAGGGTTTCTTCTTGAAGACCGGACTCAGGCCCAACTGAGGCAACATAGTTCATTGAATTTCTCCTTAACCACTTAGGCCCCAGACCATTTGGCTGCCTAAAGACCAGAGGACTTTTTACAATTTGGCACTGCGCTGCTTTAACTGGTAATTGCGCGGTCATGAAATGCTGTACCCAAACAAAATTTGCGTCCTTTTGTTCACACAAATAGAGCTTTCTTTTGATGGTATTTGATTGCCTCTGCGATTTGTATTTTTTGCGATATAAATGGAAAAAGTCCAAATTTTGTTATAAGAAAAATCCAATAAACTCAATTTTTGTCATACATTTAGGCCAAAATGTATTCAGCCACATGTCTTGGGTAAAAAAAATGTCAATAAGTGTATATTTATTGGTTTGCACAAAAGTTATAGTGTCTACAAACTAGGGCACATTTTCTGGAATTTACATAGCTTTTAGTTTATGACTACCATTTCTTGAGGTGCTAAAATGGCAGGGTAGTACAACCCCCCCCCCCCCCCCACCCTCCCCAAATGACCCCATTTTGGAAAGTAGACACTCCAAGGAAATTGCTGAGAGGCATGTTGAGCCCATTGAATATTTACCAGTAATTTTTTTGTCCCAAGTGATTGAATAATGACAAAAAAATATATATATTTTTTTTTTACAAAAAGTTGTCACTAAATGATCTATTGCTCACACATGCCATAGTTATATGTGGAATTGCACCCCAAAATACATTTTGCTGCTTCTCCTGAGTACGGGGATACCACATGTGTGGGACTTTTTGGGAGCATAGCCGCGTACGGGGCCCCAAAAACCAAGCACCGCCTTCAGGATTTCTAAGGGCGTAATTTTTTGGAAAGTAGACACCCCAAGCTATTTGCTGAGAGGCATGGTGAGTATTTTTTTTTCTTTTTTCAATGTTCAAAACTTTGTGACAAAAAGCGAGGTCTGCAAAATACTCACCATACCTCTCAGCAAATAGCTTGGGGTGTCTACTTTCCAAAATGGGGTAATTTGGGGGGGGGGGGGTTTGTGCCATCTGTGCATTCCATGGCCTCCGAAACTGTGATAGGCAGTGAGGAGTGAAATAAAACATTTACACCCTTAGAAAGCCTGAAGCAACAATGTATTTTGGGGTGTAATTTCACATATGCCCATGGCATGTTTGAGCAATATATCATTTAGTGACAACTTTGTGCAAAAAAACAAAAAAACAAAAATTGTCTTTTTCCCGCAACTTGTGTCAAAATATAAAATATTCCATGTATTTGACATGCCTCTCAGCAAATAGCTTGGGGGTCATTTGGGGGGGGGGGGGGGGGGGGTTTGAACTGTCCTGGCATTTTTATGCACAACATTTAGAAGCTTATGTCACACATCACCAACACTAACCACTTGAAGACAAAGCCCTCTCTGACACTTTTTATTTACATGAAAAAATATTTTTTTTTTTTTGCAAGAAAATTACTTTGAACCCCACAACATTATATATATTTTTTAAAGCAAAGGCTGTACAGATTAAAATGGTGGGTGTTTCATTTTTTTTTTCACACAGTATTTGCGCAGCGATTTTTCAAACGCTTTTTTTTGGAAAAAAACACACTTTATTAAATTTTAATGCACTAAAACACACTATATTGCCCAAATGTTTGATGAAATAAAAAAGATGATCTTAGGCCAAGCACATGGATACCAAACACGATATGCTTTAAAATTGCGCACAAACGTGCAGCGGCGACAAACTTCATACATTTTTAAAAGCCTTTAAAAGCCTTTACAGGTTACCACTTTAGATTTACAGAAGAGATCTTCTGCTAAAATTACTGCCCTTGATCTGACCTTCACCGTGATCCCTCACATGCATGGTTCAATTGCTGTTTACATATGACGCCAGACTGACGTTTGCGTTCACCTTTGCGCGAGATCAGGGGGGACAGGGGTGCTTTTTTTAAATTATTTATTTTGCTTTTTATTTTTATTTTTAAACTGTTCCTTTCATTTTTTTTTTATCATTTTTATTGTTATCTCAGGGAATGTAAATATCAACTATGACAGCAATAGGTAGTGGCAGGTACTCTTTTTTGAAAAAATTGGGGTCTATTAGACCCTAGATCTCTCCTCTGTCCTCAAAGCATCTGACCACACCAAGATCAGTGTGATAAAATGCTTTCCCAATTTCCCAATGGCGCTGTTTACATCCGGCAAAATCTAAGTCATGAAATGCTCGTAGCTTCCTGTTTCTTAGGCCATAGAGATGATTGGAGCCATTCTGGTCTCTGATTGACTCTATGGTCAGCTGGCGGAACCACCGGCTGCTTTCTTAGGTTCCCTGTTGGGACAGGAGAACCAGAGAAAACCATGGAAGACGGTGGGAGGGGGGGACATTCCCTCCCACTGCTTGTAAAAGCAGTCTAGAGGCTAATTAGCCACTAGGATTGCTTTTACATGAAAGCCGACCGCTGGCTGAAAAGAATGATACCAAGATGATACCTAAACCCACAGGCATCATTCTGGTATAACCACTCAAATTCCAGCAACATACTAGTATGTCGCTGGTCCTTATTGGGCATATATTGTAATCTTTTTTTTCATGCAGCCAGTGGGCTGAACGAAAAAGAGATTGATTGGTGGGTATGCCCACCATTAGAACACCTCCCTTCATCCACCCACTTCTAATGATGGGCATACATGCACCATTTTGTTTTTAACTGTGGTGATGAAATCACCTCCTACAGCGCTGGAGTCACGGCTTTATGTATCGTGGGAGCAAACACTGTTGCTGTCAAGATAAATAAATCAGTGCTGCAGCTGAATGGCCTAAAAAATATATGCTGAAGCATAGGGGCATTTGCCCAAAAAGTTAGGACCAAATCGCTCCTCCACCCCTGCTGCCCCCATGCTTCGGCATATATGCTCTTTTTTCTTTAACTGTGGTGGTGAAATCACCTCCTACAGCGCTGGAGTCATGGCTTTATGTATCGTGGGTGCAAACGCTGTTGCTGTCAAGATAGATAAATCCGCGCTGCAACTGAATGGTGTACCTGCTAAGCAAATGATGGTTAACAATAAAACAAAGTAACATTACAGTACAACAGTAAGACATACCATACCTGCAAAGCAAATAAAAAATGTTTTATTTTTTACTTTTTTTTTGTATTTGCTTTGCAGGTATGGTATGTCTTACTGTTATACTGTAATTTTACTTTGTTTTATTGTTAGCCATCATTTGCTTAGCAGGTGCGCCATTCAGTTGCAGCGCGGATTTATTTATCTTGACAGCAACAGAGTTTGCACCCACGATACATAAAGCCGTGACTCCAGTGCGGTAAGAGGTGATTTCACCACCACAGTTAAAAAAGAGAGCATATATGCCGAAGCATGGGGGCAGCATTGGTGGAGGAGCGATTTGCTCCTAATTTTTGGGGCGGATGCCCCCATGCTTCGGCATATATATATTTTAGGCACAGATTGCGTTAAAAAATGTTTTATTTTTTACTTTTTTTTTGTAACGCAATCTGTGCCTAAAAAATATATATGCCGAAGCATGGGGGCATCCGCCCCAAAAGTTAGGAGCAAATCGCTCTTCCACCCTTGCTGCCCCCATGCTTCGGCATATATGCTCTTTTATTTAACGGTGGTGGTGAAATCACCTCCTACAGCGCTGGAGTCACGGCTTTATGTATCGTGGGAGCAAACGCTGTTGCTGTCAAGATAAATAAATCCGCGCTGCAGCTGAATGGCGTACCTGAAAACAATAAAATGGTTAACAATAAAACACAGTAAATGGTAAAGTATAAAAAAATTACATACCTGAAAAGCAAACATGATAAAACATAATAATAATAAAACGACAACTATTTTTGTTTTTGTTATATTTTTTTTGTGTTTTTTTTTTACACTTTTTTTTTGTAACTGTAACAGCTGTAACTATAACGGTTCCAGGTTCGGGTCTCTCAAAATGCGATGGCATCTTGGGAGACCCTGTGAAAGTGTGTCCTAGTCTGTGCAGTGCTGTACCCTACACTAATACTCAACTAGTGTATGGTAGCATTCAAAACATTCACCAATGCAAAGTCCAGGATTGTCAGGACAGGTGTCATGTACCAGATAAGACCAGAACTGTGTGGACTGCAAAAGAGGAAACCCAGACGTGTATAAGTGAAAATATAAATTATTTATTAAAGATAAGTGAATAAATATAACACAACCACCTCCAATATCACTCAGTGCACCACAACCAATACAAAACAGAACCCCACAAGTAATAATAATAACAGAACAAATATATACAAGTAAGGGAAATACCGAGATCATAAACAGAGCCAGGCCAGGGTCGTCAACGGGAGGTCAGCAGCTGGGGAAGGGAAACAAACAGGACAAGAGAGGATGGATGGATCACAGGAGGGACGGGACAGATACAAGGCTCAGGGTCCAGAGCAAGGAAACAGACAGGGAACAGGATCAACAGGCTCCAGGAATCAGGTCTCAGGTACAGGAATCAGGTAAACAGGATGCAGGTCAGAGCTCATGGACAATACCAAGGCAAGATGAGTGTGCACCTGTCGGGTATTTATACTGCAGCTGCTAATTAAAGTCAGGTGACACCTGTCTGCAGAGGGGAATACCTGCTCCATACTGCCAGGATCCCTCCGCTGGTGGATGCCAGTACTGCAGCCCAAAGGTGACAAAATACCAGCAGGGAAAAGCTCTTCTGACAGCTCCAAACTGCCAGGAGACACATGCTGGTGGACCTCAGTGCTGCACGCCAAATGATCAATATTACCAGCGGAGGGGACCTTTCCTGACAACAGGAGGGACAATAATAGCGGGTGTCACGCCTATATCCGCGCTTGCTGCAGACACTGCATCTTCTTTGGGGGGCTTGTTGGGTAGGGGTACGTGGGAGGACCTACGGAAAATGCCTCTCATGCAGCCGGCTTACTGCATTTGGATTGGGAAGGTGAGGTGGAGCACCGTCTGGAAACAGAAGGGCTCTGATGATCTCTTCCTGGAATTTAAGGAAGGATCCAGTCCATCCTGAAGCTCTGTATAGCCCATGAGCGTTCAGCAAAGCCAATTGAAAAAAATAAATAGACACTTTTTTGTACCATCATTTGGCCTTACGAGCAACTAGGTACGGCGCCAACAACTGGTCGTTGAGGTCCACCCCTCCCATATTTTGGTTATATTTGTGGACACAGAGGGGTTTCTCCACAACACCAGTCGCCGTAGGAATTTGGACAGTCGTGTCTGCATGAAGAGAGGAAAGAACGAAAACATTCTTATTATCCCTCCACTTCAAAGTGAACAAGTTATTACACTTCAAGCAGGCTCTCTCCCCCAGCCTAAGACCGGAATCTACAAGCCGCTGGGGAAAGCCCCGGAGATTAGATCGCATGGTGCCACATGCGCCAATCTGATTATCAAACAAGTGACTAAAAAGTGGCACGCTTGTGTAATAATTGCCCACATACAAATGGTACCCCTTTCCGAATAAGGGTGACACCAAGTCCCACACAATCTTGCCAGCACTCCCTATGTAATCTGGGCAGTTCGGCAGCTCTACGTGACTATCTCTTCCCTCGTAAGCCATACAACTATATGTATAGCCTGTGGCCCTGTCACAGAGCTTATACATCTTGACCCCGTATCTGGCACGCTTGCTGGGAAGATACTGTTTGAAAGACAAGTGGCCAGAAAACTTAATCAGGGACTCATTAAGGCAGACAACTTGATGGGGAGTAAACAAGCCTGCAAAACGTTGGTTGAAGTGTAAAAAAGCAAAAGAGAGGGGCAGTGGGACTTTAAATGAGGTATGGGTATGTCTTTGAGATGGTCTAGGATACCTTATATTATATTAACTATCACCACCCCATAAGGGGCTTTTTAGCTGTATAACCATAGAGAATTGCTGATCAAAAAAATGCATAGACATCAGTTCATGAGTAATAATAATAATATAATGCATCATAATATACAATACATAAATCATGCACATTGAGGCATAATAAAAATAGTAATAATAATAGTAGTCATGTTGATAGAAACGTTGTTTGTAAACGCTGTTTATAAGATATTGACATAATTGATAAAGGCAATAGAATGGATATACAAAAAAGGTGAACAAGGTATTCCGGATAACAATGTTAGTAAAAATGGTATGCGATAGAATTCATAGATGAAACAAACTTGAAATGACAACCCTGAGTGTAGACTCTACGCGTTTCATGGCGTTTAAAGCCAATCATCAGGAGTGGGATGCATCAAGAGATGACTAGAAAAATAAATAAATAAAAAGATAAATAGATCATTGGAGTCTAGATTTAAATCATGCTTTCAAAGGGCAAAGCAGGTATTTTAGAATATATATAAATGCACATTACCTTTTGGCAACAGCCCAGTACATAACCCAGCTCTCTCAGGGCCACCTTCACTATTCCATAATTGGACTGTTGGGTTATGTACTGGGCTGTTGCCAAAAGGTAATGTGCAGAGTTCATTGTTGTTGAAATGCATGAACAGCAAGATCTGCTTGTATCGTGCTCTGGCCATGGAGGCAGAGAACATAGGCATATGGTAAATTGGGTCAGTGGACCAATATGACCGCAACGTACTCATTTTAACTATGCCCAAATCGAGGGATAGGCCCAGAAAGGTCTTAAATTCGGAAATCGTAATTGGTTTCCAATCTCTGGCAAAGGAGGACTGGGGATTGGCGGCGATAAATTGACCAGCATACAAATTACTTTGGTCCACAATAGATCTTCCGTGAAAAACAGCGAATAAAAATCAAGTGACGTAAAATCAACTGTTTCCACCTGAATTCCGGGTTGGCCAGTGAATGGGGGAAGTACGGGTGCTGCAGAAGTGGCGGGTTGCCAATTAGGATTGGTGAATGCAGCAGGAAGGGCACTATGGGCTCGATGGGCCTGTCTTTGTCTTCTTGGTGGCAGCAGGACACTACTTGTGCTTGCCACCTCGCCAGCTTGAACTGCACTTATGGGACTCGCCACGTCACCACGTGTTATTGCAGTGCTGGTTTGACTATGACCAGTGTGTACTAGGCCGCTGGTGCTTGCCAGTTCACCAGAAGAATGAGCGGCACTAGTACTTCTCTGCTCAACAACAGCAGAAGAAAATCAGGGTCTGGAACACCTGACCTTGGCAGGGACCACAACTCTGTCGTCAGAGCTATCTGTCATGGAGCCGCTGTCATCTACAGCAGTGGTCATCAACCCTGTCCTCAGGGCCCACTAACAGGCCAGGTTTTATGTATTACCTTGGGGAGATGCAGACTAGAATACTGCAATCACTGAGCAGCAAATTATATCACTTGTGATGTATTTCAGTTATCTTGCAAACCTGGCCTGTTAGTGGGCCCTGAGGACAGGGTTGGTGACCACTGGTCTACAGGATCGTATTCTGAGCCTGAATCTGACAGATGAGTGACTTCCTCTTCACTATCTGTCATGCTCAGAAACGTGTAGGCTTCTTTACTACTGTACCTTCAATTTGGCTCTAAATTTACTGGTACAGTAGTGAGACTCGCAGGTAAAAAAGCTCCTAGGCTGTCGGCAACTGTATCAAACGCTACCAAAAAAACTGTTAGCGATCGCAGGGATGAGGCCTGACTCTGCGAATGCTGCAGTTATGTGTTTAGTGTTTTGTAAGTGACAGTGATCGATCAATACTGCACTTGGGTGGGCTGGACTGGGCGGAGGGGCTAAACGCAGGTGCTAGCAGGTATCTGGGCTGTTTTTGGGAACCCTAAAGTGCTGGGAACGCTAGTATAGATCTGATCAGATCAGATATTGATCCGTTCAGATACTACACCACTAAGGGAGGTGTATGCTGCGTGCGAGGGTATTAGCGCTACTGGCACTAATCTGACGCTTCCTGGGGCAACGCAGACCCTAACTGACCCTAAAACCTAACTGATATCACCCGCCGGGCGATCAGGGGGTTAAACCCTTATTGGGTAATAAACGGCAGGTATAAAAACAGACTAACCAGCGTCACCCGTAACACTTATACGGTGATCACTGGTGAAAGGGTTAACTAGGGGGCAATCAGGGGGTTAAAACCTTTATTGGGTAGCATATGGGGGTACCTGATGCTTTAAAAAGCTGACGGTAAACCTAAATACCTACCTGACTAACTAGCGTCACTAATACAGCGATCTGAAAAAAGATCGCTTAGTGACACTGGCGACAGGGGATGAAAGGGTTAACTGGGGGGTGATAAGGGGTTTAACCTTTATTAGGGAGGTGCCCTAGACCTAAAGGGGCCTACCACTAACTGCCCTAACACTTATAACAGTCACAAATGACACCAATGCAGTGATCAGTAAAAAAATAAAAACTGCTATTGGTGTCACTGTGACAGGGGGTGATAGGGGATGCAGGGGGGGTGATCAGGGGGGGTTTATGTGCCTATGTGTACTAGTGTTAGTGTAGTGTTGGTGCAAACTCACATTGATGTCTTCTCTCCTTTGGCGCCAGAACGAAAAGGCTCCACGAGGAGAGATGACATCACTTCCTCTGCTTCTGTTTAAAGTTTAGAAGCAGAAGAAGCTTCTCATTCATCAGGAGCGATCGCGAGGGGGTGGCCATGAATTGGTGGCCTTCCCCTCAGCACGGATCGCTCCTGGAACGATGCAGACCGCATCGATCGTGCCCCCCCCGCGGGAGGGGAGTAACGTACCCATACGTTACTCAGCCTGCCCATGCCATTATGCCGCAGTATATCTGCGTGAGGCGGTCGGCAAGTGGTTAAATAGTTGTGGAGAATGCAGCATGCAAGGATTATATGGTTAAGTTTATATTCCGCCATGTTGATTGCCATAAGGAATAGGCGGAACCAGCTGGCCATTATCCCAAAAGCATTCTCCACCACCCTTCTGGCTCTGGCCAGCCGGTAGTTAAAAACCTTCTGGTCCGAGGTGAGGGTCCTCATCGGGAACGGCCGCATCAGGTGTTCACCAAGCCCAAACGCTTCATTAGCGACAAAGACAAACGGGAGTCCTTCCACGTTATCTTCAGCAGGTTACAATCCCAAGCCACCATTCTGGAGCCGTCTGTAGAACTCGGTCTGGGCGATGACTCCACCATCCAACATCCGGCCATTCTTCCCCACATCCACATAGAGAAACTCATATGTCGCCGACACCACCGCCAACATCACAATACTATTAAACCCCTTATAGTTGTAATAGTATGACCCTGAGTTGGGGGGTGGGACTATGTGGACGAGTTTCCCATCAATTACCCCTCCGCAGTTGGGAAAGTCCCACTGCTGGGAAAATTGGGAAGCCACAGTCTACCATTCCTGTGGCGTTGAAGGAAACTGTGGAGTCAAACAAGAAAAAAAATTAGTTATTTTGCACATAAACATTGCAAGCATATTAGACACAAAAAAAATCCAAAGTGCTATAATGGTGTGAACCTCCCAACTAAAAAGTTGTTGCACTCGAAGGTAATTTGTATTGCAATTATCTGTAGAGGGGTTTCCACCATCCCTGCTAAGGCAGCACCGATGGGCACTAATAGGCAGCACTGATGGGCACTAATAGGCTGCACTGATTGGCAGCGTTGATGGGCACTAATTGGTAGCACTGATGTGCACTGATAGGTGGCACTGATAGGCAGCACGGATTGGCACTAATGGGCACTGATTGGCACTGATAGGTGGCACTGATATGCATCACTGATGGGCTCTTATTGGTAGCACTTATGGGCACTGATAGGCTCTGATTCGCAGCACTGATTGGCAGCACTGATAGACACTGATTGGTACTGATATGCAGCACTGATTGGAAGCACTGATGGGCACTGATAGGCAGCACTGATGGGCACTGGTAGGTGGCACTGATAGGCAGCACTGATGGGCACTAATTGTCAGCACTGATTGGCACTGATAGGCTGCACTGATAGGCACTGATATGCAGCACTGATGGGCACTGATATGCAGCACTGATGGGCACTGATAGGCAGCACCAATGGGCACTGATATGCAGCACTGATAGGCAGCATTGGTTGGCACTGATTTACAGCATTGGTTGGCACTGATAGGCAGCATTGGTTGGCACTGATAGGCAGCACTGTTTTGCACTGATAGGCAGCACTGGATGGCACTGATAGGCAGAATTGGTTGGCACTAATAAGCAGCACTGGCACAGATAGGCAGTACTGGTTGGCACTAATAGGCAGCATTGGTTGGCACTGATAAGCAGCACTGGCACTGATAGGCAGCATTGGTTGGCACTGATAGGCAGCACTGGTTTGCACTGATAGGCAGCACTGGTTTGCAATGGTTGGCACTGATAGGCAGAATTGGTTGGCACTAATAAGCAGCACTGGCACGGATAGGCAGTACTGGTTGGCACTGATAGGCAGCATTGGTTGGCACTGATTGGCAGCATTGGTTGGCACTGATTGGCAGCATTCGTTGGAATGTAGCGGCCTGCCCAGACCTATCCTATTGGCTGGTGTTTGGTACCTGTTCAGTCCCGCCCACCACCAGCATCACCGCTGACTTTTAACAGCTGGTCTCTCTCCCTGCATGCAGTGTCATTATCTGACAGTTTTATACACTGAACAGCTCTGGCAATTCTCACCATCTCCTGAATGTGAAACTCCCCCTCTCTCCTATCTGTGCCACCCAATGCTGCCTATCAGTGCCAACCAATGATGCCAATCAGTGCCAACCAATGATGCCAATCAGTGCCAACCAATGCTGCCAATCAGTGCCAACCAATGCTGCCTATCAGTGCCAACCAATGCTGCCAAATAGTGCCAACCAATGCTGCCAACCAATGCTGCCAATCAGTGCCAACCAATGCTGCCTATCAGTGCCAACCAGTACTGCCTATCTGTGCCAGTGCTGCTTATCAGTGCCAACCAACTCTGCCTATCAGTGCCAACCATTGTAAACCAGTGCTGCCTATCAGTGAAAACCAGTGCCACCTATCAGTGACAACCAATGCTGCCTATCAGTGCCAGTGCTGCTTATCAGTGCCAACCAATGTTGCCTATCAATGCCAACCAGTACTGCCTATCTGTGCCAGTGCTGCTTATCAGTGCCAACCAATTCTGCCTATCAGTGCCAACCAGTGCTGCCTATTGGTGCAAACCAGTGCTGCCTATCAGTGCCAACCAATGCTGTCAATCAGTGCCAACCAATGCTGCCTATCAGTGCCCATAAGTGCTGCCCATCAGTGCTGCCAATCAGTGCCCATCAGTGCTGCATATCAGTGCCCATCAGTGCTGCATATCAGTGCCCATCAGTGCTGCCTATCAGTGCCAATCAGTGCTGACAATTAGTGGCCATCAGTGCTGCCAGTCAGTGCCCATCAGTGCTGCCAATCAGTGCCAACCAATGCTGCCTATCAGTGCCAACGAATGCTGCCAATCAGTGCCAACCAATGCTGCCAATCAGTGCCAACCAATGCTGCCTATCAGTGCCAACCAGTACTGCCTATCCGTGCCAGTGCTGCTTATTAGTGCCAACCAATTCTGCCTATCAGTGCCAACCATTGCAAACCAGTGCTGCCTATCAGTGCAAACCAGTGCTGCCTATCAGTGCCAACCAATGCTGCCTATCAGTGCCAGTGCTGCTTATCAGTGCCAACCAATGCTGCCTATTAGTGCCAACCAGTACTGCCTATCTGTGCCAGTGCTGCTTATTAGTGCCAACCAATTCTGCCTATCAGTGCCATCCAGTGCTGCCTATCAGTGCAAAACAGTGCTGCCTATCAGTGCCAACCAATGCTGCCTATCAGTGCCAACCAATGCTGTAAATCAGTGCCAACCAATGCTGCCTATCAGTGCTGCATATCAGTGCCCATTGGTGCTGCCTATCAGTGCCCATCAGTGCTGCATATCAGTGCCCATCAGTGCTGCATATCAGTGCCTATCAGTGCAGCCTATCAGTGCCAATCAGTGCTGACAATTAGTGCCCATCAGTGCTGCCTATCAGTGCCACCTACCAGTGCCCATCAGTGCTGCCTATCAGTGCCCATCAGTGCTTCCAATCAGTGCTGCCTATCAGTGCCAATCAGTGTCCATCAGTGCTGCCAATCAGTGCTGCGAATCAGAGCCTATCAGTGCCCATAAGTGCTACCAATAAGAGCCCATCAGTGATGCATATCAGTGCCACCTATCAGTGCCAATCAGTGCCCATTAGTGCCAATCAGTGCTGCCTATCAGTGCCACCTATCAGTGCACATCAGTGCTACCAATTAGTGCCCATCAACGCTGCCAATCAGTGCAGCCTATTAGTGCCCATCAGTGCTGCCTATTAGTGCCCATCGGTGCTGCCTTAGCAGGGATGGTGGAAACCCCTCTACAGATAATTGCAATACAAATTACCTTCGAGTGCAACAACTTTTTAGTTGGGAGGTTCACACCATTATAGCACTTTGGATTTTTTATTTTTTAGAGTGTTACACTTAATTGTATATGTTTTAGTTACAGTTATATTGTGAATTATTGCACTTGAAGTTAATTTCCCACCACCCCTGCTAAGTCCATGTCTTTATGTCTTTATGGACCTTGCTTTGTGCTCTGGTGGGAAGTCATGTTGGAACAGGAAGGGGCCGTCCCCCAAACTGTTCCCTCAAAGTTGGGAACATGAAATTGTCCAAAATGTCTTGGTATGCTGACGCCTTAAGAGTTCCCTTCACTGGAACTAAGGGGCCAAACCCAACCCCTGAAAAACAATCCCCACACCATAATCCCCCCTCCCCCCACACCATAATCCCCCCTCCATCAAATGATTTGGACCAGTGCACAAAGCAAGGTCCATAAAGACATGGAGATTGGGGTGGAGGAACTTGACTGACCTGCAAAGAGTCCTGACCTCAACCCGATAGAACATCTTTGGGATGAATTAGAGTGGAGACTGCGATCCAGACCTTCTTGTCCAACATCAGCGCCTGACCTCACAAATGCCCTTCTGGAAGAATGGTCAAACATTCCTATAGACACCCTCCTAAACCTTGTGGGCAGCCTTCCCAGAAGAGTTGAAGCTTTTATAGCTGCAAAGGGCGGAGCCAACTCAATATTGAACCCTATGGACCAAGACGGCATTAAAGTTCATGTGCGTGTAAAGGCAGGCGTCCCAATACTTTTGACTATATATATATATATATGTATGTGTGCTTGAGCTTTCGGGTGCACACCCTAATGCAATAGGCTGCGCACGCCTATGCTTTAGACTGAAGTCTATCTCTTCACCTGACATCCTAGCGAGTAACAGATTGGCAGACATTATTTACTACTAAAGTGCATTGTAAAGCGATTGCTTTAAGCATTTGATCATCTGAAAACAAAGATATGGGGGTTCATGTACTAAAAATGGACAGTGCAACATCAGGTGTAGCTCCGCATAGAAACCAATCAGCTTCTAACTTCGGCTTACTACACGCATAATCACGTACCTGTATGTCATTTTGCTGTTCTTTAGAGCCGATGGTCAGCTTTCTTGTAATAACAACCGATGTGGCTAAACAGCCGCTCGTTTGTTATTACCGGCAGCAGGAGGGGACGTCCCCCCTCCCGCCGCCTTTTGCCACTCCTTCCGGATATCCCGTCCCACCGGGAGACCCGAGCCACCAGCCAGCACCTCCACCGGTTGGCTGGAGACCCGAAGAAAGCTGAATTCGGCTTTAATCGGGTCTCCGATGTAGAATCCCGGGGACGACGTCTTGGAGTTTTGAATGCTTTCAAGTGCAGAGGAGGGGTTTGGGGTCTTTTAGACCCAAGATCCCTCCATAAAGAGTACCTGTCACTGCCTATTACTGTCACAAGGGATGTTTACATTTCTTGTGACAGCAATAAAAGTGATCAGAATGTATTTTTTAAAGGGACAGTGTAAAAAAAAAAAATATGTAGCACCCTCTACCAATAGGTATGTGCTAGTAAGGGTTATTTTAATAGGAATTTCAGCACAGGCAAATTTAGGCAGGCCTATGCTGCAAGCTATGCCTGTCTGTTTTTAACTGGGGGCTGGGAGTGGTCAGAGTAGCAGTGGGTGTGACCACCTGTGCCCTAGTTCTGGGGCGCCTCCCCTGCTTCCAGGTAGAAGATTCTGGCCTGGAATTGGAGTGGAAGGCAGCTCATGTGGGAGCCCTGACCAATCCCCAATTGGTATTGGCAGGGGGCAGGCCTCCTATATAAGCTGAGGTGATATGCCACTGGGGGGAGAAGTCGGCGGGGGGGGGGGGGTGCGCCGATCGCAGGAGGAGGCCCGGGGAGAACTGTGAGGGAACATTGCCTCTACACGGTCATTGGCAATGTCTCTGCCACCACACGGTCAGATGGTAGAGAACTCCTGGGGCAGAGGGACAGGGAAGCTGTTGGAACGCATGGTCCGGTCAAGTTCCTCATCAAGGACTGAGGGCTGTTGAAGGTCGGTGAGTGTTACCACAGTGGAGGGCTGGAAGTGCCAGGAAGTCTGTGAGGGAACTCTGCTTTTACACGGTCATTAGCAGAGTCTCCATCAAACACACGGTGGATGATGGAGAGTCCTGGATCAGAGAAGAGACTGTGGGGATTCAGGTCAAGTCAGTGTGGCCTGAGGGCACACAATTTGCAAGTTGGGCTGGCTGGGAACAGTAGTCCATTACCTAAAGACATGCTTTTAACGTACTAGGCCTCCGGGGAGAGGTTCTGCAGGCCTCAGGCCTAGTAGCAGTGAGCAGGCAGAGCCTGTAAAGCAGTGGTTCTCAACCTGGGGGTCGAATGATGATTTGCCAGAGGTCACTGAATCCTGGGTTGTTCCTGAAGCCGGCACCGCTCTCCCAGTCTTTTTGCGGCTTCCCAGCAGGGCTGTTCCTGGAGCCTGCGGCCACACAGCAGGGCTGTTCCTGGAGCTCGTGGCCGCCCACTCAGCCTCTTTGCAGCCACCCATTCAGTTCACGGCATGGGTGGGGGCAGACACTAGAGGTCAGCTGACTGGTGAGGAATGTGAAGTAGGAGGGGCTGGAGGAGACCCTATCTCCTGATTTCGACATTTCTCCTGTGGTGCTACGAGACACCACAAAGTCGGAGAAACAGTGAAGCCGGAGACACAGTGAATAACACTATCTGTGATTATAGTTGCCATTAAAAGTTCCCACTACAGTTCTCAGATCAGCAGATGACCTTCATCAAGAGCACCTAAGTTGGCTGATCAGAACTCCCCCCAGCACTACCACTCATCCCAACTCCCCGCCACTCAACCCATTCCCCCCACTCCCCCACCAAGGAGTAAGAGAAGGAATAAAAATAGAGAATACATGGAAGGGAGAGGAAAAGAGGGGGAAGAACAAAGAAAAAGGGAGAGAAAGAACAAGAAATACAGCTAGAGAGAGGGATGGGAGAAAAAACTAAAAATTAGGATAGAGAGGGATAAAAGGGAAAGAAAAGAGAACAAAGAGAAAGAGAGTGGTTTATCCTAAAATGAACCATAAGTGGTTTTAATACTGTATGAGTGGAAGGGACTCAGGGAGCGCTAAATGTTCATAAGTTAGGGGCGTAAATTACTTGTCTTGTCTTGGGTGCTGACAACCCATGATACAAAAATAATTTTACTGTTAGGGTCCCCACAACTTGGGAAATTTTATCAAGGGGTCACGGCACTAGTAAGGTTGAGAACCACTGCTGTAAAAGGACTTATTCAGAGTCGGCCCCTATTACCCATTAGAAGAAGATTTGACATACTTCATTTCAGTAACTACAAGTGTGTGCAGGAGGAAACAAGTTTGGGCAGGAAGAGAAGGAGTTCTAAGACCATCATTTTTACACGGTCAAAAGTGATGTCTTCATCCCTCAAACGGTGATGAATGGGGAATTTTTAGGAGTAATGCCGCGTACACACGATCGGACTTCTTGTACACACGGTCACGCAAAAGTTCACTGAACTTACGATCGTCAAGAACGTAGTGATGTACAACACTACGACGAGCAGAGAAAATTAAGTACAATGCTTCCGAGCATGCGTAGAATTGTTTCCGAGCATGCGTAGGAATTTTGCGCGTCGGAATTGCCACAGACGATTGCATTTTCGGATAGGAACTTTTCCCGACCGAAAAATTGAGAGCATACTCTCAATCTTTTGCTGGCTGGAATTCGGCCAGTAAAAGTCCGATGGAGCATACACATGGTCACATCGGTCTCATCGGTCTTTTGCGGGCCAAAATTCCGATCGTGTGTATGCGGCATAACAGTCTGCATGGAGATGAAGACCTCCTCTGTAACTCTAAACAGGTAACCATTAAAAAATCTTAAAGCACCCATGGAGATTTTTAAGTACTGTAGTTTGTCGCTATTCATTGTGCACAATTTTAAAGCGTGACATGTTAGGTATCTATTTACCCGCCATAACATCATCTTTCACACTATACAAAAAATTGGGCTAACTTTACTGTTTACTTTGTTTTTAATTAATTGAAGTGTATTTTTTCCACAAAAAATTGAGTTTGAAAGATCGCAGCGCAAATACAGCGTGACATAAAATATTGCAATGATCGCCATTTTATTCTCTAGGGTCTCTGCTAAAAATATATATATATATATATATATATATATATATATATATATATATATATATATAATGTAGTAAGTAGTTTCCTAGCAAAAAATACAGATTTTTTTTACTGGCCTTGAAGTGGTTAATTAAAGTGAATGTAAAGTCTTGTTTTTAATTTTTTTTTTTAAATAACAAACATGGTATACTTACTTGCCCTGTGCAGTGGTTTTGCACAGAGCAGCCCTGATCCTCCTCTTCTCGGGTCCCTCTTCGGCTCTCCTGGCCCCTCCCTCCTGTTGAGTGCCCCCGCACTAAGCAGCTTGCTATGGGGGCACCTGAGCTGAGTCACAGCTCCCTGTGTCCTTCAGACACAGAGCTACCGTTTGGCCCCGCCCCTCTCTCTCCTGATGGGCTAACTGACTTTGACAGCCGCAGAGCCAGTGGCGCCACTGCTGTGTCTCAGCCAATCAGGAGGGAGAGTCTCGAACGGCCGAGGGATTTGTGGACATCGCTGGGTAGAGATGGGGCTCAAGTATTAGGGGGTACTGGGGCAGCTGCTACACACAGAAGGTTTTTTATCTTAATGCATAGAATGCATTAAGATAAAAAAACCCTCTGCCTTTACAACCCCTTTAAGCTTTGACAAAAAACAAACAAACTGGGAGCCGATTGGTTTCTATGCAGAACTGCACCAGATTTTGCACTCTTCAGTTTTAGTAAATCAACTCCATAGTGTTTTTAAAGTCCCCTTCATTTGAATAATTTTTTAAAGTTAAAGTTTACACTACGCACTTTAGTAAATTGAGACCATAGTGTTAGATGTCCCTTGCACTTGTTATTTTCCTGAACTGGCACTTAGACAAAGGAGATTATGCATTGTAATAATGTACTTGGTCCACCTCCTGTCCTTAGTCTTTTTAATCCCAGAGAGTGCTGGATTTGCCTGTCAGTGGAGTTCCTGTCTACCAGTAAACTATTGAGATAGAAATAGCATGCCAAAAAGGAGGTGAGAATACAGATGAGAACAACGTAATAGCTCCACATAAATCCCTATGTAACGTTCTCTATAGGTTTCATGTACCACTTTCAGCTACACTATTTACTGCACTCAAAAAATATGTACAACATAGCTGCCAACATTTCAATGTGCTTTTTTTCTATAGCTGTACAGATATAATACAGTGATTATGTACCTCTAGGAGCCGCTGCATTGCTTTGTTGTTTCTCTGCACACTTGAAGAAGCCACACCTCGCTCACCCAGCACTTACCGACATACCTTGAGGTATTTTTAATAATTTATTAGGCCAAGCATAGCCTAAAAGAAGAGGTTCTCAGGCTGGGTTCACATTGGTGCGACACAACAGCCGTCCTACTTTGGATCCGACTTTGCCCTGCGACTTGAAGCCGGCATGCGTCCGACTTTCAATGAACGGGGATCCGACTTGGATCCCGGCCAATAGCAGGTACTGTGTTTGGTATGAATCTTGAGGGGGAACTCCGTGCCAAATTTTAAATAAAAAACCGGTATGGGTTCCCCCTCCAAAAGCATACAAGGCCCTTCAGTCTGGTATGGATCTTAAGAAGAACCCCCCTACTCCAAAAAAACGGTGTGGCGGTGCCCCCCAAAATCCATACCAGACCCTTATCCGAGCATGCAGCCCGGCCTGTCAGGAAAAGGGGTGGGGACGAGCGAGCGGCCCCCCTTCCTGAGCCATACCAGGCCGCATGCCCTCAACATGGGGGCCCCCCACCCCAAAGCACCTTGTCCCCATGTTGATGAGGACAAGGGCCTCTTCCCGACAACCCTGGCCTTTGGCTGTCAGGGTCTGCGGGCGGGGGGCTTATCGGAATCCGGGAGCCCCCTTTAATAAGGGGGCACCCAGATCCTGGTTCCCCACCCTATGTGAATGAGTATGGGGTAAATCGTACCCCTACCCATTCACCTAGGAAAAAAAGTGTCAATAAAAAAACACACTAGACAGGTCTTTAAAATAATTTATTAGGCAGCTCCGGGGGTCTTCTTCCGACTTTGGGGGTCTCTTCCTTCTTCTCTGCGCTCTCCGGTTCTTCTCCCGCTCTCCGGTATCTCCGGTTATTACGTCACAGTCCCGGGGCATGATGGGACTGTGACGTAATAAGGGGCAGGGTCACTAGGTGACATTACCCAGTGACCATGCCCCATCCCTATATAAATCGATGCGTACCACGCACACGGCATTACAGTGGGAGAGAGCATCGTGTCAACATAGGAAGAAGAGAAGAGGGATGGAGACGGCGAAGACCGGGCCACCGCTAGCAAAAGAGCAGGCAAAAGAGCAGAAGATAGCGGAGGAGCCCGGCAGAAGATACCGGAGAGTGGGAGAAGAACTGGGGAGCATGGAGAAGAAGGAAGAGACCACGGAGAAGAAGGAAGAGACCCCCGAAGTCGGAAGAAGACCCCCGGAGCTGCCTAATAAATTATTTTAAAAACCTGTCTAGTGTGTTTTTTTATTGACACTTTTTTTCCTAGGTGAATGGGTAGGGGTACGATGTACCCCATACTCATTCACATAGGGGGGGAGCCAGGATCTGGGTGCCCCCTTATTAAAGGGGGCTCCAGGATTCCGATAAGCCCCCCGCCCGCAGACCCCGACAACCAACGGCCAGGGTTGTCGGGAAGAGGCCCTTGTCCTCATCAACATGGGGACAAGGTGCTTTGGGGTGAGGGGGCCACAGGGCGCCCCTCTGCCCCAAAGCACCCACCCGCCATGTTGAGGGCATGCAGCCTGGTACGGTTAAGGAGGGGGGCGCTCGCTTGTCCCCACCATCATTCCTGACCAGCCAGGCTGCGTGCTCGGATAAGGGTCTGGTATGGATTGGGGGGCCCCACGCTGTTTTTTCGGCGTAGGGGGGTTCCCCTTAAAATCCATACCAGACCCAAGGGCCTGGTATGCTCCTGGAGGCAGAACCCATGCCGTTTTTTTTATTTAAAATTTGGCGCGGAGTTCCCCCTCAAGATCATCTGAGCACAAGTCGCATGCCAAAGTCGGCTCATGTGAGACGGCGATCCGACTTTGATCCAACTTCAATGATAGTCAATGGGCTGAAGTAGGATCAAAGTCGGACCAAAGTAGTACAGGGAGCATTTTCAAAGTCGGCCCGACTTGTGTCGGACCAGTTAGGACGGCTCCCATAGGGAAACATTCATTTTCACACGTCATGCAACATGAGCTCCCAATGTCAGAGTGTTTGTCGCACTAGTGTGAACCCAGCCTTAGCAAGTGTATTTATACAATTGATGTGGTTAAACACCTGCAGTATTAAACAATAATTAAGTAACAGAACTGAACTGCATTTACCTAGCAACAGTATGTAAAGACATTCCCAACTTATAACAGTCCCAGTTTTAGTGTAAGGCTGACCGCAGGTCAGCCTGTTATTGTAGGAGGAGTCAGGCTGCATAAAGCCTGCCCTCCTTCTTCTCCTTGCTTGTGGTCGTAGGATCTCGTGTGCGTCTGACGTCACTTCCGGGTTTTGTCTCAGCGGAAGGATGTGCGGCTGCGAGGAGCGAGTCTCCCTGTGGCAGCGGCGGGGTTGCAAGTTTGAAGGAGGGGGGGGCACCGCTCGTGGTGACCGCTCTCCCTCACACAGCGCTGCGGGCTCGGAGCGACGCGGGCGGCCCTCTGGGTTCCCGTCCTCCGTCATGGGAGCCGTGCCGGTGTCCACTCGCCTCTGTCCTCCTCGCCCGGCGCGGCGCCCCTGTTGTGCTGGAGGGGATGGTCAAGGTCCAGCTCGGGCTCGTCCCCGGGGGGGGCGCTCATGTCTCCCGGCTGGTGGGGGGCAGTGTGTGTGCGCGCTGCGGGGGGGCTCTCGGTCGCTCTCTGGGCGCTCTCTCTCTCCCCTCCTCCTCGCCGGGGACCTGTTGCTTGGGCTGTCTCTGGCCCCGCCCCCTCCTCTGCTCTGTGGCGGTGATGGCTGGGGCTTCCTCACTTCGCTGCTCCTCGTGTGTGCTGTGTCCTGCTCATCGCTGTCATCCAGACACGTGGTCGCCCTCCCTCTCCTCCCCGTTCATCACCTCCAACTAACTGTTGTTGTTATTGGCCATCTGGGTCCCCAACCACGAGATTCCCTTCGCTTCCTGTCCCACAGCAGGTGGTCACTGGTCGCGTGCTGTCAAAAAGAGCTCATTAGCAGTTTACTGATAGGCACAGACCTATAATCTGTCATATTGTATACAGCCTTTAAGGGACACTTATGTACCCCTTACTGAGAATCACTGTTATACACAAATGCTATACTGATGTACACTACTACCAACAAATGAAACTATACAAAACACCTTCTTGTTGAGAAACACCTAATGTTGATTCTTCAGGTGTTGTGATGGGGGAGAGCATTCAGAGGATTTCAATTGTTTGGAGGTAGCTGCTCAGTTTAGGGTCGATGCACACTAGGGGCCTGAAAAAATTGCCGAGTTATGGTTTCTCATATAAATAATGGGTTATTATGCATTTTACAGTTTATGTTTTTACGGTTTCAGTAAAATTTACGGTTTCTTGTGCTTTTTACGGTTTCTCAGGTTTTTTACGGTTCTCATGCATTTTACGGTTTCTCATGCATTTTACACGTTTTAAGGCATTTCACGGTTTTATTAATTGTGGTTTCTTATGCATATTTTCAATCTCTCATGCTTTGTTATGGTCAATTTACATTTTCTTATGCAATTTATGTTTCTCATGTTATTTACGATTCTCATCATGCAATTTCCGGTGTTCTCATGCAATGTTCGTTTTCTTATGCAATTTGTCATTTCTCTTGCCTATTCATGTTTCTTACATTTCTCGGGTTTCCCATGTTACTCACGCCTTACATGGTTCTCACGTGTTCTCTTGGTTCGCAGGTTTTCCATGTTTCTTGCGCTTCCCACGTTTTCCATGCCTCGCACATTTGTTCATGCTTACGTCTTCCCATGTTTCTCACGTCTTCCCATGTTTCTCACGTCTTTTCACGTTTTCCCATGTTTCTCACGTTTTCCCATGTTTCTCACGTTTTCCCATGTTTCTCTTGGGTGTTTTCATGCAGTTTACAGTGTTTTCATGCAGTTTACAGTGTTTTCATGCAGTTTACAGTGTTTTCATGAAATTTTTTACAATATTTTCATGCAATTTTTGACAGTGTTTTCATGCATTTAAGGTTTCTCGTGCTATGTGTCCCTTCTTATGCCTTTTCATGTTTCTTACATTTATCATGTTTTACTTTCGTATGTTTTCACGTTTTTTCCCTTGGTGCTCACGTTTGTTTCTCTCGTGTTTCCTTGTTTCTCACGTTTTCCTTTGATTCTCGTTTTCCCTGGCTTCTCTCCTTTTCCCATGCTTCTCTCGTTTCCCATGCTTCTCTCGTTTCCCATGCTTCTCTCGTTTTCCATTGCTTCTCTCGTTTTCCATTGTTTCTCTCGTTTTCCATTGTTTCTCTCGTTTTCCATTGTTTTCTCTCGTTTTCCATTGTTTCTCTCGTTTTCCATTGTTTTCTTTCGTTTTCCATTGTTCTCTCGTTTTCCATTGTTTCTCTCGTTTTCCATTGTTTCTCTCGTTTTCCATTGTTTTCTCTCGTTTTCCATTGTTTCTCTCGTTTTCCATTGCTTCTCTCGTTTTCCATTGCTTCTCTCGTTTTCCATTGTTTCTCTCGTTTTCCATTGTTTCTCTCGTTTTCCATTGTTTCTCTCGTTTTCTATTGTTTTCTCTCGTTTTCCATTGTTCTCTCATTTTCCATTGTTTCTCTCGTTTTCCATTGTTCTCTCGTTTTCCATTGTTTCTCTCGTTTTCCATTGTTTCTCTCGTTTTCCATTGTTTTCTCTCGTTTTCCATTGTTTCTCTCGTTTTCCATTGCTTCTCTCGTTTTCCATTATTTCTCTCGTTTTCCATTGTTTTCTCTCGTTTTCCATTGTTTCTCTCTTTTTCCATTGTTTCTCTCGTTTTCCATTGTTTCTCTCGTTTGCTTCTCTCGTTTTCCATTGTTTCTCTTGTTTTCCATTGTTTCTCTCGTTTTCCATTGTTTTCTCTCGTTTTCCATTGTTTCTCTCGTTTTCCATTGTTTCTCTCGTTTTCCATTGTTTTCTCTCGTTTTCCATTGTTTCTCTCGTTTTCCATTGCTTCTCTCGTTTTCCATTGTTTTCTCTCGTTTTCCATTGTTTCTCTCGTTTTCCATTGCTTCTCTCGTTTTCCATTGTTTCTCTCGTTTTCCATTGTTTCTCTCGTTTGCTTCTCTCGTTTTCCATTGTTTCTTTCGTTTTCCCTTGCTTCTCTTGTTCCCAGGCTTCTCTTGTTCCCAGGCTTCTCTCGTTTTCCCAGGCTTCTCTCACTTTCCATGCTTCCCTCGGTTTCCCATGTATTTTACGTTTATGTCATATGTTATGTCATATGTTTGTCACAGTTTTTCGTTCGCTGCATTTCTGTTAGCTAGTGCTCACATTCAGGGTCTGTCACGTCTACAGATCTGTACAGGCTGAGGTTTCGTTTTTAATTGATTGTTGTCCCACAATCTTCTCGCCTGTTTCCATACGTCATACGTGCACGTTCACCATTACACTTTTACTTTTACCCACCTCTGTCTGTGGGTATCTTAGCCCTGAGTGTTCGTTTTTAATTTCCTGTCCAGGCGCTGCAGGTTGCTCGGGCTCACTCACTACATGCAGTAGGGGGGTGTCATCATTAGGTTCACATTCTTGCGCTTTTGGTCTTGTCATTCCTGCACCCACATCATCATTGTCAGGTACCAGGGGTATTATGTCTTGGGGCTGCTTGTTATGTATGTTATTTGGTTGCTGTCAAACAGCTGGGTTGTTCATGTTCTACCACTGTTGAATACCCATCACGTCTATGGGTTGACAGATTGAGGTGATCATTTTTAATTGGCTTGTTCGGTGGCAAGTCTCCTCATCTGTTCTTACGCTGTTTATGTATTTCATACAAACTCACGTTTCTCATGCAATTTACGTTTCTCATGCAATTTACGTTTCTCATGCAATTTACGTTTCTCATGCAATTTACGTGTCTCATGCAATTTACGTGTCTCATGCAGTCTACGTGTCTCATGCAATTTACGTGTTTTTTGCAATTTGTTGTTTCTATGATAATCTCACTTATGTTTCTCTCATTTCTTCTAGGTTTTCTCATGTTTTCCCAAGGTTACTCTCGTTCTCATGTTTCTCACGCTGTTCATCATTCACGTTCTCGTGCTACCGGGGTTTTTTCATGTAATTTGCGGATTCTTGCAGCTTCGGTGCTTAGGCTGCTTACGGTTTGTAGCTCGCATAATACATGTGTTTCGTTCTTCCTTGCAGCTACGTTCCTGACGCAGGTTCTCAGCATGCTCACGTTCTTTCGTAGTTCATGTTGCTGTCCCAGTGGCATGCCACTTACGCGGAGTAGGTTACCCAGGGGACTGGTTTTTCCCTCTGGTATGCACACGACCTCTTATTTCCTAGTTACTTTTGGCTAGGATTGGCGGAAGCATGGAACTATGGTAAGTCAGCATGGCAGCTCCAGCAGCTTTTACAGGCTCAGGGGGTTAGTGGATTCCGAATTTTCTCAAGTCTCTAGGTCAGGATCAGTAGGCTTCCTACTTGGTTCGGTTTTTGGCCCTTTTATCACGTATCGGCATGGCATTGTCAGGGCGTTTATGGTTGGGCTCAGCTTTGTATGTTGTTGGAGACCCCGACAGACTTTTTTTAGTTGCTGCGCATTTTATTAGCAATCCTCAGGGTTCTTGAGGAGTAGCCCTCCTGCTGTGATCAGCGGACTTCTCACCATGGGTCAAATTTTTTCCGTGTGGTATCTATCACATTCTCATGGTCTCCTTCATGTTGGGTACCAGCTACGTGCTCAGGGCAGGCTTATACCCGGTTTGGGTCATAAGTGATAGGAGCAGGTTCGGTGTATTTGTGCCAGGGACCCCAGCCCGTTGGGTAGGTGGAGGTCGTCTTGTTTCTCTGGGTTGGCCCAGAGCCATTTTTGAGATACCATAAGCATTTGTTATTTGATAGTTATACGTAATTTCAGTAGGCTATAATTTGGCATCATATTCATCCTACTGGTCATTTTTGCCCCCTTTCAGGCATACTGACCATTTGACCAGGGCACAACTCAGGTCTATGTTCTTGTTGCTTTTTGTTCCTTGTTACACTATCACAGATTGACTCCGAGTACAAGTGTAAGGCTGACCGCATAAAGCCTGCCCTCCTTCTTCTCCTTGCTTGTGGTCGTAGGATCTCGTGTCCCACCCACCCATTCCCTTTTTCTTTTCTATTTTTATTTTATTTCAATTCATACTTGGGTATGCCCCCTTTCAGGCATACTGACCATTTGACCAGGGCACAACTGAGGTCTATGTTCTTGTTGCTTTTTGTTCCTTGTTACACTATCACAGATTGACTCCGAGTACAATTCCATTTGCCAGTGATTGATGAAAAAAATTTTGGCCAGCAAAGTGGGGGTCCTTGAAGAAAGCACAACAGTGTCCAGCAGATAACAGATTAACTTGTGTGATGTTAGTCTCTTATCAATCCCAGGGCACCCTCTTCTGGGTCTCCAGATACGTACCCTAATCCACTTGACAACTGGGCACTTAAACCCCCCTCCTGCCCAGACCAATTTTCAGCTTTCAGCACTCTCAGACTTTGAATGACAATTACTCAGTCATGTAATACTGTACCCAAATGAATTTTTTTGCCCTTTTTTTCATACAAATGTAGCTTTCTTTTGGTGGTATTTGATCACCTCTGGGTTTTTTATTTTTTGCGCTATAAATGAAAAAAGACAGAAAATTTTGAAAAAAAACGCATTTTTCTTAGTTTCTGTGATAAAATTTTGCAAATTATTACTTTTTCTTCATAAATTTTGGCTACAATTTATACTGCTACATATCTTTGGTAAAAATAACCCAAATTAGTGGATATTATTTGGTCTTTGTGAAAGTTATAGAGTCTACAAGCTGTGGTGCAAATCATAAAAAATTGATCACACCTGATGTACTGGTGGCCTATCTCATTTCTTGTGACCCGAACAAGTCAGGAAAGTACAAATACCCCACAAATGACCCCTTTTTTGAAAGTAGACATTCCAAGGTATTTAGTAAGATGCATGGTGAGCTTTTTGATGTTGTCATTTTTTCCCCACAAATCTTTGCACAATTAAGATTTTTTTCCCCACAAAATTGTCATTGTAATAGGCTATTTCTCTCAGATGGCATGTGTATACCACAAATGACACACCAAAATACATTCTGCTACTCCTCCTGAGTATTACAATACCACACGTGTGGGACTTTTTCACAGCCTGGCCACATAGAGAGGCCCAACATGCAGGGAGCACCGTCAGGTGTTCTAGGAGCATAAATTACACATCTAACTTGTTGACTACCTATTACATTTTTGAAGGCCCTGGAGCACCAGGACAATGACACGTGACACTGACGTGGCACTGATACATGGCACTGATGACAGATGGCACTAATACGTGGCACTGATGACAGATGGCACTAATACGTTTCACTGATGACACGTGAAACTGATGACAGATGGCACTAATATGTGGCACTGATGACGCATGGCACTGATGACAGATGCCACTAATACGTGGCACTGATGACAGCTGGCACTAATACGTGGCACTGATGACAGATGACACTAATACGTGGCACTGATGACACGTGACACTGATAACAGATGGCACGTGACACTGACAGGTGGCACTGATGACAGTTGGCACTGATATGTGGCACTGATGACAGATGGCTCTAATATGTGGCACTGATGACAGGTGGAACTTATACGTGGCACTGGGGACAGATGGCACTGACAGGTGGCACTGGGGACAGATGGCACTGGGGACAGATGGCAGTGAGAGATGGCAGTGGGGACAGATGACAGTGACAGATGGCAGTGACAGATGGCAGTGGGGACAGATGACAGTGGGGACAGATGGCACTGACGTCACTTTTTTTCCATTTTTTTTTTCGGACACACGCTGCAGCCGTTAGCTCTCCCTCCTCTCACGCTGTCTCTGTGTGAGGAGGGAGAGCCGGCGATGAGAGATGATCTCATATGTTTACATATGAGATCATCTCTCATTGGAAGCTCCGTTCGCATTGTATACAGCTGCTGTGATTGGCCATTTACAGCGATCTGTGACTGGCTGTGTCCAAGGGACATGGCCAGCACAGAATTTCCCCCGATGCGCGCCGGCGGGAGCGCGCATCGTGGAAGTAAACAGGAGGACGTCCAGGGACGCCCTCCCATCAATTGACGTCCGCGCTGTAGCCGTCTTTCGGCTATAGCGCGGGCGTAAAGCGGCTAATTCAGCAAAAGTCCAGTTCAAGTCAGACAGGGAAGAAAGTTGCTTATGATCCCTCTCCTTCAATTCTGCTGAGACAGTCCTCCTTGTACTTCCTGGTGGGAGTGCACTTTAGTACAGTCTGATCTCACAAGGCATCCAAATCACATCCTCCAGGGGAGAAGGTTTTTTCTTTACCTCTCTGAGTTCTCACCCAATTGTGATCAGCTATGGCAGGGATCAATTTATCCAGCAGCAGCTTAGTCTTCTTCCCACACACCTGCTTGTTTCCAGGACTATTCCCCCCACATGTAGCATTACACAGAGTATGATGGCAGCTGCAGTCTCTGATTAGCCTTCTTTTTCTGGGCAGCACAGCATTAGATAGCTCTAGCAAACTCTGTCTGAACACCACTGTCCCCCTTTCACTGCAACCTTGTGATGCTCTCTCTCAGCTAATCAGCTCAGGAAAATAGTTGCAGCAGCACATTGTTCCCACAGTGGAACCTCTTTGCATTCAACAGGCTGGTGGCACAACAAAGCTCCCTTTCTCCAGCAGCCCACTTCACTGTTCCCTTGCTCTGTTGCATTGGCACATGAAGATAAGCGTCCTGAAGATCCAGGGTATTCATGAAGACCCCTGGTAACAATTCCTTACAGAATAAATGTTCTACATCAAAAAACGTCTGTAGACTATGAATCTGTTCAGGATGCTCAAATTGATGACCATACGAAAACCGCCGGATGCTTTCTTGACCAAAAAGTTGTGAGAATAAAATCCCCGGAAAAGGCCTCTTATTCTGGGGCTTATTCCCTTGAGAAGAAGGGAACCGTATACTCTTCGAGGTACGAGCTAGGACCTGTACCAAGGAGGAACCGAACAAGAGCTTGCCTTAAAAGGGTATGCATAGTTCATTCTTGGAGGTAAGATCACCTTCCCAAGATTTAAGCCAGATAGCTCATCCAGCAGAATAAATGTGGGCAGAAGACCTGGCTGCAGATTTCATGTAAATCTGTTGCTGCACCAGCAAAAAAGGCAACTGACTTGGCAATAAGCGGGAGAGACACCCTAATATCCTCTTTGGAGGTGTCGGATGAAAGAAGATCATCCAGACGCTGAACCCATACGTCTAAATTCCTAGCCACACAGGTGGACGCTACCACTGGACCCAAAGAAAAAGCCGAAGCATCCCAGGCCTTACGTAGCAATGAGTCGGCCTTCTTATCTATTTGATCTTTCAGGACCCCAGAGTCTTCAAAAGAAAGATCTGACCTCTTGGACAGCTGTGACATAGTAGCATCTAATCTAGGACACTTAACCACTTGCCGACCGCCTTACGACGATATACGTCAACAGAGTGGCACGGGCAGGTAAAATCACGTACCTGGTACGCGATTGCTTCCCGTGGGCGGGGGGGTCCGATCGGACCCCCCCCCCGGTACCAGCGGCGGTCGGCTTTGGTCTGGGAGCGTTCAGTGATGAGGGGGAGGCCATCCGATCGTGGCCCCCCCCTCGCGATCGCTCCCAGCCAATGGGAAGCATCCCCTGCCTCTGTGTAGTACACAGAGGCAGAGGATGTGATGTCATCTCTCCTCGGCTCGGCAGTTTCCGTTCTGGCGCCGAGGAGAGAAGACATGTGAGTGAGTGCACAACACACACACATCACAGTAGAACATGCCAGGCACACTTTACACCCCCGATCCCCCCCCCCCCGATCGCCCCCCGATCACCCCCCCCCCTGTCATACTGACACCAATCAGTTTTTTTTTCTGATTACTGCGTGTCAGTTTGTGACAGTTAGAAGTGGTAGGGCAGTTAGTGTTAGCCCCCTGTAGGTCTAGGGTACCTCCCTAACCCCCCCTAATAAAGTTTTAACTCTTGATCACCCCCCGTCACCAGTGTCACTAAGCGATCATTTTTCTGATTGCTGTATTAGTGTCGCTGGTGACGCTAGTTAGGGACGTAAATATTTAGGTTCGCCGTCAGCGTTTTATAGTGACAGGGACCCCCATATACTACCTAATAAATGTTTTAACCCCTTGATTGCCCCCTAGTTAACCCTTTCACCACTGATCACCGTATAACCGTTACGGTTGACGCTGGTTAGTTAGTTTATTTTTTATAGTGTCAGGGCACCCGTCGTTTATTACCGAATAAAGATTTAGCCCCCTGATCGCCCGGCGGTGATATGCGTCGCCCCAGGCAGCGTCAGATTAGCGCCAGTACCGCTAACACCCACGCACGCAGCATACGCCTCCCTTAGTTGTATAGTATCTGAACGCATCAATATCTGATCCGATCAGATCTATACTAGCGTCCCCAGCAGTTTAGGGTTCCCAAAAATGCAGTGTTAGCATGATCAGCCCAGATACCTGCTAGGACCTGCATTTTTCCCCTCCGCCCGGCCCAGCCCAGCCCACCCAAGTGCAGTATCGATCGATCACTGTCACTTACAAAACACTAAACGCATAACTGCAGCGTTCGCAGAGTCAGGCCTGATCCTGCGATCGCTAACAGTTTTCTTGGTAGCGTTTTGGTGAACTGGCAAGCACCAGCCCCAGGCAGCATCAGGTTAGCGCCAGTACCGCTAACAGCCACGCACGCACCGTACACCTCCCTTATATTGGTGTGAAAAAAATTGAAAAAAATTGTAAACATTTAATTTGCATACAGTATTGCATGACTGTGCAATGGGCAGTCAGAGGTGAGGTGTCGCCCCAATATGAGTTATGGATTAGGAGTGGACCCACATCCCTACATAGTACAAGACAGAAACACACTCGCAAGGAGTGTAGCTTCTCTAATGGGATTTTTGAAAAGGGTCACTCACTCTTGTGAGTGACCCTTTTCAAAAATCCCATTAGAGGAGCTACACTCCTTGCGAGTGTGTTTCTGTCTTGTGCAATGGGCAGTCAGACATCTCAAGTCTCCCGCGAGGTGTGGGAGCCTCCCACATGTGGGGGGAGCCTCCCAGACCCCTGCAAGTGCTGCCCGATATCCCGGCTGCGGGCTGATCCTGGATTGTCCCTGGTTCACAGCCGGGGATGATCGGTGCAGCAGGAAGGACAGCTGGGAACACCAATCTCCCTGTATAGCTGACATCCGCTTCTCCTTCTCTCCCTCCTGCGGCTGTCAGCTAAAAAGCTATACAGGGAGATCGGTGATCACAACTGTCCCTCCTGCTGCACCGATCATCCCTGACTGTTCCCTGTATCCTCCTCCTCCAGCCCCCCTCTGTGTCTTCTACAGCTCCCCTTCTGTCCTTCACCCGGCTCTCTGTCCTCCTCCTCCAGCCCCCTCCTGTCCTTCACCCGGCTCTCTGTCCTCCTCCTCCAGCCCCCTCCGTGTCCTTCACCCCCCCCCCCCCCCTCTTCACCAGCTCCCTGTCCTCCTCTGCCCCCATCCATAATAATAAAAATAAAGAACTACTGACACCGTCCACTGCCCTACTGACACCACCCTCCACTTTAATTAATCTCAGACTCTATTAAATCACACCCCATTTAAGCCACGCCCAATAGGTAGCACGGTTTAAGCCACGCCCACCTCCCTGAAATTAGTTTGCCACCTCCCTGAAAGGAGTTTTTGCAGGTTGGGATGTCTGGGCAGTTAAAGTGCATGGATCCAAAAGGTGTAGCGCTTATGTGTAAAACGTGATACAACAACAAATGTCAAATAAAAAATACTGAATCGCTAATGGGAAAAAGCACAAACATAAAAAATACAAATGCAATAAACCCTGTGACTAGTGATGACTGTCCAAAGAAAGTCCAAGTGAATATATGATAAAACAGAGTATGATTCAAAATCCCTTATGGAATAAATGAAAAAACTTCATGTGAAAATCATAGCGGTGAGCAAGGTGTGCAATTGAAGTGAGGAATGCCACCACCGAAAGTAGGGAGGCTTACCGGAACGTTTGAACCCACAAGAACATATGTTCTGTGGGTCAAACAAGCTTGTGTTGTGTGAACAACTAATGGTACTGGACACTGGAATCCTCAGATGGCTCCAACAGGAACACTCGGCTGTCCTCAGGATGGTGGGTGGTTATAATGGTGTTTCTCATAGGAATGGTAACCAGGTAGGCATAGATGCAGTAGATGGATTAAAATAGGGAGAACAAAAAGGGCCACATAGCGTAATTCCGTTAAAGATGTGCAAAACATTTAATGAAGTAGGAAAACTTACATTTAGCAGATTAAAAACAGCGCTTTTCTTAGAAAACAAATGGAGGCAGTGGAGTCCATCCCGACGCGTTTCGTCTCCATAGACATCGTCGGGGGTGATGTAAGTTTTCCTACTTCATTAAATGTTTTGCTGAGGACAGCCGAATGTTCCTGTTGGAGCCATCTGAGGATTCCAGTGTCCAGTACCATTAGCTGTTCACACAACACAAGCTTGTTTGAATCATACTGTGTTTTATAATTTTTTCACTTTGACTTTCTTCTGACAGTCATCACTAGTCACAGGGTTTATTGCATTTGTATTTTTTATGCTTGTGTTTTTTCCCATTAGCGATTATTGGGGTTCAGTATTTTTTATTTGACATTTGTTGTATCATGTTTTACACATAAGCGCTACACCTCCATCTTCTATTGCATTTATCCAATTTGCTGTGTTAGCTGCTACCTTTTCCTGGCAGCGCAGAATTATTTGTTACACCAAAGTAGCACAGTGCAGAATAGCAAAAAATGCCCTGGTCATGAAGGGGGTAAAACCTTCTGGAGCTTAAGTGGTTAAGAAAATTAACATTGTAGTCTTCTTTAGCCTCTCCCCACCCTGATGCTCTGCAGATGTCTTCCTGGGAGCATTTTGTTCCTTGATGACCACTTCTACAGACAGGATGGTAGGAGGTGAAAAAGTCACATATTGCAGGTTGTGTTTTGGTATTGTACCCTCATACTTTGGGGCACCCAGGACCCTAATCCAAAGTACCTTTATGATAAACTCACAATTGGAGGGAGATGGTTGAATATTAGGCCACAGCACCTCTAAGTGGATGATCACAGACAAAGACATGATGAGAAAGAACAGCCAGTAGTACATTTCTTCTAAGCACTTGCAGAATTCACATTTGTTCAGTTGTTAACTGCAGACAACTCCATTGCACTTTTCCCCCTCCCCATCTCTCTATAAGGCTCCTTGCTAACAGGGCCCCTCCAGCTGCAGTGCATCCCTCCCAGCCTTTTAGTGTGCATGGGAGGGACAGATGCAGTGTCTAGCCCCGCTGCTAAATGGGGCTGAACAATGTAAAATTTGAAATCGGGTTTGGGTCCCTGACCTATGTTCCGGGCCTTCGTCCCTGAATGCACAGGGCCTTACACCAGTATGACTCCCGACTTACTATCTGCACATGATAAAGTTGGCTTTATGCTTGTGAGATAGGCAAGAAGCAATGCCACCAGGCCCCTAATGTTATCCACTCGGCCCTCTTGAGAACTACCTTATGTCTTTTTTCCATAAATCCTGAAAAGACCTTTGATCGCATCAACTGGTCAATCCTATGCCTCAGCCTTGAATTAATAGGCCCCCATATAGTCACATGGATATTAGCAGTCTATTCTGCAACAATGAAGGAGGCCGTGAGTCTCACCCTTTTAAAAATCCAACAAAACTTTCTATTCAAATGGATGTCCCACTCTCAAACACCTGAGGATCCCCCTCCCCAAAGGGGTTTCTCTGATAAAAACTTCCCAACCCCCCCCCCCCCCGCCCCACACTACTTCAAATACTTAGGAACTCTGAGTTTACAACTGACCTCTGTGACCAAGCTTTCATATTTTTAAAATGAGCAGGCAGATATAGAGTGAAACAGTTCATCAAACTCTTGGCTTGGCCTAGATATGTCTCAGGATCCAGACCTACACACCCTTATGCCACGTACACACGATCGGACTTTATGGCATACTTGGTCCAGCGTACCAGATTTCATCGGACAATTCGATCGTGTGTGGGCTCCAGTGGACTTTTTTTTTCTCAAAAGTTTGACGGACTTAGATTTGAAACATGTTTCAAATCTGTCCGACGGACTCGAGTCCAGTCAAAAAGTCCGCTCGTCTGTACGCTAGTCCGACGGACAAAAACCAACGCTAGGGCAGCTATTGGCTACTGGCTATGAACTTCCTTGTTTTAGTCTGGTCATACGTCATCACGTACGAATCCGTCGGACTTTGGTTGATTGTGTGTAGGCAAGTCCGTTCATTCGGAAAGTCCGTCGTAAAGTCCGTCGAAAAGTACGCCGGACAAAGTCTGCTATAAAGTCCGATCGTGTGTACGCGGCATAAGACATTGGGCGATGGAGACAACTTTCACACTTTCTGTCCCCTTACCCAAAGCAGCAAGCTTTGCTCACCCCCTTTGTGAAGCCCTGTAGTGCCGCAAAATTACTACACATCCTGTTGGTCATTCCCCAAATCAAGCCAATTTTGAGACTAGGTTCATACTATTACGCAGAAGTTCACCAACATGCAAATCCCTAAAATCCCTTGACCTCATTTCTTTTTCATCACGGTACATTTCCTTCAAAAACTTACAAGCGGTCTATCATAATCCATTGGGTCAATGCAGCCAGTGTCTGCATTCCTGTGCTTTGAAAGCAACCAAATCCTGCTTCTATAAAACACTGGTTTAACATAGTAAAAAATATCAAAATACCTATATGTACAATATCTCTGGAATTCCTAAAACCATATAACCATACCTTTAATTGAATGGGAAATCCCTCAAGGGGTTTTTTAGCAGCAAAGTAGGTGTTCAAATCAAGTGACAATGATTTTATTAAAACTTGATAGTTCTTTATTTATATCATGGTATAAAAAAGGGGGATAAATAGTATAATTACATGGGAATTGTAAAAAGCAATTCAATCTATACATATAAAACATCTTGTCAACATGAGAAGACCACACATAAACTCAATACATATTTGGAAAACCATAAAACTTATGCAGAGTTTCACATGATATCCCTACGCGTTTCGACCTGTATGGGTAAAGGTCTTCTTAAGGGAAATTTACTCTATGCGAAAAAGAAAAAGTTTGAGTAATACTATCTATAAATAAGTCAATTATTCTGTATAATCATTTTGTACTATTGTAGTAAAGTTAAATGTGTATATATTCACCACTTCTTGACGAGAAAACTTCATTCCATGGCTAGATAAGTTGCTATTCTTCTAAAAACAATTCCAATCTCGGCGATCCCCGTGTGTCCTCTCCGTGCTCCCCCACCCTCGACAGAGGCAAAATCCCCCACTTCCGCACAACATGGAGTCACCCCTTTATGGGACCTGGGGAAACACAGGGGGTCCAGAATGAGGGGGGGGAAGGAGCCAGCAGCACCCTCAGTTTTCTGTATTGCAAAATTTAAAATGATTTTATTCAAATTACAATGAATTCAAAGGGTGTGTCACAGACAGATCTTTTCTGGCTTATTGATTCACGTACTACAAAATGGTGACAATATCAACTCTAAACCAGTTTGAGTTATAATTGTTTAGCCATGTGCGCACACCCATAGGGTTTGGCCATAATGCATATATATATATATATTTATATATATATATATATAAATGAGTAGGAAACGATATAATGATCATTTGTTCCTTTAGAATGTAATTTCATTGATGGGCTTAAAACCAACAAGTGCGCATCTAAATCTACATGATTGGCTGTTAATGGTGGAGGGTTAGATGTTAAAGATATATAATTAATTAATTCATTACAGGGGTTGTGTACTGTGGACTTATTTGAATGTGGCTGAGTGATGTGAATAACTGTGTGAGTCGATTGATGGTGTGGTGTTTAATTGTGTGAGAGTGTTAATAAAATGATGAAAAAATGACAAAGACATCGTCGATGTGTGGGCCTCGTCGAGTACCTGGGCCACATAAACATGTGGCTCAGGTACATCGACGATGTCTTCATCTTTTGGGAAGGGTCTTAGGACTACCTTTGGGAGTTCTTTCTTAAAATCAACCGTAATGACTTCAATTTGAAGTTTACCATGGCTCATGATAAGAGAACAATAACTTTTTTGGACATTCAAAGCTCTTAAAGGGCCATTTTCCCATCTCCCCCAAGGCCCCTCCCTTTCCTCTGATCCTCAGTTGTTTTGTATTTCCAGACCCACCAGGAGCACTGACATGTTTTTTGTTTTCTTAGGTCTAGTAACTGTGGTTGGTGGACCCCCCTTCTCTGGTATCATCCAGGACTAGTTGTGGCCAAGTCCTGGGTGATAGTCTGTACTTTCTACCAGAAGGGTTCCCTATTTTTGGGGTTACTTGCCTACCTGGTGGTGTGAGTGGTGGCAACTCCCTTCCACTTTTTTTCCAGCTCTGGCTGTGTGGAACTGTGTCCTTCTCGTGCTTCACCGCGGTGTACCAAGATGGCATTGGAGGACTTCCAGTGACGCGACAAGATGGCGCCGGAACTGGAAGTCACATGACGCACTTCCGGGTGCCGTTTTTTTCTTATGGAAGCACGGCATGGATACACTGAGAACATGCTGTTTGGAGAACAGTCTGCTGAATACCGGACAGGCGCATTTAGTGGTACAGCAGCAGTCTATCTCTCCGGCCGATCTCCGCTTGACTCATGGAGCTGGAGGACAGGTCTGAGGATGGAGCGTCCACTCGGATTGAACCAGCGGCAGCATCCAGGTCCCATCCTGCCCCCAAGGTAAGCCCTTGTCTGTGGATAGCTCTACAGCAGGGGACTTTTGTATGAACCTTTTTCGTTTATGTGTGCAATGGAAAAAATCTGGACAACCGCACTCCGGATTGGAAAAGTGAAAATAAAATCCTCTTTATTGACGAAATAATGACATGATATAAAATCCGTACATGGCTCTGTTGGAATAATGCAGCATAACCGCTAACGTGTTTCACGCTCCCATAGAGCGCTTACTCATAGCTGGTTTGTAGGAAAGTGATCACCACTTATATACACATTATATGTCTACCACATGACCCCATATTGATTATCTAACTCTGAGCAGCTGATCGTTGGTTTGTGTGGGGTTTTGACATTGATGTTATTGGATGTGCGTTCTATAGTGGAATCACTGTTGAAGACATGGATGCATAAACGAAATGTATTCATATTGACAATGTCAACATATATAAATGATTAAAAGATTCTTTTGAAGGTTTTTGAAAAAACATATTTTTTGTTTTCCAAAACCATAAAACTGAGATGGGTGCTAGAGCTTGACGTTCAAACGTATAAAATATCATGCGGATAGATGCAAGTGTGTGAAGACTATGTGAGCTGGTGGCCGCGGTATGATGTGAATAGTGTATGAAGTGAAAATTAAGTGCATATACATGTGCTGAAAAAGTGCTCGTTTAATACTACTGTCGGTGTCCACAATAAACAGGAAGAAACGATATATGTATGTATACGTGCATGAATATGTACGAAAAATTAAGCAATGTGAAAATGAAAAACAATTTTTTATATATGTATATATATACACATTGGTTAAATGGAAAACTTTCAAACAAAGTGAAGATGTATGTAAACTGAAGGCTGGGCAGAATATTGGCATCTTATCTCAAAGATGCAACCAATAGTGTCCAAGCTCACAGCAATCTGTGTGTGAGTGAGTATTCTCCACTCAATCCCTACATGTATGAATATTAATCTTTGCAACACATAAAAAAGGGTGATGGGACGAATCACACACTAATAGTCCCGCCGCTCCAGCTCACAAAAGCACACTTTTAAAAACATGCATCACTCCGCATGGAATGCATTCATCCTGACCAGGCAACAAGGTTAACGTTGCTGAACGTCCTTCTTTGAAGCAATCACATCTCTTGATGAATCGTCTTCAAATGTGCAGGCAGAACTATATGAGGTAGGTGAGAATGGAATAAGATACAGTGTTTGCGCACGTATCACTATTTTTTCTATACAAAATATAATATTGACAGTGAGAATATGACGATTACATCCAATGTATATATCGATGGGTAAATAACAATCTCACTAAACAAATAACTGTATAAATGAATAAACAATCTACCTCTTTGCAGGTCATAACTCTTGAGTCTACTTAATGCACATGGAAACCTTATAAAGGTAGTAATAAACCATGTTCATATATGATGAAAATCATTTCTGTAAAGCTGGTGTTATGGCCTGCATACAGCTACCATTAAACAATAATGTCTAATTAGAAACAGAGTTTAAACAACAGTGAATATGACAAATATGGCATATAATTTCTTCTTGGTGTGAGCATATGTGCATGTCACTAATCATTTACTCATTATAAATAAGTGGATGTATGGCCTAATGAGGTAAATCAATTGTTAGGGATGTGTAAAGAAAAGGAAGTGATATATCAATATGTGCTCCTGTATATTTTTTCTTAATCATCCGCCAGAAAAGATATGGATGCCAAGGAAAGAGATGGGAGGAGAGAGACACAGGTGTACTACTCGAGGATGTGTCTTCAAGGATGTTTTATTCATAGAAATGTGAAACGTCCCACTCAAAGTTTAACCCCCGTGGGATTCTAGTGTCTAATGAGAATATCCAAAGGACTTCTCGTTTACACAATAACTGGAATCTGTCACCTCCTCTCACCGTTGTCATGATTTTCTCAATGCCCTGGATAACCAAACTTCAGGTCTCCTTGTGGTGTGTGTAGATCCAGTGCCTTGATACATTGGTCAAATTCTCTTTCTCAATGTTGTACAGGTGATCATGTAGCCTGTCTCTAAGACGTCGTGTTGTGCGTCCAACATATTGTACCTGGCAACTGGTACATGTGATAACATATACCACAAATTTGGTGTTACAATTTATAAACACTCTTTTTGATTGATGCATGATTTTATATGTTAACCCGTTTTAATGTACCTGCAGTAATTGCAAGTCCTTATTCCACATTTGAAATTGCCTGTGAAGTTGAGCCAATTGGATTTGGTTCGATTGGTTGAAAACAAACTGGGGGACAATGAACGTCCCAATGTAGGTGCTCTGCGGGATACAACCTTAATCCCTTTAGAAAGGATGTTATTATATATTGGGTCGTTATACAGGACAGGAAGATGTTTCATGATAATTTTCTTTATTATATTGAATTCCGAACTGTATGGGGTGGAAAAGACCGGGATTCTAGGGGACGTCTCTCTTTCGCGTTGAATTTTTCTAGATGGTTTTTTTCTTTAGAAGTGAAGGTCTTGGGATGGATCTTACTGTGTTGAGTGCTTTTTGTACTGATGCTTCTTTATAACCTCGAGCTTTGAACCTGTTTGCCATATTTTTGGCCTCAGCTTCAAAAGCTTCAGGGGAACTACATAGGCGTTTTAACCTCAAGAACTGGCTGTATGGTATTCCTCTGATATTGTGTTTAGGGTGTGCAGAGTCAGCTCTGAGTAGGGTGTTGCCACTGAGGGGTTTTCTGTACAGGCTGGATTGAATCGCATCACCGGACCCCGCCAGTTTTACATCAAGAAAATCTATGGATCTGGATTGCAGATTTCCCGTAAACTTTAAATTGAATGGATTGTCATTGAAATATGCCAGCCAGATGTCCAAATTTGCCTCTCTATCTGATGTAATGAACAACAAGTCGTCTATAAAGCGACAGAAAAAGACAATATCTTTACGGCGGGGACTATCTGGTCCAAAGATGCGGGACCTCTCCCACCAGGCCATGTAAATATTGGCCAGTGAGGGGGAAAATTTGGCTCCCATAGAGGTCCCGCATTTTTGGAGAAAATAGTCCCCGTCAAACATGAAAAAATTGTGTGTTAAAAGATACTCCAGAGCTTGCACAATAAACTCTTGGAGAATCAGAGAGAGTTTACCCGTTTTCCTGAGAAAATAAGCAACTGCCTGGATCCCCAGATGATGTGGGATGCTAGAGTACAAACTAGATACATCACAGCTGATCCATCTAAAGTTGTCTTCCCATTTAATGTCTTGCAGTTTGTTCAACAAATCGTTTGTGTCTTTTATGTGACCAGGGAGGCTGGTGGCTATTGGTTGTAGATGGGAGTCTACCCACTCCCCTAAATGTTCATTTAAAGAACCTATCCCCGCCACTATAGGTGGTCCTGTAAGGGGATTTAACCCCTTATGGATCTTTGGTAAATGGTGAAACACTGGTGTTATGGGGCATTCTGGAATAAGAAATTCTTTCTCCCTGGGAGTAAATATACCAACTTGTATGGCTCTATCTATGAGTGTGGAGAGCGTGTTTTTGAAAGGAATTGTGGGGTTGGAAGGTAGTTTCTGGTATGTATGTGTGTCAGATAGTTGACGCAAAGCTTCTCCCTTGTAAACTTCTGCATACATAGTACCCCTACCCATTCACCAAAAAAGTGTATAAGTAATTAAAGACAGTACAACAGTTTTTGACATTTCCTTTATTAACAACTTCTAAACCGGGCACTTTTCCTCCTTCCCGCCCAGGATAATTTTCAGCTTTCAGCACTGTCGCACTTTGAATGACAATTGCGCGGTCATGTAACACTGTACCCAAACTAAATTTTTTACCATTCTCTTCCCACAAATAGAGATTTATTTTGGTGGTATTTGATCACCTCTGGGGTTTTTATTTTTTGCTAAACAAACTAAAAAAGACTGACATTTAAAGAAAATAATCTTTTTTTTCTTTGTTTCTGTTATAAAATGTTGTTTTCCCCTTCACTGAGAGGCAGTAATGAGGCAGCACTAAGGGGCACTGATGAGTTGGCACTGATAAGGTGGGACTGATATGTAGAATTGATGGGCACTGATAGGCAGCACTGATATGCAGCACTGATGGGCACTGATAGGCGGCATTGATGGGCACTAATAGATGGCACTGATGGGCAGCACTGTTGATGAGGTAGTGACAGGTTTTATTGATGGGCAATGATTGGCACTGTGGTGAGCACTGATTGGCACTTCCATGGGCACTGACAAACGTTTCTGATGGGGCACTGACTGGCAGCTGATGGGCACTGATTGGAATGGTTTGTGGCACATATGATGGGGCTGTGCTGATAATCAATGTTCAATGTGCTTATTATCAGCACAGACCCCCCCCCCCCTCTGACAGGGAGAGCCGCTGATCTCCCTGTCAGCAGGAACCGAGGAAAGCCGTTTACCAGCACTTCCTGGTTCATGCTGTGAACAGCTGTGATTGGTCACAGTTGATCACGTGGTAAGGAGCCTTCGTCAGAGGCTTCTTACTATGATCAGGGATGCAGTATGTCAGAGTGACACACAGCACCACTGGTCGCCACACTGTGCGCCCCTGTGGGCGCCCGCCAGCATGTTATCCTGCTGGACGTCATATGACGCCCAGTCAGGATAACTGAACGCCCGCCCGGCTGTCATTCTGCTATAGGTTGGGAAGTGGTTAAAAAAAAAACGATTTCACCCCATGTAGATCTATTGTCAATCACGACACCGCCACCACTCCCGGACCCAAAAAAGAAAAAAAAAGCTCCGCTGTCAACGAAGGCTAAACGCCTACTGCAGGCTCCGCCGTTTGACAGTTCTTATATAGGTAAGGGGCAGAGCCACCTGTCGATGTCACCTGGTGGCACCACCCCTTGTGATGTCACCAACACAGCATGCAGAGCCCAATCAAGGCTTAGAATGTGCTGTGCAGCACACAGTGCATTGTGGGGAGCTCTGCTGGCATACAACCTACCGAGTGCCCCGCAAATTTGGGTGTTAGCCGAACCGGCGGACAGGCGATGTTCGGGCCAAACTTTTGCTCTCCCCAAACCATTCGTCCAACACTACTCCTTGCTTATGTTTGCTTATTGTACCAGAAGGTACCCTTTCTCAAGTTACTACAGTACAAAGGTTGAGTGCTCCCTGTTTGTTAGGATTTTCATGTTAGATATGCAGTGATAAAACAATCTTGCCCATTTATGACACACTTTTAATAATGTTAGATTTATATTTACTCTGTACCTGACTGTAAAATTCTGTGTCCTATTTCTTTTTGTTACTGTATTGAAAACCCTAAATATAGTATTTAAAAAAAATGCACAGAATCTCCAGATTAAAAGATTATGCCTAAAGGGAAGAATTGTGGTGTTTCCAGACAATGAGTCTGATGTTTACAATTTTTTCTTGTGCTTATGGGATTTACCATCTAAGAACCTTTCTCATGTAGATAGTAAAGCCAGTGTAATCAGACTATCCCTTGAAAAGCCATTATCCCCAGTGATACAAGATGCTGTGATTCCTGTCCTCTAACACTGTTTTGGTTGAACTTTGTTAATTTTATTGTTAAATACCTTCTGTTTATTTAAAGGAAGTAACCATTTTTTATAAGTGAATATTTATATATATTTTTTGTTCTACAGTACAAACTAAATTATTTTAACCTAAAAAGATATAGTTTTGCTTAAAATTTAAAACTGGCAGAAAATTTGTCTAGGATTCCCTTTAAAAGAAACAGTCTACAGTATGTAACATGTTTTTTTTTTTTTGGCTAGTCATGGACATAGGCTGGCAACTAAAGGTTATTATATGGCAGGGGTCTCCAAACTGTATGGAGAACACTGTATATTTTACAAATAGTGACGGGCCAAAAACAATCAGCTTTATAAATGAATGAATCAAATGTAAATGACTGAATACATTTTACTGGGAGTTTGTATGTAATCAGCATGATATTATTTAGATTTAAAAAAAATATATTTTTGTTAAAAGGTGAACTTATCCTTATTCACAGTGTTGGAGGAAAAAGTAGGTGAATCCTTGGAGTTACTAGCTGGTCAAACCTCCTTTGGAAGCATTGACTTTAAGCAAGCACTTTTGGTAGCTCTGGATTAGACCTGCACAACGTTCAGGAGAAATTTTTGACAATTCCTCTCTACAAAACTGCTTCAGCTCAGATGCATTTGTAGGATGTCTGGTGTAAACAGCTAGCTCTTGAGGTCATTCCATAGTCTCTCTATGGGGTTCTTGGCTCCAGCTCGACCATTCCAAAGGACACATTTTCTTTTTCTGAAGCCAGTCTGTGGTGGAGTTACTTTGATGCTTATGTTCATTGTCCTTCTGCATCACCCAACTTCTACTAAAGTTCAGCTGGCGAACAGCCACCCTGCCATTATCCTGCAGGATATTTTGGTAAAACTTGGGAGTTCTATTTCCACTCGATCGTGGCAAGTGGTCCAAGTCCTGAGGCAGCAAAGCAAGTCCAATTCATGATGTTCACTCTGCCATACATAGTGCTGAGTATTATTCCTGAACAATTCAATTTTGTTTCATTGGTCCACAGAACATTTTCCTAGTAGCGTTGTGGTTTGCCAAGGTGCACTTTGGCAAACTTCAGACACGCAGTTTTGTTGGATGGCAGATGCTTCCTCTGTGGTGTTCTGCCATGGACAACCTGCCTGTTCACAGACTTGTGTATAGTAGACTCATGAACATGAATGTTTGCCAGTTCCAGTGATGTCTTCAAGCCTTTAGCTGTAACTCATGGGTTATTCTTTACCTCATTGAGGATTCTACTTTGTGCCTTGGAAGTTATCTCGGCCGGGTGCCCACTTCGAGCTGCAAACTTCCCTAAAAGGTAAAAGTCAATACAGGTTCAGCTTAGAAAATATTTTTTTACACTAAAATCTAAGGTCCAGATGTTTGCTCAAAAATTATTTAAAATGTGGAAGCTAAAAAAAGAAAAAAGTAGTCTGGATTTTATAAAAAAAATTTTCTTCCTCGTTTTAGTTTTCTTATTGTTTCTCAGCAACTCCAGTTTTGGTTCAGTTTGAAGGATTTCCTATGAGACATCTTCAGTTGAAAATCACAAGGCAAATTCAGAAAAAAATATTTTACATCTCCCTGAAATAAATGTAACATTTAATATAGTCTTTAACCCATATTTTGTTCATTTTCTATTTTTTCTTAATCACTACCCTTGTTGAGATCATTTGTTTTATCTGTAAAACACCGTACAATTTTATTATGTGAATCCTCTTATAATCACTTGTGCTTATTTTTTTATTTTTTTATTACGTTTCCCTAGAGCTGATTGTCAAGTTGTTTACAAAATGTGATGACATTAGTCTATATCCAAAGCCAGCTGTCATCATCCACTAGGAAGGAACTGTGGGTCTTCTTTAACCTATGGCATGTTTTACGATGAGAAATGCTTCTTTTTTTACACAGATACAGGGTGACACATTGTTTTCTGCTCAGTTGTAGCCTGTGATTGGATGATTTCTAGAAAGTAAGCTTATTCTCTACCCAGCTACCAAGTCAGAATTACAAACACATGCACAACTGGTGAGGTCAATCTGGGTTACGGTCAAAGTGCTAATGCTTTAATGGAGGAAGGGTTTAAGAGTTTAACGCAGCTTCTGTATTGTTGTTTACTATCTGACCTGCTAAAAAAAAAAATCCTTGCTTCTATTTGGTGATTTTTTGAGTGGCTCCCTGCAGAGAAAGCTATCAATAAAAGCAATATTTGAGAGGTTAGAATGGGCATTTATCTCTTGAAGTCAGTCCTCATCACATCATAAAGACATGAACAGGTCATACGTTGCTTGGTTTAGCCTCCTAGTAACATTATTTGAAGCAGTGCCAAGTGGTTGGTGATTTTTAAATGGATAATACCCTTGTAACTCCTTCCTGGTAGTGATGTATTAATCAAATTAGAATATTACATGGGATTCAGCACCCAGCAACTTCCCGAATAAGGAAGGTGCCCTCCATGATTTGCTGGGGTCACTCATTGAATAGAAGGTAAAGTTATTAAACTATTTAAATATTGGAGGGCAAAGTTTTTCCTATGAAAACTGGATAGACTAATTTTCTAATCTACAACGGAAAAGTGACGCTGGCACATGAAATGTTCCAATATGTTGGATAAATTGTCTCCATTTTTTATCTGCAGGGAGACATTATAAAACAGAAAATAGGATGTCCTAAATACAACATGACATGTAAGGCAAGATTTGTGAAGGGTGTGGGCTCTCCCTGTTTTTTTTTTTCATGCCCATAGGTCACTGGTGCCTAGTTGTCCAGGCCAAATTTAAGTGTTAGGCTGTATCAGTTAACTTAACAATAACTCTGTGAATAATTTGCATTTCAATTTTTTTTTAAATTGTACTCGGAGTCAATCTGTGATAGTGTAACAAGGAACAAAAAGCAACAAGTACATAGACCTGAGTTGTGCCCTGGTCAAATGGTCAGTATGCCTGAAAGGGGGCATACCCAAGTATGAATTGAAATAAAATAAAAATGGAAAAGAAAAAGGGAATGGGTGGGTGGGACACGAGATCCTACGACCACAAGCAAGGAGAAGAAGGAGGGCAGGCTTTATGCAGCCTGACTCCTCCTACAATAACAGGCTGACCTGCGGTCAGCCTTACACTTGTATTCGGAGTCAATCTGTGATAGTGTAACAAGGAACAAAAAGCAACAAGTACATAGACCTGAGTTGTGCCCTGGTCAAATGGTCAGTATGCCTGAAAGGGGGCAAAAATGACCAGTAGGATGAATATGATGCCAAATTATAGCCTACTGAAATTACGTATAACTATCAAATAACAAATGCTTATGGTATCTCAAAAATGGCTCTGGGCCAAACCCAGAGAAACAAGACGACCTCCACCTACCCAACGGGCTGGGGTCCCTGGCACAAATACACCGAACCTGCTCCTATCACTTATGACCCAAACCGGGTATAAGCGTGCCCTGAGCACCTAGCTGGTACCCAACATGAAGGAGACCATGAGAATGTGATAGATACCACACGGAAAAATCTGACCCATGGTGAGAAGTCCGCTGATCACAGCAGGAGGGCTACTCCTCAAGAACCCTGAGGAATGCTAATAAAATGCGCAGCAAATAAAGAAAGTCTGTCGGGTCTCCAACAACATGCAAAGCTGAGCCCAACCATAAACGCCCTAACAATGCCATGCCGATACGTGATAAAAAGGGCCAAAAACCGAACCAAGTAGGAAGCCTACTGATCCTGACCTAGAGATTTGAGAAAATTCGGAATCCACTAACCCCCTGAGCCTGTAAAAGCTGCTGGAGCTGCCATGCTGACTTACCATAGTTCCATGCTTCCGCCAATCCTAGCCAAAAGTAACTAGGAAATAAAAGGTTGTGTGCATACCAGAGGGAAAAACCAGTCCCCTGGGTAACCTACTCCGCGTAAGTGGCATGCCACTGGGACAGCAACATGAACTACGTGAGCATGCTGAGAACCTGCGTCAGGAACGTAGCTGCAAGAAAGAACAAAACACATGTATCATGCGAGCTACAAACCGTAAGCAGCCTAAGCACCGAAGCTTGCAAGAAACTGCAAATTACATGAAAAAACCCCGGTAGCACGAGAACGTGAATGATGAACAGCATGAGAAACATGAGAACGAGAGTAACCTTGGGAAAACATGAGAAAACCTAGAAGAATGAGAGAAACATAAGTGAGATTATCATAGAAACAACAAATTGCAAAAAACACGTAAATTGCATGAGACACGTAGACTGCATGAAACACGTAAATTGCATGAGAAACGTAAATTGCATGAGAAACGTAAATTGCATGTGAAACGTAAATTGCATGAGAAACGTAAATTGCATGAGAAACGTAAATTGCATGAGAAACGTGAGTTTGTATGAAATACATAAACAGCGTAAGAACAGATGAGGAGACTTGCCACCGAACAAGCCAATTAAAAACGATCACCTCAATCTGTCAACCCATAGACGTGATGGGTATTCAACAGTGGTAGAACATGAACAACCCAGCTGTTTGACAGTAACCAAATAACATACATAACAAGCAGCCCCAAGACATAATACCCCTGGTACCTGACAATGATGATGTGGGTGCAGGAATGACAAGACCAATAGCGCAAGAATGTGAACCTAATGATGACACCCCCCCTACTGCATGCAGTGAGTGAGCCCGAGCACCTGCAGCGCCTGGACAGGAAATTAAAAACGAACACTCAGGGCTAAGATACCCACAGACAGAGGTGGGTAAAAGTAAAAGTGTAATGGCGAACGTGCACGTATGGAAACAGGCGAGAAGATTGTGGGACAACAATCAATTAAAAACGAAACCTCAGCCTGTACAGATCTGTAGACGTGACAGACCCTGAATGTGAGCACTAGCTAACAGAAATGCAGTGAACGAAAAACTGTGACAAACATATGACATAACATATGACATAAACGTAAAATGCATGGGAAACCGAGGGAAGCATGGAAAACGAGAGAAGCCTGGGGAAACGAGAGAAGCAAGGGAAAACGAAAGAAACAATGGAAAACGAGAAAAACAATGGAAAACGAGAGAAACAATGGAAAACGAGAGAAACAATGGAAAACGAGAGAAACAATGGAAAACGAGAGAAGCAATGGAAAACGAGAGAAACAATGGAAAACGAGAGAAGCAATGGAAAATGAGAGAAGCATGGGAAACAAGAGAAGCATAACGAGAATCAAAGGAAAACGTGAGAATCAAGGAAACACGAGAGAAACAAACGTGAGCGCCAAGGGAAAAAACGTGAAAACATACGAAAAGTAAAACATGACAAATGTAAGAAACATGAAAAGGCATAAGAAGGGACACATAGCACGAGAAACCTTAAATGCATGAAAACACTGTCAAAAATTGCATGAAAATATTGTAAAAATTGCATGAAAACACTGTAACTGCATGGAAACACTGTAAACTGCACGAAAACACTGTAAACTGCATGAAAACACTGTAAACTGCATGAAAACACTGTAAACTGCATGAAAAACACCCGAAAGAAACATGGGAAAACGTGAGAAACATGGGAAAACGTGAGAAACATGGGAAAACATGAGAAACATGGGAAAACGTGAGAAACATGGGAAAACGTGAGAAACCTGGGAAAACGTGAAAAGACGTGAGAAACATGGGAAGACGTGAGAAACATGGGAAGACGCAAGCATGAACAAATGTGCGAGGCATGGAAAACGTGGGAAGCGTAAGAAACATGGAAAACCTACGAACCAAGAGAACACGTGAGAACCATGTAAGGCGTGAGTAACATGGGAAACACGAGAAATGTAAGAAACATGAATAGGCAAGAGAAATGACAAATTGCATAAGAAAACGAACATTGCATGAGAACACCGTAAATTGCATGATGAGAAACCGTGACTTTAATGAACCGTAAAATGCATAAAAACTGTAAAACACATGAGCAACCGTAAAATGCATGAGAAACCGTAGAATGCACGAGAAACCGTAAAATGCACGAGAAAACCGACAAATGCATGAGAAAACCGTCAAATGCATGAGAAAACCGTCAAATGCACGAGAACCCGTAAAATGCATAAGAAACCGTAAAATGCATGCAAAACTGTAACATGCATAAGAACCCGTAATTGGATAAAAAACGTAAAATGCATGAGAAACCGTAATTGCATGAAAAAACATCGACAAATAACCGAGAAAACGTAATTTGCATGAAAACCGTGAAATGCATGAGAAACCGTAAATTCCATGAAAACCGTAAAAGGAAAACCGTAAAATACATGAGAAACCATAAAATGCATGAGAAACCGTAAATTGCATGAAAAACCGTAAAATGCATGAGAAACCGTAAAATGCATGAGAAATCGCATAAAACCGCAATATGCATGAGAAACCAAGAATAACATAAAAACAAATAACCGAGAAATCGTAAATTGCATGAAAAACGTAACATGCATGAGAAACGTAAATCGCCTAAAACCGTAACATGCATGAGAACCATAAATAACATGAGAAATCTTAATTTGCATGCCCCCAAAGGACCCCCACAGAATATCATGAGATGACAGAGCGAATGAGCCAGTGTCATGACAACCCCACCGCCTGAATTCACCCCTGAACCCTGTGTTTGTGCGTGGCATGAGGTAACCGGACGCTGGTAGCGTGGCTGTCACCTGCCCTCAATATACCTCCATGTATACCCAGTATACTCTCATTTCAGCCCCGAACCCGCACACACACTCGGAGGCCACTTACACAACCCACGTGCAGTAGTACAAAGCACGGATGCCGAAAGCTGATGGGTGAATGCTCAGCCCTGTGTGCGATCAGCCAAAGACACAATACCTGGTGGCGGTGTTACAGGTGGTGGCGGTGTCACTGACGGTGTGTCTGGCGGGTGTACGGCGTGTACCGGCAGACTCAGATCGCAGCACCCCGGGAATCTCCCGTAACATTTTCCCATAAAAGGAGACTAAGCATCCCTCTCTCTCTCTCCTTCACATCCCATCTACAGGATATGGATTAAGGGGAAATTTAACACTGAGTAAGCCGACCTGATAACATAAAAGGGCAGAACATAGCTTATTTAATTGGACCCCCATGAGCCAGCAGCTAAAAAAAAAAAATAAAAAAAACAGCAGTCTTGCGTGTGGTAACCTGTCAGAACTCAGTGTGAACAAGTGCCAATTGAATGCACGTCCCGGCCGTAATCAGCGAATCGGAGGGCCGACGTGACGTCATCCAGACTGGCTGGGCCGTCACTGCGCATGTAACCACTCAGTGAGCACACCAGCTGTTATGCTGACACGTACATCAGAGAGAGGAGACAAGCGGAGCGATTAGCATAGGCCAGCAGAATGGGAGAGCCGAGGGCTCCCCCCCCGCTGGCCAAAGCATGCCACACCAGCAAGGGAAAGCATGGCATGACACTGGCGGCCGCATGATGACAAAAAAGGTCCCTAAAGGGGCCCACCCGTATTGAAAAGGCCAAGGAACACAGGGAACACCTAAACCCCCTCCCCCCAAACACACTGCCACGAGCAGACAAGAGCCAAGAGCGGACAGGCAGCCTCCTTGAAAAAACGGAGCGGCACAAGGAGAGGAGCAGAGGGTGGCCGAACACCCCCTCTCCCCAATAAGGACACCGGGAGAAGCAGCGGCCTGTGAACCCGGCGGAGCCGCCGCTGCACATCCTCCTCTTCAATCCGTGTGACACCTGAACCCCCCCCCCAAACACACTGCCACGAGCAGAGAGAGCAGCCGCTGTCATCCTCCTCGTTCAATCCGCGACCCGGAAGTGACGTCAGAGTCACCCGGAAGTGATGCTGACACGAGATCCTACGACCACAAGCAAGGAGAAGAAGGAGGGCAGGCTTTATGCAGCCTGACTCCTCCTACAATAACAGGCTGACCTTCGGTCAGCCTTACACTTATTTTTAAAGTACATATAAGGCTTATATTTGGTATTCACAAATAAATGACGATGTGCAATGCTATGCTGGCAAATGTGCAAATTGAACACAATTTATATATTTTTTTCTCTATTTTTGGAATTCAATTACAATCTAAAACTGATGGTATGGCAAAAACCATTTCAGCCTGAATATGGCAGTGTTCATCTGCAGGGTGAAGGCTTATTTTTTTTTCAATTAAGTCTCCAGCCTGCACGTGATAACTATAGGTCATAGCGTATATCAGTGCCGGCTGATGCTCCAACCGCCACCTTCCGGTCGGTCGAATCTCCCCCGCGGTCGATCGAATCAACCCCACCCCCCCTGTCGCTCGATTGTCAGCCCACCAGTCCTGCACTTACCCCATCTAGGTCGCAGGCAATGCTTCCTCCTCAGCGGATTCACCCTGCGTCTCCTCCTTCTCTGCTCACGGCGGCTTACCCTGCGTCTCCTCCTCCTCTGTGGTGAATACGCTCGCTTCTCCTCTCGGTCAATTGGGTCTCAGGACGCCCTTCCTGATTGGCCGGGAGTAGAATCAGGAAGACAATATAGAATAATAATTCGCTATTGTCACACAACTGGGTGGGCTCAGGGCGCAGTGCTCTGCATTGTGAGCCCACCCTTTTTTTAAGCCAGTTTGAGCCTCGGGCTCTAATCACGGGATAAAAAAAAACAAAAACCCATTTAAATCCATGCATCCAGCGTCCCGCATTTAGATTAGGTGCCAGGCGCATGGATTAGGGGGGGCGACTCACTTGCGCCCCATATGGACAGCCCGCCACTGACTTAAATAGTTCCTTTGTATAGTACATAATTTGTTTTAATCATTTTTTATTAATTTTTTGCAAAAGACAAACCTGGTACATAGCATTCTAAAAAGACTCAACATACAAAAATACACCATATTCACAAATCACAATGCTCATAATACATAACATTACTAAAGTATATAAGTCATATAATATTGCCATCTCCCATAGGTAGACATAACATTCTAAGGTTTCCCCTTCCATATACTCAAACTTTTGAGAGGGGATGAGGCAGAAATAAAACCCAATCCTTCTTTTCCTGTGAACCAAAAAAAGTTAATAATTAAAATTATGGGGTGGATCTAGGGAGTATTACACAGAGGTCACCACCCCAGTTCCACCCTAGTTCCATGCACCTCCACCCACCCCTCCCTCCTTCCCTAAATCTGACTTTCCCCACTTTCTTTCCCTCTCTTTACACTCCATTCCCCCCATGCAAAAAAAAAAAACCCACACGCCACACTTCCCACCTGCCCTTACCCATTCATTTATTCATATAATTCAATTATGGGGTGGGTCTAGGGAGCATTGCATATAGGCCTTCACCCTAATTCGTGCACCCCCTCCCACCCCTCCACCCCTCCCTCATTCCCAAATCTAACTATCCCTCTTACTTTCCCTCTCTTTACACACCCCCCCCCCCCCCCCGTGCAGAAAAAAAAAACAAAGAAAAAATCAAAAAACAAACACGTGATATTAGGGGGTGGTTCATGAGATGGTCATACAGAAGGCCCTCTCTCCAGTTCCACCCAAGAGGAAAAAAAACCCCAACAAACCCCCCCTCCCCTCTACCAATACTTTGACCCACTTCTGGTCTGGTTCAACTCCCACGATTCGTAATCGTTACTACACTTCCTGGTTCCACAGCACCAACCCGATTGCGAAATCCAAAGGGGTCTCTATTGCTTTTCAAAGGTCCTTTCACCCTGAAGTTCTTGACTCGTGTATTGATGACCATGCATGGAAAAGAAGAAAGGTAACAGCGCTCTCTGCAGGGACAACTTAATCCAAACGCCAGGTCCACTCACAGGTGCCGAGGCTCGATGTGTCCCAACACACTCCAATGCAACAGTAATAAGGAGAGCCGGCAAAACTGTAATCCTTGAAGTGACGTTTATTGGTACATCAGAGTGACAATAAAACAATAAAGCTGATGCGTTTCGGCAATAGCTACGACTAAGGCTATTGCTGAAACGTGTCAGCTTTATTGTTTTATTGTCACTCTGATGTACCAATAAACGTCAATTCAAGGATTACAGTTTTGCCGGCTCTCCTTATTACTATTGATGACCATGGTCGCTTTGTGTTTCTCAAACTAAAATTTAATCATTTACTTTTTACAGTGGCCAATATATACGCCCCTAACACTGACCAGGCACGTTTCCTATCATCCACTCTCACCAGACTAGCTTCTTTTGGAGGTCCCTGTGTTATCGTTGGAGGTGTCTTCAATGTGGCTCTTGCCCCGTCTGCCGACACTTCTACAGGTAAGTCTTCCATAACCACGACCTCACTCTCCCACATCAGATCTCTTCTACATTCCCATCACTTAGTGGACGTATGGGGCATACACCATCCTACAGACAGAGATTTCACCTACTTCTCCATAGCTCACAACTCATATAGTAGATTAGACTATTTCCTCATTTCCCAATCCCTCTTAGACACACCACTGCAAACCTCCTTGGGGCATGCCCTTTGGTCTGACCACTCTCCGGTTTACTTATCCTTTGCCCGACCCCCACAATCACGTAGAGGGAATTCTTGGCGTCTCAACGACAATCTTCTACGAGACTCAGTGTGTGTCGCTGAGGTCACTAAAGTGATCCAAAATTTTCGATCTGACCATATAGCGGATACCACCTCTCCACTTAATCAATGGGAGGCCCTGAAGTGTGTGGTCAGGGGTGTCCTTATACAAAACGGCTCTCATCTGAAAAAAATTAGATCTGATGACATTAGGCGCCTTCTGACCACCATTTCGGATCTGGAATCGCTTCACAAACAAACCTTGGACCCCTCTACTTTTGTTACTCTTTCTAATTCCCGCCGTGATCTCCTCCAGCTACTAGACTCCCATTCTCTCATAGCCAGGGATCGTGCCCGCAAATCTTATTATTCCATAGCTAACAAATGTGGTCAACTGTCAGAGAACTCACAGCACTAGCTTCCGTCTCCATGCAGCAGTGTCCAGCGGCCATGCGCGGTGTCCCCGACAGATACGAGCGAGTTCCGGATCGAACGTGCACACCCGCGCATCCGTACGAACGTGTGCACGCACCCACACAGCCATACGAGCGGGTGTACGTTCTCACGCATGCACGTTCACGTCCACCAATCCTGGCGTTCGGCGCCACATATAAACAAGGTCCTTGCCTGACACTAGTGCTGGATCGTCTTCAGCTAGGTCCTGATTTCCTGATACCCGTGGGACCTGTTACCTTGCTCCTGACTACCCGGCTTCCTGACTACTCTCTCGGATCTCCCTTGTCTGCTACCTACCTTGCTGATTATACTGACTCTGGCTTGGACTATCTACTACGGCTCTGCCTCCTGACTTTGTACCTCGCTGCCTGCCCGTTGCCGACCTCTGCCTGACCTTGACCACGAACTTGCCTTCTGTTTTGGATACCTCGCTGCCAGCCAGTTGCCAACCTTTGCCTGTCCTGACGTTGCAGTTGTTCCTGAATCCACACCTACTTGCCCGGCTCCTACTAACAGTTCTGGTGATCAATCTTCCATCAGTCTCCGGAGGATCCCGAATCTCTGAGTTCCAGTTCTCCAGCCGCAGGCACCTGCACCCTTCTGTGCCCCGGCACTCCCTGTCCTCACTACCAGGGGTGTCAGGACCGGAACCGTGCGAGAGGCCTCCCTCAACATTCAGACTCTGCTGTAAGGTACGTGACAGTACGATCCAGCCAAGATGGAGTCTGAAAGGGGGACCTCACCTCTAGACGCTCTGTGCCAACAGATTTCGGCCCTTACCCAGGCAGTCCAGGGCCTACAAGATGGCTACCGGCAACTTGAGCAAAGAGTGGAGTCATTGTCTCCAAATCCCTCAACTCACCAGGCGGCTACAGCATCTCGGTCTCCTGGTCCAGCGGCCTGCAATAATGGTGCCACCCCCAGAGCCTCAGGTCCCCATTCCAGAGAGGTTTTTGGGAGATCGTAGCAAGTTCCGTGCCTTTAAAAATGCCTGCCAGCTATACTTCCTGCTACAGCCCCGTACCTTCTCTTTGGAGAGCACCAAGGTGGGGTTCATCGTCTCACTACTCCAGGGGGAACCCCAAACCTGGGCTCACCGCTTACTGGAGCCAGCCAGTCCACTATTAGACACTATGGACTCTTTCCTGAATGAAATGGCCAAATTGTATGACGACCCTTAACGTGCTAGCACTGCAGAGGCCAGTCTTCATGCTCTCCAGCAAGGACGTAGGCCAGCGGAAGATTAGGTAACGGACTTTAGGCGATGAAGTTCCGATACTCAGTGGAACGACGCCGCCCTCCGCTATCAGTTCCGCATGGGACTCTCTGAGGCACTGAAAGATGAGTTGGCCGAGTTGGACTTCCAGACTCTTTGGAGGACCTGATCCAATTGTCCATCCAGATAGACCATTGTCTAAGAGAACGGAGATCTGAAAGAACCAGTCAGATGCGACCCATGTGGATGTTGCCCAAAGTTCCTAGCAACCCTCCTATGTCCACCTCCCATGTACCTGCTGCCACCTCCGAAGCTCTGGAGCCAATGCAGATAGGGCTGCTCCGCTCACCACTGCCACCCGAAGAAAAACAGCGTCGACGTCAGAACAACCTCTGCCTCTATTGTGGGGAAGCTGGCAACTACCCAAATATGTGCCCAAATAAGACTCGTAAGTTTAACTCTCTGCCTCATGAACCTAGAACACTAACTGTAACAAGATCTGCTCACATTGCTGTTCCTGTTTCCTTGCAGCTTGCAGAAGGAACACTCCGGGTCCGGGCCATAATTGACTCTGGCGCCTGCAGCTGCTTCATAGATTGTGCCTTTGCCCTGCAACATGACATTTCGTTAACACCCAAGCAACAACAACTTTCCATACGACTAGCAGATGGGTCAAGTATTAAATCCGGGCCTATTACTCACGAAACCCAACCACTGCCCGCCAGCATATTACCCAACCATCAGGAACTATTGTGCCTGGACGTCATCTCATCTCCATTGTTTCCAATTATTCTGGGAATGCCGTGGCTACAAGCCCATAATCCTCAAATCAATTTGGTTACGGGCGAAGTAGTGTTCCAGTCCAGCTATTGTCTCCAGAACTGCCTTAAGGTCCTCCACCATGTAACCCCAGTCATCGGCTGTTTAAAATCTACGTCAGAATCCCAAGAACTGGTTCCATCTGTGTACCATAGTTTCCTGGATGTGTTTGACAAGCAGAAAGCAGATACTCTTCCTCCCCATCGGGTTTATGATTGCCCAATTGAACTGTTACCAGGGGCAGAAATCCCGTTTGGAAGAATCTTTCCCCTGTCGGAAACCGAACTCTTGGTCCTTAAGGAGTACATTGACGAAAACCTCAAAAAAGGTTTCATCAGACATTCCTCTTCTCCAGCTGGTGCTGGAAAATTCTTCGTCGAGAAGAAAGATCATTCCCTCCGCCCATGTGTGGACTACAGAGACTTAAATAAAATAACAATTAAGAATCGCTATCCTCTTCCCTTGATCCCAGAACTGTTTCAGAGACTTCGCTCGGCCCGGATATTCACAAAACTGGATTTGCGAGGTGCCTATAATTTGATTTGAATCCGTGAGGGGGATGAGTGGAAGACAGCTTTCCTGACACGCTTCGGCCACTTCGAGTATCTAGTTATGCCATTCGGGCTCTGTAATGCACCAGCTACCTTCCAACATTTCGTGAACAACATTTTTAGAGATTTTCTGGACTCATTCGTAATTGTCTACTTGGATGATATCCTGATATTCTCAAACTCCTTAGAAACACATCGTGACCATGTGAGACAAGTTCTTCAGAGATTGAGACAAAACGGACTCTTTGCCAAAGCCGAGAAATGTGAGTTTGAACGCCAGACCATTCACTTTCTCGGCTTGGTAATATCAACTGGGGGTGTGGCAATGGATCCTCAGAAGGTCTCAGCCATCATGTCCTGGCCACCCCCAACCGATAAGAAAGGAGTGCAACGTTTTATTGGATTCTCTAACTTTTACAGAAAATTTATTAAAAATTTCTCCAGTATTATAGCACCCATCACACATCTTACAAGGAAGCAAAGCCGTTTTCAATGGACCGCAGCGGCCCAAGCTGCGTTTGACAAATTAAAGGAGCTATTTACCTCTGCCCCGGTGTTGAAACACCCTGATCCTGCCTTACCTTATACCCTGGAAGTGAATGCGTCAGAGAGCGCTGTGGGGGCCATCCTGTCCCAGCGCCAAGGGCCAAAATCTTTAATGCACCCTGTGGCTTTCTTCTCCAAGAAATTAGGTGCCTCCGAGAGAAATTATGACGTTGGGGACCGAGAGCTCTTAGCGATAAAAGCAGCCTTGGAAGAATGGCGGTATCTCCTGGAGGGAGCAGCACATCCCATCTTGATATTCACAGGTCATAAAAATCTCGAGTATCTCAGGACTGCCAAGCGTCTCAGACCCAGACAGGCAAGATGGGCCCTCTTCTTTTCCCGTTTCAATTTTCATCTTGCCTACCCGCCAGGGTCTAAAAACATCAAACCCGATGCGCTATCCCGCATGTTCACGGAGACTGCGGTTTCTTCACCGCCAGATACGATCCTGCAAGCTGGAAATCTCTTACTAACCCAATCGAGTGTTATATCACAAATCCGTCAGGCATCTTTAGGGACATCGATACCCCCAGGAACTAACCTCCAGGAAAAAGATGGGCTCTTCTGGCAAGGAAATAAGATTTTTGTTCCCCAAGATCTACGTACCACCATTCTACGTCTGTCATGATTATCCCTTAGCGGGCCACTTTGGGGGTCACAAGACCATGGACCTAATTCAAAGGCATTTTTTTTGCAAAGGACTGTAGGAATTATGTAAACTCTTGCTTGACCTGCCTTAGGAATAAAAGTAGCAAGAACAAAGCATGGGGACTATTGAGACCACTGCCCATCCCTGAAAGACCTTGGGATAAAATTGTAATGGACTTCATTGTCGAGCTTCCTCCTTCTGATGGATTTTCATCTGTCTTTGTGGTAGTTGACCGTTTTTCCAGGATGGCACATTTTATGAAAGGGACTCCGTCGGCAACCGAGACTGCCAGAATTTTTATTAAGGAAATTGTTAGACTCCACGGAATTCCCAGTGACATTGTTTCTGATCGTGGAGTACAATTCACATCTAAATTTTGGAAGTCATTGTGTGAGGCACTAGGCATCAAACTGAGCTTTTCTTCAGCATATCACCCCCAGACCAACGGGCAGACTGAACGCACCAACCAAACGTTGGAACAGTACCTACGCTGCTTCTCTTCTTTTTCTCAGGAATATTGGGCCTCATTGCTACCCCTTGGCGGAATTCGCATTCAACAATGCTACGCACTCTACCACAAACCAGTCACCATTCTTCTCCAACTACGGGTTTCACCCTTCCTTTTTGCCAGTACTCGTACCAGACTTTCCTGTACCTGCTGTCCAGGACAGACTCAATTTCCTTGCCGCAAACAATCAGTTGCTTAAAGAAACTATCACTAAGGCACAGGAAGATAATAAAAGATTCTTCGACAAGAAGAGAAGAGGAGAGTTGGATTTAAAGGTTGGTGATCGTGTGTGGCTGGCTACTAAGAACCTGAAATTGGCATGCCCTTCTAAGAAACTGGGACCTAGATACTTAGGGCCCTTCCCAGTCAAGAAGAAGATAAATTCAGTCACCTACGAACTCGAACTCCTCAATTCATTCAGGATCCACCCTGTTTTCCATGTTTCACTACTCAAGGTCGATGTACCGAATTCCTTTCCAGATCGGGAGGTAGGACCCCCTGAAGCTATAATCGTGGATGGGGAAGAAGAATTTGAAGTTGAAGCCATTTTAGATCATAGGAAACGGCAAGGGCAAAATCAGTATTTAATCAAATGGAGAGGCTTTGGCCCAGAAGAGAATTCCTGGGAACCCGAAACATATCTCCATGCTCAAAGACTCATACGGGTTTTCACCGCTCCCGTTCAGAGGGTTCGGTTTCAAGAGGCATCCAGAGGCTGCCCTTAAGGAGGGGGCAATGTCAGAGAACTCACAGCACTAGTTTCCGTCTCCATGCAGCAGCGTCTAACGGCCATGCGCGGTGTCCCCGACAGATACGAGCAAATTCCGGATCAAACGTGCACACCCGCGCATCCGTACGAACGTGTGCACGCACCCGCACAGCCATACAAGCGGGTGTACGTTCTCACGCACGCACGTTCACGTCCACCAATCCTGGCGTTCGGCGCCACATATAAACAAGGTCCTTGCCTGACACTAGTGCTGGATCGTCTTCAGCTAGTTCCTGATTTCCTGATACCCGTGTGACCTGTTACCTTGCTCCTGACTACCTGGCTTCCTGACTACTCTCTCGGATCTCCCTTGTCTGCTACCTACCTTGCTGATTATACCGACTCTGGCTTGGACTATCTACTACGGCTCTGCCTCCTGACTTTGTACCTCGCTGCCTGCCCGTTGCCGACCTCTGCCTGACCTTGACCACGAACTTGCCTTCTGTTTTGGATTCCTCGCTGCCAGCCAGTTGCCAACCTTTGCCTGTCCTGACGTTGCAGTTTTCCTGAATCCACACCTACTTGCCCGTCTCCTACTAACAGTTCTGGTGATCAATCTTCCATCAGTCTCCGGAGGATCCCGAATCTCCGAGTTCCAGTTCTCCAGCTGCAGGCACCTGCACCCTTCTGTGCCCCGGCACTCCCTGTCCTCACTATCAGGAGTGTCAGGACCGGAACCCTGTGAGAGGCCTCCCTCAACATTCAGACTCTGCTGTAAGGTACGTGACATCAACACTTAGCACGGGTCATCCATCCCAGAGCGCCACGTAGCCCCGTTCCCTTCATCACTAAGTCAGATCAGACCAAAGTCTTTGATTGCAGAGGCATATCCACTGCATTTAAAGACTTCTATTCTCAGGAGCGGACTATGTGAGATTCTGTCTTCTGATCCATCTCCTTTATCACCACTTTTTGATAATCCTGCCTTTCCACAAGGTATAGGGGCTCACGCTCTATGCTCTTTTCTCCGCACCTCCTGGCCCAAGCTCATTCCTTCGTTCATGCGAACAATGGAACCCCAAATATCCCAACCAGGACTGGCTCACCTCCCTGCACCTCACTACCTTCACCAAACATCTTTTCGCTTCCTCTCAGATCCATCGCCCCCTGACTTAATTTGAACACCTAAGTTCCCTTCAAGAATTACCTAGACATTTACTCTCACACATTTACAGTCTGATTCAAGCTTTCACACTAAATGACTTACCCACTTACACTAGAATGTGGTCGGCAGACTTGGGAAAGACCATCTCCAGAGCGGAATGGCAAACTGCATTCCATTTCACACACAAGTCCTCAATCTCTTGTTATTCACAAGAGAAGAATTTTAAGGTTTTGTCGAGGTGGTACAGGGACCCTGCCACTCTACGGAAAATATTCCCCTCCACTCCATCTACCTGCTGGCGATGTTCTACTGCAACAGGATCGTACCTGCATGTCTGGTGGGAGTGTGATCGGATCCGTCCCTTCTGGAAACGGGTATCCCAGGTTTATGAAAAAATTTATGACGATCCTTTGCAATTGACCCCTGAAATAGCCCTTCTCTCTATCCTGCCAGGATCGATAACCTCTCAAAAACGCAGTCTCCTCCGCTTCTTCCTGTCTGCTGCTCGCCAACTTATACCTTTTATTTGGAAGACAACGACTATCCCCACGTTGGCCCTTTGGACCTCCACTATGAATGATATCATGCGTATGGAGGAGATGTTAGCGCTAGACAATGATACCTATGAGAAATTCACAATATTATGGTCTGTCTGGCGACGCTTCTCCTCCACAGACACGCTGGTTTCTTTGCTCCCTGTCACCCCTACTCCAACCTCTTCCACTAATTTGAATGCCCCCTGATCCCTGATTTATCCTTTTATCCTTGCAACCGATAAACTAGAGTCCTTCCTCTCCGTTTCCAGCCAGCAGACCCCCCCCCCCCTTCTACTCCTTACTCTTTCCTTACCCCTGTTCGTCCTCCTATCTTTTATCCTACTTCTTCCCCTTTCATTTTCCCTCTTTCCATTTCACCATCTTGATGTTTGACATAATCTGTTTATATGATCTACTACTTAATAGCTGCCAGTATTGCTGTGGGTGATAGCCATTTGGCGTGCTGGTTGTCCTTCACAGTATAATATTTTATGTCAACTGTATTATTTTCTTTTGTTTCTTCATACCAATAAAAACATTTTCAACTCTAATATGTGGCACTGATGAGGTGGCACTGATAAGGCTACACTGATATATGGCACTGGGGAGGCTGCACTAATATGTGGCACTGATGAGGCTGCTCTGATGGGTACTAATAGGCAGCACTGAAGGGCACTGATAGGAGGCACTGAGTGGCAGCACTAAGGGGCACTCATAGGCACTGTTGGGACTGAACTGATCATCAGGACACTGATGATCGGTGCCCGATTATCAGTGTAGATGTCCCATTCTCACTTGCCGTGACAGTGTGAGAAAAGGAATGCCGATAAACGGCAAGTGTGTTTACATCATGATCAACTGTGAGAGGACACAGCTGATCATGTGGTAAAGGGCCGCTGCCCTTGTGATTGGCCCTTTACCCTGATCTGTGATCAATCAATAGACGCCCTCCCAGAACTGGACAACTGCTCTGTAGCCGCCATTTGATTATAGCGCGGTCGGCAAACACACATACTCACCTCAGTCCTGCAGCATTGGTCTGATGCTGCACTGTCCCCTCTAGGTCTAAGCCTGAGAACTGAGCAATCACATGACCCCTGATGGCTCAGTCCTTGGTCAGCTCTGGGCAGAGTGTGGTTACTGTCAGCCACCACTCCCTGCTCTGCCACTCCAGCAGTCATAGGAGCGCTGGGCTGGGGAGGGAGTAGGAGCAGCTGGTTCAATCTCTGTGTTCTCTGAGATGCTGAGCCAGCTCCCAGTCAGACATCTGGGTGTATCCCAACATTATTGCTGAGATTCTTCCAGAGCCTGTAGCGGCAATGTGATGTCAGCTGACAATGGGCTTTAGTTTGATGTCTGCTAAATTTGGGTCACAGGAGAGTACAAGTAAGTGCTCTCCTATAACCCACTAGAGAAGTATGGCCAAAAAAGAAAACTTTGGTCATACTTCTTTTTTAATTGCTGTCTATAGATCAATGACATCAGGGAAGGCCGGCTACACATCTGGGTGGTCTCACTGTACTGTGTAGGCAGGTAGCGAAAATTGTAATTTGTATTGTGTACCAAAGGGTTAAAGTGTGGTTACTCATGGGTTAATTGTGTGCTGTGGTGTGACAGCTTGCGTGTGTCCTTTTAAAAAAAAAATAATGTTGCGCTGTGTGAAACAAAAATAAAACAAAAGTGAGTCTCTGAGCCACACAGGTGACACAAATATAGATAAGTGTCTTGATTGTTGATACACCAACTGAAATCTTCCACCATGTGATAAACCTCCACCAATGAAGGATGTGCAATTACTAGAGAGCATTGGCCATCTATTACGGGGGTCAAAGAAGGCTTAGTATCTGAAATTCTCCATCTCCATTTGTAGGTTTACATACGTAAGATGGGAAAAATCATTCCAGGCAGCCAATGAGTAAATCACAGGTCCTCCAGTACAAGCTTGCAGATAAGGCAGCAGTGACAGTATGTCCATAAGGGTGCACGGCCGCCGCCCCCTCTCTCCTGCCACCCTCTCTAGCACCAATAGATAGATTCATGCATTGCATGAATCTATCTATGGCCACCGCTGCCACCAGGTGCCATTCAGGTGCCCAGCCCCTTTTCGGTGCCTGAATTACAGCGGTGGATGGGGTGTTTTTGAAGCACCTGATTGGAGCCATAGGCTCTAATAGGTGTCAAAAAAGGTGACCTGCGAGCGCCATGCTGGGCCTATCAGGCATCCAATCATAGCAGAGGATGGGAAGAGAGGATGGGAGAAGACATTGAGGAGCTGTCCCATCGAGACAGGGTAAGTGCAGATGGCGGGCACACGGGGGGGGGGCACACTGGCAGCATTTGATATGGCACACTGGCAGCATTTGATGGGGTACAGTGGGAGCATTTGATGGAGCACAGTGGGAGCATTTGATATGGCACAGTGTGAGTGTTTAATATGGCACAGTGGCTGCGTTTGATGACCACAGTGGCTGCGTTTGATGACCACAGTGGCGGCAATTGATGGGCACAGTGGCTGCGTTTGATGGCACAGTGGCTGTGTTTGATGGTACAGTGTCGGCAATTGATGAGCACAGTGGCTGCGTTTGATGGTACAGTGGCAGCAATTGATGGGCACAGTGGCTGCATTTGATGGCACAGTGGCTGCGATGATTGATGGTACGGTGAGGCTGCAATTGAGAGGTTTTTTTCAGAATTTTTCAGTTTGTTTGTGCCCCCCCAGAGATGTAAAGATGTAAAATTTCCAGAAATTTTAAGGCTTGGAAAAAAAAACTTTTTTTTCCAGTTTTTTTGGGGAAAAAACTGAAATTTTCGGAAAAATTGAAAAATGCTACATTAGCACATTTTTGCCTTTTTAAGATTGAAAGTCATTCTGTTACTTTAGGAACATAAAATATGACTATGGACAATTTGACATAAAATTATCACAACTAGCATATTAAAAATTTAGTGTAGCCAAACAATTATCACAAACAGAATTTACTTTTTTATAATATTTATTTGTAACAAAGGAAGCAACAATCTCCTGAACTACTTACTAGTTTATGTGGAACAGACAAAAAGCCTCCACAAAACAATTTTCAAAACCAAAAGTAACAATTTTTTTTTTCAATTTCCTCTCCACAGTATTAAATAAAAATAAAAACCCCATTCTCATAAAAAGAATTGAAGATGGGGGAATTGTTAAGAAGAGAGTGGGACTAAGTTCCAATGGACATTTAATAAGAATCATTTTCTGAGCTGAAATTGTCAGTATTCGTCTCTGCTTCTGCAGCTACTCTTTTTTGTCCATCATCACAATTAGGAACTTCTAAAAACATAAGGTTTGACCGGACCGGTTCTTGTTACAAGAGCAGCACAGCACCTCCTAAAGGAAGAAATGCATACTGTTCTTGCATTGGAGGGTTCAGTTTGTTACCTAGGACTTGCTTGTCCTCACTCAGTGCACAGAAATTAGAATAATCTGATATCATACAATTTTTTTAGAAATGATTTGGAAAATATTTGAACACCCTGTCTTAAAATATTTTATTCATCATGTTAAAATAAAATATTCCACAATTTTTTTTCTTTTTTCAATTTTTCCAATTTTTGGGGGAAAAAACAAAAAAGCCTTCAGGGGAAAAAAACGAAAAAAAAAAATGTTTTTTTTCAGAATTTTTCAGTTTTTTTTCCGGGCCTTCACATCTCTACCCCCCCCCCCCAAAACATTTTGAGCACTAGCCACCACTGTAATGCCCCGTACACACGGTCGGACTTTGTTCGGACATTCCGACAACAAAATCCTAGGATTTTTTCCGACGGATGATGCTCAAACTTGTCTTGCATACACACGGTCACACAAAGTTGTCGGAAAATCCGATCATTCTGAACGTGGTGACGTAAAACATGTACGTCGGGACTATAAACGGGGCAGTGGCCAATAGCTTTCATCTCTTTATTTATTCTGAGCATGCTTTGCACTTTGTGCGTCGGATTTGTGTACACACGATCGGAATTTCCGACAACGGATTTTGTTGTCGGAAAATTTTATAGCCTGCTCTCAAACTTTGTGTGTCGGAAAATCCGATGGAAAATGTGTGATGGAGCCTACACACGGTCGGAATTTCCGACAACAAGGTCCTATCACACATTTTCCGTCGGAAAATCCGACCGTGTGTACGGGGCATAAGGCAGATAAAGCCTTACCTGCAAGCTTGTACCGGAGGACCTGTGATTTACTCATAGACTCACTTATGTTTTGTTTTTTTGTTTCACTCAGTGCAACATTATTTTTATTTATTTCTATTTTGTGATGATATCTTACTAGAGTGTTGCAGCTTATATTCACTTTGTTATCACAAGTGCAGTTTATTTCTGTTTTTTATTCCATTGTGTGTCCTTTTTAGAAGTTACTGTATATATATATATATATATATATATATATATATATAAATACAGGAGTAAGTTGAGCCTCATGGTCTTTTGAGACGATGGAAAATTGGGAATGAGACCATACATGTAAAGTGTGATTGTGATACCAAGTTTGGAATAAAACTAAAATCAATTAGGTAGCGCTTACCACTAAATGATTCAATACTGTACATATAACCCAATAGATTACAAATTCAACCTACATACAAGCTCAAGATCAAGTGGCTTAATAAATATATATATATATATATATATATATATATATATATACACACACACTATGTTGCCAAAAGTATTGGGATGCCTGCCTTTAAAGGTACATGGTCGTTAATGGCATCCCAGTCTTCATCTGTAGGGTTCAATATTGAGCAGGCCCACACTTTGCAGCTTTAACAGCTTCAACTCTTCTGGGAAGGCTGTCTACAAGGTTGAAGAGCCTGTTTTTGGGAGTGTTTGACCAATCTTCCAGAAGCACATTTGTGAGGTCAGGCAATGATGTTGGATGAGAAGGCCTGGCTCGCAGTCTCTGCTCTAATTCACCCCAAAGGTGTTCTATCGAGTTGAGGTCAGGACTCTGTGCAGGCCAGTTAAGTTCCCCCACTCCAAACTTGCTCATCCACACTATATTACCAAAAGTATTGGGCCATCCCGGCATATAATTTGGTGGAAGGGGGATTATGGTGTGGGGTTGTTTTTCAGGGGTTGGGCTTGGCCCCTTGGTTCCAGTGAAGGGAACTCTTAAGGCATCAGCATACCAAGACATTTTGGACAATTCCATGGTCCCAACTTTGTGGGAACAGTTTGGGAATGGCCCCTTCCTGTTCCAACATGACTGCTTACCAGTGCACAAAGCAAGGTCCATAAAGACATAGATGAGCAAGTTTGGGGTGGAGGAACTTGACTGGCCTGCACAGAGTCCTGACTTCAACCTGATAGAACACCTTTGGGATGAATTAGAGTGTAGACTGTGAGCCAGGCCTTCTCCTCCAACATCAGTGCCTGACCTCACAAATGCGCTTCTGGAAGAATGGTCAAACATTCTCATAGACACACTCCTAAATCTTGTGGACAGCCTTCCCAGAAGAGTTGAAGCTGTTATAGCTGCAAAGGTTGGGCCAACTTAATATTGAACCCTACGGACTAAGACTGGGATGCCATAAAAGTTCATGTGCATGTAAAGGCAATACTTTTGGCGATATAGTGTATGTGAATTATATGTGAAGCTGCCCCTTTAAGTGATAAACCACTTCTGAACAAAAAAAAATAAATATATTTTTTATGTTAAGGTTTAATGTGAGGTGAAAGCGCCAATACCAAGTTTGGGGCTACCCCGAAGCTGGACCCTGGTATGGGACAATGCATTGTAATTTACTTACATTATGGGAACAAGCTTATCTAAAATCTATGGACAGCACAGCCACAGCAACTACAGCATTCATGACAAAAGGTGGAAATTTGATGTTTTTCAAAACTTTGCACTATATGCATTCCTATCGAACTGGTTAAGAACTGTACATTTGACTGGTTCTGTTTAAGAGCAGCATATGGTCTGATTTACTTGAAGAGGGAGTGTGCTCTACAGTGTATTGGAGAACTCCCTTGAGGTTCTGAAGTGAGGAGTAATAAGAAGAAGCAGCAGGCAGCACGGGTGAAGGGGAAGCAGTGGTAGCTGGCGACGGAGGTTCCACAAGCAACAGTGGCTAGGTACTTGCAAAGTAAGTGAAGTGGCTCCACTCTTAGCCTTCTGGCTGGATACAATGAAGTGTACAGTGTGAGATGAGCTGGTGGAGGAAATCAGCGCTCAGCACTATTTACTTCAAAGTGACTCTATAGTCAGTGTTGGGACAGGTGTCACCAGGGTCGGGACAAGGGGTGGGAAGGAGGGGCGTCTGCCCTGGGCACTGAGGTATCATGCGAGGTGCGGGGGCACTACAAGGAGATTGGGGGCAGAGGATTTGTGTTCGGAAGGAGGAATTTGGGGGGCCGGAAAGAGGTAAGAATTGTTCTAGGAGAGGAAATTTTGGGAGGTGTACTAGGAGTGGTGATTTGGGGGGGTTGTTGAGTGGGGGGGATGGGAAAGAGGTTTAGTGCTAGGAGGGAGGATTTGGGGGGTTTGTGCCAGAAAAAGATAAACTAGTGTGTCGGGGGGGGGGGGGTTGTGCTAGGAGGGGAAAGTGTTTTCAGGAGGGGGATTTGTGCTTGTAGGGAAGATTGGGGGGCATTCGTGCTAGGGGAAATTGGGGAGGGGAGAATTTGTGCTAGGATGGGGGTTTGGGGGGGGGGGGATTTGTGCTGGGAGGGGGAATGAGAAGATTAATTAGTGTTTCATTTTTCTTGGGATGGGGGGGGGAATTTTTGCTGACACATAATGCTCATACATCTTGGGGGGGGGGGGATTTGGCATGTTCGCCCTGGGCTCTAGATGACCTTGTCCCTGCACTGGGTGTCACTGACAAGTGTAACGGGGCCCAGGCCCAGTAAAGTAATTTGGCATCTGGCCCAGGGGTGTATCTACCATGAAGCAAACACAGCATATGCCCTGGGCAGCATTTTTCAAGGGGGGGGGGGGGGGCGTTTGTCAGGGGTGAACCTGCCTATGCTCAAGAGGACCCATACAGAGCTGCAATAGCCAGCTACACACTGTGCAGATTAAGGCTGTGTCTGTAAAAGAATCCAACCTCGGCTGTGTGCAATCGGGGAGGAGCAGCACTGCTGAGAGCCCTGTCCTGCCAGCAATAATCCCATCCTCTGCCCTGCTGATCTCATCCTTTGCCCTACTGACCCCTGTCCCATGCTCTGCTACTACATCCTCTGCCCAGCTGACCCTGTCCTCAGTCCAGCTCACCCCTGTCCTCTACCCCACATAGCCACCAGAGGCCCCACATAGCCACCAGAGACCACACATAGCCACCAGAGACCCCACATAGCCATCAGAGACCCCACATAGCCACTTAAGAATGAAGGAGTGGGACAAATTAAGATTGGGGGGGAGTTGGTCTTGCTTAGATCAGCACAAAACCAAAATACACCACTGCTTTGGCAATGAGGTGGTGCTAACCCACACAGGGAACAATATAAATCTAACAGCATGCAATTCTACATGCTAACAACTGAGTACTGCCGATCCAAGACTAGATGGGGTAGGGTGAATGGCCACTGGCTGTGGTTACACAAATGCCAAGTATGTGTACCCAGTAAAACCTGTCAACACAACTAGCAAAATCTACTTATAAGGGTGTGTGAGGACATGTGCTTCCTGCCTTTTATCTCACATGAGTGAACTCATTTTTGTATCATTACATACACATTGCACCCATGAGTGTTTTTAAAAGCCCCCCTTCGCAAATCATATATTTTCTGACAGCCCAGGATCTATAGAATAAAAAATGTATTTATAATATTGTTTATCACATGATATTCATGCCAGTTTTTAAAAAAACTAATATTTTGGATAAAACAATATTTTGGATAAAAATCCTCTATTAGTGCATAGAACATCTCCAAAATGACTAAAACATAAAAAAGAATGAAACTTGTGAATAAACATGCATACACTTTAAGTGGATGTAAACCCAATGTCATCCTTTCTAAACTACTGCCATAGGGGTTATCTATAAGGATATACATGTCTCCTGCATGTATCTTTACCTGTCAAATGTCTCCCCTCTGTCTGTTATGAGACCCGAAAAACTGCAGATTCTGTGGGTGGGTCTGTTGTCTGGAGCTCGGTGGGTGGAGTCGTGATGTCAGTAGACTCCCCGCCCACCTCTACACTCCCCTTGTCAATATGCATTTTCTCCTGTTTATTTCTAACACTGAACTTCTGCTATGATCTCTAACATCCAGTGAAAAGACAGGAAAGTAACCACATGACTTAGGCATGCCAAATCATGCTGAGGTGTGGAACAGCCAATCCTTGCAGAGCTGCTGAAGAAAGGAGTGGGAAAGGGAATTAAAAAATAATGCCTGTGTCTTAGGCTGTCACTCACAGCAAGGGGGAGTATTTGACAAAGTTTTTCTCAGTTTGTCAAGATTTTATTCACTGAACAATAAAAGAGGATTGCTCAGAGATGGATTAACTCTGTGAGGCAAGACTGGGCTCAAATGATAGGAAATCTTATACTCTACAGTATCATATATATATATATATAAATATATATATATATATATATATATATATATATATATATATATATATATATATATATATATAAAAAAAATCGTGTTTACATTCACTTTAAAGCTGTGCATTTTGCAAAACTGCAAAAATCAAAGAAGTGCAAAACTGCAAAGCAACTTATTACTTCACAGTCAAATCGTGCTCAACATAACCAGCACCTGCATAGCAACTTTCTATAGACTTGAACTAGCTCAACTTTTGGAATAAGGTCCCTTTAAACTAAGTTTACTGGAAAGCTACTGTGCAGGTGCTGGCAGCATTTCTTCACCACAGCTGTAAATACTGAGATGTGACACTTTTGGAAAGAGTTAAGTAAAGTGTGAGGGGTTGAGGGGAGGGTGAGTTGGCCTTTGATCCCCAAAGTACTCCTAGGGTGGGTCTGGGTAATATGATCAATGATGTTCTAAGTGGAAGCGGAGGTGTCAGTAGCAAACACTAGGGTACCATATGTATCTACGTTTCTCATCTCTGTCATGGGGTACAATTAAATCGGTCCTGTATGGTATGTGTAAGGGTGGGGGGCAGATCAGACTGGTGCTGCATCAGGTAGGTATGTTTTTTAGTTGTTATTTTACAATCCTGCACTTCTCCTTTAGGATGTTGGAAGGTGATCTAAATGGCAGAAAAGTGGTTCCAGGTTAAAGGAGTTGTGAATCTGATGCATTCTATGCATTAAGATAAAAAACCTTCTGTGTGCAGCAGCCCCCCCAACACCCCCCTTATTACCTACCTGAGCTCCTTCTCTCTCCAGTGATGCCCACGATCCCCTCAGCCATCCAGGACACTCCTCTAAATGGCTGAGGCAGAGCAGCGGCGCCATTGGCTCCTGCAGCTGCCAATCAAAGTCAGTCAAGCAATCAGGGGAGAGAGGGGGCAGGGCCAGGTCAGGGCTTGGGTGCCCCCTGTAGCAAGCTGCTGGCTAAGGGGTACTCAAAGGAGGGAGGGGCTAGGAGCAGCAGACAGGGACCCGGGAAGAGAAGGATCTGGGCAGCTCTGTGCAAAACCAACTGCACAGAGGAGGTAAGTTTAACATGTTTGTTATTTTTTTATTTAAAAAAAAATGAGCCTTTCGTTTTCAATCACTCTAAGAACAAAGATCAACAGAGACAACCTTGTGTGATGCCATTTGTGATGACAAAACTGTCTGATATGCTGCTGTTTACTTTCAACCTGATGTTAGGTGAAGAGTATAGGGACATAATTCATTGTAATTCATTACCAAGGTTGATAGATGTAGCGCCCTGCCTTAGTTGGGCTAAATTATGTTTTTGGCTCTGCTGTACTCACTGGAGCAGCAATTTGTTTTCTGGGTCTGATCAGGTTTCCCCAAGCCTGGTGGTTTCTTGCTCCTGTCCTCCTCTGGATGAAGCTTCCAGAGATTGAGTAGGAGGACTAGCCACTGAAGTTATGAATATTTATCTAACCTCAGCCAGTTCCTGGGAGGGGCACCCAGAAGGTGGCTGGGGGAGAAGATACTGTACATGTTTGGGAGGCTTGCTCAGAGTGTTTTCTCCTGGGGCTGCTGCCCGTGGGATGCAGTCTGTGTATTGAAGAGCTGATGTAGGTCTCAGCATGTGCTTGGCCGAGGGCCTGAAGTAATCTGGATTGAAAGAAATTTGCTGGAGGGCATCACCTGTGGAAGTTGGCCTAAAGAGGGATCCTTTTATAACAGAGCAGTGTTGCATGGAAGCTGGTGGGCGACAACTGTTCTTGAACATTGTGATTAGGACCCTTGCTTAAGACTCTAGGTGTACATGTGCTTTAGCGGTTGAATGGCTATTCCTTTTACCTCCAGCAAAGACTGCTTTTCATGGATTTGTGCATGAGAATCTGTCCTCCTGTTTTAGTGTTTTGAAGTATCCTACACCCTCATCCATCCAAAAAGATATCTTCTAGACTAAACCTGTGTTGAAGCTGATGACTGGGCCTGGCAGCGTTTGAACAGGTAAGGGAGACCTGTCTATTTCCAGTGGTCCTTCCAGGGGTAAGTGCTACATATATTTAAGTGTTTCAAGGATAAAAGGCCATGCTACCTTATCAAATGCATTCTCAGCACAAGACATTGATGCCTTGTGAGCATTGATGAGCTCGCAAATGCATGAAAGGTGCCCCGACATGCAGGTCAAGTGGCCCCGCCCACAATCTATTTACAAAGGGACTAATAAACAGGCTTTGTAGACCAAGAATGTTTTTGGAAGTTTAGCAGACCATCCTACGTTTATTCAGCTTGTCCTGCTTGAGCTTTGTTCTGTGGGGGTTATATGATTTCTATCTCACCAACTCATAAGATTTTAATCTGATTGTTTTATGACTGACTTGCGAATTTTGAGGTTGTCAGACCTCATTATCGTCACAGGTAAGACACGGATTTGGATGCTATTGCACCTATTTCTATTTTTCTTCTTCTTCTTCTAGGTGAGAGCTTACATCAATGTTTATAGGGTCCTGGCTATTTCTAAATAGATGAAGAGAATTTATCTGCGGTGATGGAGCTCTCCATGATTTGGACTCTTTGTGGTTGATTTACTAAAGGCACAACCTGCCAAACGCATCTATTGTGGTCAATGAGGCTGCACGGAAACAGGGAGCCATACGCTCATAGGTGCAGCACAGCCCTGCAAAAAAAAACAAACAAAAAAAACACCACAGGTCTTAGGAGGCAGCAGTAACACCTCCGGAGTGCCTGTCACCCACTGTTATATCATCCTCTGAAAAGCATTCAATGGAGGATCGCTTTTCAGAGGGCGCCTCTCTGAAAGAGACCTAACTCACGATCCTGTCTTCCAACTATCGACTGAAATCCACTTCCCATGTGTGTCAAATGACTTGTCGAAAAAAGGCCCCTATTCACACAGCCGATAGGATCAGGTCCGCCTGTCATTTTTTCAGGTGGACCCGATCGGAGCCTCCAGTCTCTTCTATAGAGCGGCGGATGTCAGTGGACGCATGTCTGCTGACACCGGCCGCCATCCGATCTTACCCTCTCTGCCAAAAACAGACAGATGGGTGACCTCTTCCCCATCCATCTGGCGGATCAGATTGGATGGGATTAGATGGAAACAGGCAGGCGGTCCATTTCCATCCGATTGCCCCATAGATAAGAGTGGGCTGTGTCCATGTCTGCTCTGCATAGCTTAGCGGACCTGTCATCCACCTGCTCAGCGGGGATCAGTGGAGAGATCTTACACTGAGCAAGTGGATCCCACTTCAGAGGCACCTGTGTGAAAGATCATAGATAGATTTATAGATTTAGGTTGAATATTTCAATCAGGAGAGGTTGATTGGAAAACAAAATCCATCATTTACCAGTATAGCCACCATTAGAGCTTGTTTGCGGTTACTTTGGTCTCTGAAGAGCAATCCCTGTTCAGATCACTTTTCAGAGATCACTTGATGGGAGGTGAGGATGCAAAACCACTTGCATGGCACTTGCAGAGCCGCCTCATTCACTTGAATGGATTTGCGCTCAGAGGATGCTACGCCAAACAAGTGACGGGGGGGGTATAAGTAGGGTTGCCACCTTTTCTTCAAGCCAAACCTGAACACTTTAGCGGCGCAATTTTATTTTTATTTTTATTAAGGAGGAACGCTGTGGACTCTGGTGTAACAATAAAATCTGATGTAGGGGGGGTTTCTGCTCCCCAAAACCCCAATTACATCAGAGTCCCCAGCATTCCCCCTTAAATCAGGGTTCCCAAAGTCCCCCTTACATCAGAGTCTGCAGAGCACCCCTTACATCTGAGTCCCCCTTATCTTAGTGTACTCACTCCCTCGCAGATGTAGGGTAGACTTCAGTCACAGACAGTGGATGGTGAGCTCACTCACCCATAGATGGAAGCTCAGGTCTGCTAGCTGCTGGACTTCAAATTGCAAACACAGAGGGGTAGGGACAGGAGGAGGAGCAGAACAAGCCCTCTCTCCTCTGCCGTCCATTTGGGGTTGGGGGCGGAACTGTACTAGTTCTGGACAGTGTGACAGAGTGGCACAGACACTTGGCTTAGACAACTGCTGTTAGCCCTCCAGACAGTTGGCAACCCTGATGATTATGTGTAAAGTGAAAATAAATGCGCAACCAAAAAGGGTACCAATGTGTGCAAAAGGACACAAATATGTGCAACATCTGTGCTATATGTGCACCTCTATACCAACTCAAACAAATGAGAACAAGAAACAGCAAAAAACGGCAAAATAAATGTCCATCAACATACATAAATTAAGCCTGTGCTAAATGAAAAGAAAAGAAAAAACTAGTGCTAAAAAAGACACAGGAAAAATCCATAGAGCATTCAGTACAGTCCATTAGAAGTAGATCTTTAGATGGAAAGCCCCAATAAATCCTTTTCTTAGTATAGTCCCACACGACAGCCAAGGAATAATAAGAATGCCAGATGGCCGCTTACCAGAACCGTAGGACCTCTGTTACGGAGGTCTAATGGGCACAGACAGGAGGGAACACTCTGGCAGGGGCGGCAGTTTAAAACCCATCTGGATCCTCTCCTCCACCGGTAAGTCCAGGCTCCACTATGCTCCGTGGGACCCGCGTTTGTGAGTAGGAATAGGGACTTTCAAGGAGTGAGTCATGGAAGCAAGAAAGAGGGCTTCATAGTGCAGTGAGTTTAAAAATTAAAGTTTCTTTATTAAAACAACACTGCATCACTGACATCTATGACATGCAAAAAAGCAGGATTTATTGAGGCTTTCCATCTAAAGATCTACTTCTAATAGACTGTACTGAATGCTCTATGGATTTTTTTCCTGTGTCTTTTTTAGCACAAGTTTTTTCTTTTCTTTTCTTTTAGCACAGGCTTAATTTATGTATGTTAATGGACATTTATTTTGCCGTTTTTTGCTGTTTCTTGTTCTCATTTGTTTGAGTTGGTATAGAGGTGCACATATAGCACAGGTGTTGCACATATTTGTGTCCTTTTGCATACATTGGTACCCTTTTTGGTTGCGCATCTATTTTCACTTTATACATATTTTTTAAAGCTGAATATTCCAGTTTTTTCTTAGATTGCAGCACCATCACATATTTTTATTAGCATTTACCGCATATTTTTATATATTGATTTTCATTAGTATCCACACTACACAACCCTGATGATTAGAGTAAGCCCAGGCAAATCGGCCTGTGCACACAACTAGGCATTTGGTGGTTGTGGTACTTGGTTACTTGAAGCCACAGTCCAATCTAAATGTGTCCAGGTTTCAGGTGGTCTGAAACCTGGACACATGATTTAAAACCTGGACTGTCTGGGTGAATCCCGGATGGGTGGCAACCCTGTGTATAAGGGCCCTTTCACACTGGGGCGGTTTGCAGGCACTATTGCGCTAATAATAGCGCCTGCAAACCGACCCGAAATTGCCGCTGCTGTGTATCCAGTGTGAAAGCCCCGAGGGCTTTCACAATGGAGCGGTGTGCTGGCAGGACGGGAAAAAAGTCCTGCTAGCAGCATCTTTGGAGCGGGGAAGGAGCGGTGTATACACCGCTCCTTCCCCGCTCCTGCCCATTGAAAGCAATGAGACAGCGCGGCTATACCGCCAGCAAAGCGCCTCTGCAGAGGCGCTTTGCGGTGGTTTTTAACCCTTTCTCAGTCGCTAGCGGGGGGTAAAACCGCCCCGCTAGCGGCCAAATACTGACGGTAAAGCGCTGCTAACAATAGGGGCGCTTTACCGCCGACGCCGCCCCAGTGTGAAAGGGGCCTAAGTGAAGTCCCAGGCGTGACAGTGAAGCAAGGCATCGTAGGTGCAGCATGTGTTACACCCCTAGCAGCTAAAGGGGGTAGTGGTTGTAATGGGGGGTATACTTCCCAACATTTTGAGATGGGAATGAGGGACACCTACTAGCAAATGTATGTAGGACACGCCCCCTGCCACGCCCCCCTTAAAGGAGAATTAAACAAAAAAAGGTTAATTAAATCCACAAACGACTTTTTTTTTACCACTACTTTTCCTTTATATTGGCCTTTAAAATTTACAAATGCAGAAATTTAGAATTTGGATGAAAGGTTTAGCACTGGGAAACACTTTTTGAAAGATAAAAAGTGCATTTTATATACAACTATATAGATCAGACCAAAATGAGGGACAAATGAGGAAGAAAGGGACAGAGGGTCATTGCTGCAAATCAGGGACAGTCCCTCGAAATCTGAAATCGGGGACAGTTGGGAGCTATGGGGGATGGGGGTAGGGTTGCCACCTCATCCCTTTAAGGCCCCTTTCACACGATCGGACCGTTCAGGTCCGCCTGTCAGTTTTGACGGCGGACCTGAACGGGCGCTCCATGTTAGTCTATGGAGCGTCGGATGTCAGCGGAGACATGTCCGCTGACATCCGACCCGGTCCGATCCGCTGAAAAGCAGACAGATGGCTCTACGTCCAGGTCCCTCGCTGGCGGATCGGATCGGGGGAGATCTGACGAAAACGGGCACGCTGTCCGTTTTTGTTCGATCCCTCCATAGGCGGCAGCGGCGCCTGACAAGCCCCTCCCCGCTCAGTGAGCAGAGAGGGACCTGTCATCGGCCGGCTCAGCGGAGATCAACGGACTGATCTCCCGCTGAGCCGGCGGACCGAGGCGGGCTCCGTAGAAACGTGTGAAAGGGGCATGTAACCGAACACATATTAATTACACAGGTTCTGTGGCTAATTAAGGTGGTAATTAAACTCACTTGGTGCCTTATCTGCATTAAATTAGCCTCAGAACCTGGGTAATTAATATGTGTTGGGATTTAAAGGGATGAGGTGGCATTTGGCAACCCTAGATGGTGGGGGGGAGAGTAAAACGCGGCCCAAGCTTGGGGGTTTATCTCCCCTCAACTGCTAGTGTGAATGAGCCCTTAGGAAGAAGTGTACACAATCCCTCCTTATAAAACACATTCTTTATTTTCAGGATTCCCTGTGTGTGCAGCTTTCCATCCTAAACACACAAAGCCTCTGATTCTACATACAATTCACAGAACAGCAACACCAGAGATCACGTGACCTCATCCCCTCTGTGTCCTCGAAGATTCTCGCGAGATTGCTGTATGACTGTTGCTTAGCAACTGAACGCCGGCGCGTATTTGCAACAATAATCGTGCAATGGCGGAAAACCGGAGAGCGCCGGTGTCCTCCCGTAAGGTGAGCCGCTATGGAGGCGGGGGATATTTCCTTGCCCTGTGCAGACTTGTTATAGATGTCAGCACTGAGCCCCCCGTGTATTGGGATTCTGTGTTCTGTAGACAGGTGTATGGGGCATACAGAACACAATCACATCGGATAAATGAGACAATCAGGCTCATTCCATAGAACATTGCATTGAATAGCAACCAATTCACCTCCATCCTGCACTACAACTACAGCAAGTCTGGGGTCACATCATACAGGTGCGAAGGAGAGCGTGCGTTGTACGATTCCTACACCTGAGAATTGCACGAAAGCAACCTCTGATTCTTTTTTAAAATTGTCCTTGTAAAAATGCGCACGTTAGAAAATGTGTGGGGTTGCCGACTCGCCTGCTAAAGGGCGGTGCGTTTTATGTGTGTGTCGGGAAGCGTGCAATTTTGCGCATGTCTCTTCTGCTAATGGTTTTGAAAGAGAGGCTTAAAGTGGAACTCTACCCATAACAACCCATAATGTTCTTTAGTAAGGAACATACATTCCACAGTAATAATTATGCTACCAAAATGAGTGTGTGCTGTAAACTGCCTCCAGCATTGCTCCTGTTTCTTCTTGCTGGAGGCTGCCATTTTGCTGAAGCCCAGAGCCCCTGAACAGCAGTAAGCCCTGGTTCACATTGCAGTGATTTGGCATGTCAATCCCCATACCAAATCGGTGCCTCTATTGCCGGCAATGGCACTCTCCGAATCGGCGCCGCACTGATTCCCAAAAGTAGTTTCTGTACTAGGACAGGAGGGTTTAATTCTGCTTTAACCACTTTCCGACCACCCTGTAGCAGTTTTATTGCTACAGGGTGGCCACGCTGCTCAATATCACCTGTATATATATGTATCCTGCACTTCCAGGTAGCGGGCGGGAGCACGTGCTGCCATCGGCTCGCTACCCGCTGTGATTTTACACAGCGGGAGCCGATCAGCTAGTCCCGAGGACTCAAAGTCTGCCGGCACCCGCTGATTGTTCGGTACACAGGCAGAACAAAGGAAGGCATGGATGCTGTGTTCCTATAAAGCAGGGACATGGATCCATGTTTTCCCTTAGTAAAAGCCCCTCCCCACTACACTAAAACACAGGTTATGCATACATTTAACCCTTTGATCGCCCCGGATGTTAACCCCTTCCCAGCCAGTGTCATTAGTACAGTGACAGTGCATATTATTTATTTTATTGTATTTGCGTCAGTTAGTGTCCAATTTGTCCCCCCCGCAATATCGCAGTCCCGCTATAAGTCGCTGATCTCCACCATTGCTAGTAGAAAATAAATAAAAATTCCATAAATATGCCCCATAGTTTGTAGACGATATAACTTTTGCGCAAACCAATCATCATACGCTTATTAGGATTTTTTTTTTTTTTTTTACCAGAAACATGTAGAAGAGTGCATATTGCCCTAAACTGATGAAGAAATTCGATTTTTTTTTTTACATTTTTTATTGCATATGTTTTATAGCAGAAAGTAAGAAATATTTTTTATTTATTTTTTTCCCAAATTTTCGGGCTTTTTTTGTGTACAGCGCAAAAAAATAAAAACCGCAGAGGTGAATAAATACCACCAAAAGAAAGTTTTATTTGTGGGAAAAAGAACAAAAACTTTATTTGGGTACAGTGTCACACAACCGCGCAATTGTCAGTTAAAATAACGCAGTGCCTTATCGCAAAAAATGGGCTGGTCGTGAAGGGGGGTAAATCTTTCGGAGCTGAAGTGGTTAAGGCTGTCAGCAGATCGGCCTCCACAAACTTGGCAGTGCCTAAAAGTCGAGAGCAACTGAGCATGTGCAGAGCAGGGCGAGATAGTGTATTACTGGATTTTACAGTATAGACACTTATTTTTAATGTTTTACATAGCTATCCCTGCAAAAGGGACCAGCCTGAAGTCCATCTAGCAGGACTTAATTTCCTCACTAAAGTTCTGCTTTAGACTCACCACACACAATTACAATCTGATTGTACGATCTCCCTAAGATTTACCAGCAACGATGTAGTGCAAGGGCCTGCTTGATTGAATACATTAAGTAGGTCCTCATATTACATTGTTTTGGTAAATCCAAAGTTGATTGTCCAAAGTTTGTATGGTCTGATTGTAATGTATAAGGTGACAACATGCACCCACTGATGTGAATGGGCCCTAAAACCCTGTATATCAATTACAGTGTTTCCTTTTTTTTTTTTACTTCAAAAATACTGTTTTCCAGTGCTCATGCAGAGCGCCGGACACATTGATTCCAATGTTTTTTATTTTTTTTTAATTTTTTATTTTTTTTTAGAGGCTCTAATTGGCTTCAAAAGAGCACTGCACCCGGAGCCCACCCAGTTGTGTGACATTCGCAAATTAATATTGGCTAATGTCTTCCTGTTTCTCCTCCTGGCTAAGGATGAGCTCTGGCGTGTTCGCATGCTGAACGTGCCGAGCCCGCCAGGAAGTCGGCACGGCGCAGCGCTAATCACAGGTAGGGAGACATTTCCCGATCTCTGCAGCCGCACATCGGGAAATGTCTCACTGATTGTGATTAGCGCTTCGCTGTACCGGCTTCCTGGCGGGCTCGGCACGTTCAGCATGCGAACACGCCGGAGCTCATCCTTACTCCTGGCCAATCAGACCTGATTGCCCGGGAGGCCAAAGTCCTGAAGAAGCAACCGCTGGGACTCGGGAGTAGACGCAGGGTGGAAGCCGCGACCTGGATGGGCGAAGTGTAGGGCTGGCGGGTGGCCTGATGGGCAACGGGCGAGCGATGCAACGAATGAGCGACTGGGGGTGCGGTGATCAAACGAGCGGTTGGTTGGCTGGCTGGGGAGGCCGCGGGCTATCCCCCCCCTCCCCGGATAATTGAGCACCAGACGCCACTGCTGTTTTCTTTTTTTCTGTATCTCAGTGCTACAGATCTCCTGCAGCCACTTCTATTCACTTCCTGTCTACATATACTCAGCATTGGCTGTACATTTCTGCTCCAGTTTGGCCTCCTGGTAGTGATAGGAGTGGACCATGACTGTATGTTGGTACACCTGTTTGTGGTCTGCACAAGCTCTTAGGCCTCATTCATACCGATCCATAAACCAGTGTGATGCGCTGTCTTCAGCTGCTCAGAATGCACAGGTGTTTGAGCAGAGACATGCAAGAGGCCTGTTCAGATCCGACCTGCGCAGTTGAGTATTCTGGGACGCGTTAGGAGATCCGTGCAGGTCTGTGTTGCTGGCCACCTGTCATTGATTTGTCTTATGAACACACAGAGCGAGGCTCTGGAGAAGAGGAGGAGCCAAGAGCGCTGGCGGGGGACCCAGGAAGAGGAAGATCTGGGCTGCTCTGTGCAAAACCATTGCACAGAGCAGGTAAGTAGAACATGTTTGTTATTTAAAAAAAAAACCTTTAAAGTGGCTGTAAAGGCTGATGGTAAAAAAACCTGTGTGCTGCTTCCCCCACAGCCCCTCTAATACTCACCTGAGCCCCCTTTTGGTCCAGCAATGTGCACAAGAGCCTTGGCTGTCCTGGGAATCCCTTTCCCTTATTGGCTCAGACAGCAGCGGGAGACATCGGCTCCCACTGCTGTCAATCACAGCCAGTGAGCCAATGAGGAGAGAAAGTGAGGTGGGGCCAAGCCGCAGCTATGTGTCTTATGGACGCATAGAGCGTGGCTGAGGAGCGAGCATGCACCAATGTCTCTATAGCCAGCAGCTTGCTATTTGGGGCACTGGTCAAAGAGGAGGAACCAGTAGCGCTGGCGGGGGACCAGGGCTGCTCTGTGCAAAACCACTGCACAAAGCAGGTAAGTATAACATGTTTGTTATTTAAAAAAAAAGACAAACCTTTAATACCACTTTAATATCATGTTAACGGCATAGTCCATCACAGGAATGAGCTCTCAAACACTGAGCTCTGGGCTACTACATCAGGGAGGGAAAAGCATGTGAGGGGGTTTGAATCAGAACGAGCTCCTGTGATGCTGAAGGTAAGCAGTAACAGCTGGACATGTCTTAGAAACTCCCAGCAACAAGGCAGCATGGGATGAATACCATCTCTGGGAGTTTTCCAGTCAGGCTTCATGAGGTATGTAAATGGCCTGCTCCTATAGCAAGGGCATTATTCAATTTTGGTCAGAGCTGCACAGTTTGCATTTATCCACCGAGACCCCTTATCTGCATAGGCAGTCTTATGGTAAAGGTGAACTATCCCTTTAGGCATGCCCCTATGTGAGGGCCGTGTTTTGCCTGCACAGAGTTTCCATGCATTCCTGAGCAGACAGCCCCTTTTCATGTCGATTGGGTTGCAGCAGATGTATGGACACAGCTACCAATCTGACATCAGTGTGGGTGCGTGTCCCTGAATGCAGACAGCGTGAGTTCGGGGACACACACTTGCACCCACATGGATGTCAAATTGGGAGCAGAAGCTTTGCTCATGCAGCCGCTGTGTCCCAATTAACATGAGTGGGACTGCCTGCAAGGCCCTCACATGTGTACACATACCGTTGTGCTCATAAGTTTACATACCCTGGTTGAATTTATGATTTTTCAGAGAATATGAATGATAACACAAACTTTTTTCACTCATGGTTAGTGTTTGCCGAAGCCATTTATTATCAATCAACTGTGTTTACTCTTTTTAAGTCATAATGGCAACATAAACTACCCAAATGACCCCGATCAAAAGTTTACATACCCTGGTGATTTTGGCTTGATAAGATGCACACAAATTGACACAAATGGGTTTGAATGGCTATTAAAGGTAACCATCCTCACCTGTGATCTGTTTGCTTGTAATTAGTGTGTGTGTATAAAAGGTCAATGTGTTTCTGGACTCCTGACAGACCCTTGCATCTTTCATCCAGTGCTGCACTGACGTTTCTGAGTCATGGGGAAAGCAAAAGAATTGTCAAAAGATCTGCAGGAAAAGGTAGTTGAACTGTATAAAACAGGAAAGGGATATAAAAAGATATCCAAGGAATTGAGAATGCCAATCAGCAGTGTTCAAACTCTAATCAAGAAGTGGAAAGCGAGGGGTTCTGTTGAAACCAAACTACGGTCAGTTAGACCAACTAAAATTTCAGCCACAACTGCCAGGAAAATTGTTCGTGAAGAAAAACCCACAAATAACTTCAGGTGAAATACAGGACTCTGAAAACATGTGGTGTGGCTGTTTCAAGATGCACAATAAGGAGGCACTTGAAGAAAGATGGGCTGCATGGTCGAGTCACCAGAAGAAAGCCATTACTACGCAAATGCCACAAAGTATCCCACTTACAATACGCCAAACAGCACAGAGACAAGCCTCAAACCTTCTGGCACAAAGTCATTTGGAGTGATGAGACCAAAATTGAGCTTTTTGGCCACAACCATAAACACTACATTTGTAGAGGAGTCAACAAGACCTATGATGAAAGGTACACCATTCCTACTGTGAAACGCAGAGGTGGATCGCTGATGTTTTGGGGATGTGTGAGCTACAAAGGCACAGGAAATTTGGTAAAAATTGATGGCAAGATGAATGCAGTATGTTATCAAAAAATACTGGAGGAACATTTGCATTCATCAGCCAGGAAGCTGCGCATGAGATGTACTTGGACATTCCAACATGACAATGATCCAAAACAGAAGGCCAAGTCGACCTGTCATTGGTTACAGCAGAATAAATTGAAGGTTCTGGAGTGGCCATCTCAGTCTCCTGACCTCAATATCATTGAGCCACTCTGGGGAGATCTCAAACGTGCAGTTCATGTAAGACAGCCAAAGCATTTACAGGTACTGGAGGCTTTTTGCCAAGAGGAATGGGCAGCTTTGCCATCTAAGAAGATGAGCCTCATCCACAAATACCACAAAAGACTTGTCAAGATGTCATTGATGTTAAAGGGGGCAATACACAGTATTAAGAACTGGGGTATGTAAACTTTTGATCAGGGTCATTTGTGTAGTTTATGTTGCAATTATGATTTAAAAAGAGTAAACACAGTTGATTGATAATAAATGGCTTCAGCCAAACATTAATCATGAGTGAAAGAAAAGTTTTTGTGTTATCATTCGTATTCATATCATAAATTCTGCCAGGGTATGTAAACTTATGAGCACAACTGTAAATACTATACACCCATGTGAATGAGGTCTAAAGATTATCTATGTACTTTTTGCCCAAGAGGGCAATAAGACTTTTTTAAGTAATTAAGGTCTCCTTTTTTTTTTGAATAAAAATTTGTAAAAAATCTTTTTTTTAGGTGCGAAAGACACACAGTGCTGGTCATGTAGTACCTGGGTCTGGTAAGAAGGCCACACAAGACAGTCTTTTGGCAAAAGAAGAAGAATACAAGTATGGTTTTATCTTGGTTTTAAAATGCAATTTCTTTCTGCTGAAAAATGTATTAAAGAAGTCTGTTGGTCAGGACAGAATAGCATATTTTTAAAATCTATTTTTCAGTCGATTTCAGCTTGTTTGTTCTAGTGCTCTATTATTTGGTCTTTTATGTACTTGCCATCTATTTTAATTTCTGAAGTGTTTCATTTCATTACGTTCATTGAAGGACACAGCCTGGTAATAATCTTAGCCATAGAGTTATGCCGCCACCTTCAGGCATAGGACACTAAGCAGAAAAAACAACACAGCACCACCTACGGGCAGCCCCCACCTGCTATAGGCATCCCAGTTTTTTGCTTAGTATTGAGGAGTGAGGACCTCCCTCCCTGATGGGACTCTTAGTTGCACATTTTCCTTTGCATTTTTGGCAGGGTGAGTCTTCCTCTGCCACTATTTTGTGATGGATTAGGCAGACTGTTGTTCAGGCCTATGCCATTAGGAGTCAATCACTTCCCTTTCCCCTCATGGTAAACTCCACTAGGACGATTAGTGCATTTTGGGCCATCGGGCTTCCATATCTCAGGTTTGCAAGGCTGTTACCTGGTTGTTTGTCCATGCCTTTACCAAGTTTCACAAGGTTGATGTGTTGGCTGCAAGGTTTTGAAGGCTGAAGTATGAGGTTTTTGTTTCCTCCCTTAGGCAACATGTACAGTAGCCTAACCTGACCTCGGCCACAGGAAAATGAAAAACGCAGCAAAAATGCAAACTGTGGTTTCCCGTGACTGGCGGTCAAAATGTTCCTATCCTGAACACGATTCTTTCGATTCTTAAAGCCTATGTGTACATGGAACACGTAGGCTTTTATGGAGTTGAGTTCAGGAGCTTTGGCAAAAAAAAAATGCCAAAAGCTCTTAAACTCAAGTTTAGGAGCTGCTAGTGTACATGAAGCCTTAAAGGGGTTGTAAAAGTAAAACATTTTTCACCTTAATGCATTCTATGCATTAAGGTGAAAAAACTTCTGACAATACCAGCCCCCCCGTTTTACTTACCTGACCCCTCAAAAGTCAGCTGCTCGCTCCCGACATCTATTCCTCCGCTCAGCCTGGCCGCTGATTGGCTACAGTGGATGGATTGGCTCGCGCTGCTGTCAATCACATCCAATGACGCGGCTCGCTGGGGGGCGGGGCCGAGTGATACAGTGAGCCGCTATAGCCGCCGGCTGTATCACGGGAGCGCGCCCGCAAGAACTAACCACCATGCGAGGGAGCTCGCATTAAGGTGGTTAGTGCTTGTGGGGAGGAGCTGAAACAGCCGCTGAGGGACCCCAGAAGAGCAGGTTCGGGGCCACTCTGTGCAGAACGAGCTGCACAGTGAAGGTAAGTATAACATGTTTGTTATTTAAAAAAAAAAAAAAAATTACCTTTACAACCCCTTTAAGGGTTCTTTTGTTGCACGTTTTTCCTCCTGGTTTCCCACTCCACAATGATCAAGATTATTACCGGGCTTTGTCTTTTAATGAACGTAACAGAAAACTGGATTTTCCACCACTCTGATATTGTTTCTGTGCTGCTTTGCAACTAACTGAGCTGCCTATAGCAGATGGGGTTTTGGCCAGAAGTAAGGGTTGCCCATAGGCTTGGTGTCCTACTACTGACAGTGGCACTATAACTCTACAGTCAAGATTATTACTGGGCTGCGTCCTTCAGTGAACTCAGAAAAATTGATTTTTCGGTGAGTAGAAATAAAATCCCATTTTTCGCACTTTACAGCAGTGGTTTTTAACTAGCATTCTTAAGAGAAGTAACGTTTTTTTTTTTTTTTTCCCCTATTCATGCTCACCTAGGTGGATGTAGCATAGGTCCGATGCTGCATCTGTCCCCCGGCACCTTTGCACTGAGAGCCAAGCGATCGGACATTTCCCAGTTTTCTTAGCCCCGGGAGCAGAGAGTTACAGACTGTCAGTCACAGCTCTCTGCTCTGCTCCTTCCTCGCTCACTGAAGCGCTGGGCTGTGGAGGGGCGGGGACGGCTGGCTCAGGCTTTCAGCGGCTCACTGGGAGGCTAAGCCGGGTGTGGTTAAGGTACCTGGCAGATCCAGACATTTTATTGTCGCTATAACGTGGTACCTGAACTGACATCCGTGACGTCAGCAGAGACCGGACTTCAGCCTGCTCTCTGCTGAAAACAGGTCAAAGGAGTGCAAAATGAACTACGCTCCTGTAATCCATAGAAGTACAGCCAAACGAGCTTTGGCTGGATTTCTCCTTTAAACTAGTGGTTCATTAGCTCACCTCAGCCTTTGATATCCACAGATTGATAAAAGTAGAGTCACTATGAAGCTGCTCTGCTTTTAGCCTCATCTGAATTATCGGCATACCATAGCAATTGATGTCAGAAGTGGCTGACTGGCGGGGGGACTCGTATCCTTGTGGTGTTTGCCAGTTTGTTGGCAAGACAAATTGAAAATAACCTCAAGCCAGAATGCAGCATCTGCCTGTCCACTGAGGCAGCTGGGGCAAAGAGTCGGAGGAATGCCAAAGGGCCATGGCTACACTCCAGGCCATGATTGCACTATATGTAATTGTGCCAAGACTTTTTCAAATGTAGTAAGGATGTTGTTAATAACTATGGTAATATACTATGGTATAGTATCTTTAAATTATACAATTAAAAATGAATTCCAATTTTTTGGAAGGTGCTTTTTTTAATTTAGTTTCATCCCCAGCTTTCAAAGTAGTACATAACAAGCAAGGTGCAGTACTACATGTTGGCAAAACAATAAACAAGGATATCAGTACATAATGAAATCTTGTAATCAGGGCTTGTAAACAAACCCTGTCGGTTGAACCAAAAAAAAAAACCTGACAGCTCCGATCTCCCCCACTGAGCTGTTGCGTTCTGACAGGGGGGCGGTTCCCCCGCCAGAACACTCAGATCAGCGCTACCTGCCATTGGATGTAAGCTCTGATTGGGAGTCCGTCAGCTGCTGGTTTTTCAAGCATGCTCATCCGACTTCTTTCGAACAGACCAACATATACAAAGGCCGAATGTCGGACGTTTTTTTTTTTGTTTTTTTTTTGAACCGGCCGTTGTCTCTTGACATGCAGCCTGTTAAATACTTAGAAAAAAATCTGACTATTGTACTCACAAAGCAAACTGATATCACTATCTTATCAAAAGTCAGGTCTCTTAATGTGTTCTACTTAAAAGCTCACCAGGAATCATAGCCATGTTTTTCCTCCATACATGTGAATGCGACAGACTGTCACCAGGACTATCCTCTTTCTTCTAATCCAATGGTCATGCAGTCCCATACACAGTTTGCTCAAGAAAGGGATGATATTTTGTAGTATGTTGGTATAAGCCCAAAATTATTTAGAAAATATGTTGCTCACAGAGATGTTAAACATCAGTCCAATTCATGCCAATAACACTGCTTTCCAGACATATACCCTTTCAGCAAAAAGTTTTATTGCCCCTTTAAAACCAATAGCCGCACGTGAACTTCTAACAAAAAAAGGGAGGCCCACCAGACAAGTTTGGCTCCCTTACTCAGAAAGGTGAATCAAGAACTGCTTTATCCATATACTGATGATCAGTACAACTTCTTAGTGATCTCTCCACTCACCATCTCATAAGAGAGTAAAAGACCCACCAAATGTCTTAGAAAAGGTTTTCATTCATCTCTTCAGCATAAACAATAAGTCAGTGTGCTTTTATTATGTCATCACTTAAAAGATTGCTGTATTTGGGATCATATTTCTGTACTATGGTTCTGTGATTCCCAGAATTATTCACCACCAGTTAAAAAAAGAAACTCGGCTTAACAAAATGTACAAAAGAGCAGAGATTGGTACTATACGTGATCCAAATTCCATTGTATTTTTATTTATATAGGCGCCTTAATGCCGAATTGGAGGCAAAAACAGCTAAGCTTGTTCACGAGGCTGAAGAAGTGATGGTAAGTACGGTAGACAGGTGCTTATCTCTGGTGACACAAAATCCAAGTGGAATGTCACCCTTCTGTTGTCTATAGTTTATGGTTTGAAATGTGTGAAACACTATTAAGGCCAAATATCTCCACAGAAGAAAAATGTCTAGGTTGACATATACTGTAAGCACGGGGCCTTGTGGTTGAAAATGGGAATCTGAAAACAACTGCTTTTACCAAACATCAGTTCTCCTTTTGTTTAATTTCTTAGGTGGTAATGAAAGTAAAGGTAATAAACAAATGAAATAGTGATGGCATGTAGAAATCCCAGTAAGGTCCTAAGATTCTCATATCACTTTCTTACTAGAAAGGGTTACGATTTAAAGGACACGGATCATACTGTTTGGCCATCCAGAAAATGTTTCATTATAATCTATTTTATTAGAATAGAATGAATACCAATCACAGACCACACACCAAGTCCAATCTTTGTTTTGTAGGTCAAAGATTAGAAAATTAGAAAAATTGTCTCATGCATTCCAAATAGCATAATACATCTCAGATTTGAGTATCACAGAATAATTCTTCCATTTTGTCCATCTGTCAACAGTCAATGTTTGAAATCGTGGTTTGTGTCTCTTTCTCTTTGCAATTAGCAGTTGCAGTATGCAGCAGTAATCATTGGTGTCAAGCAGGGCTAAAACCAAGTTTAGCCTAGGTTCGCATTGATGCGATTTGGCATGCGATTTGACATGTAAAATCGCATGCCAAATCGGCAGCTATAGCCGGCAGGGGCACCATCCGAATTGGTGCCGCATTTGCCACACCGATTCCCAAAAGTAGTTTCTGCACTACTTTTGGCACCTTTGGGTGCGATTTCAATAGACATCTATGCAGGAACCCGCACAGATGTCTCTGAAATTGCCCCCCAAAGTCGGACTGACATGCGGGAATAGAATTGTGCAAGTTCAATCCCACTGTTAGTGTTAACCTGGGCTTAAAGTGGAATTAAATCCATGGAATTAATGGTTCCCAAAGCAGTTACATTCCAGGGATACTGTGAATGATAACTATCACAGTTGGTTGGACTCTCAACTGTGAAATGTCAAGCCATCAATTGGCTGATGTCCTAACTGATCGCATGTGCAGGATCATGGAAACTACAGAATAAACAGAGGCTAAGATGGCAGCTTTTTTGGCTGTAAAGGATAGGTTGGTTTAATTCTTCTTTAAAGTGATTATAAAGACATAAGACATTGGGATAAAAAACCTTCTGTGTGCAGCAGCCCCCCTAATACTTACCTGAGCCCATCTCTATCCAACGATGTTGTACGAGAGACTCGACCGCCCGGGACTCTCCTCCTCATTGGTTAGGACAGCAGCGGAGCCCCATTGGCTCCTGGTGCTGTCAATCAAAGTCAGTGAGCCAATGAGGAGAGAGAGGGGCCAGAGCCTAGCCAGGGCTCAGTGTCTCAATGGACACAGGGAGCTGTGGCTTGGCTCGAGTGACCTCATAACAAGCTGCTTGCTGTGGGGGCACTCATCAGTAGGGAGGGGCCAGGAGAACCGAAGAGGGACCTGAGAAGGGGAGGATCTGGGCTGCTCTGTGCAAAACTGCACAGAGCAGGTAAGTATAACATTTTTGTTTTTTATAAAAAAAAAAAAGGGACTTTACAATCACTTTAAGTAATTGCTTTTTTTAGTTTTGGATAGTCTGCAGAATGATTAGAATTACTGTTATGTGTTTCTCAATGCAATAGCTTTCATAGCTCCTGGTGCTGAGAGCAATGCCTTACCCTAAGGCTGCATTCACATAATAGCATTTTGGGAGTGTGCGTAAAATCATGCTGCGCGTATGTGGGTTTTAGTGCCACATGCATAGCATAGTACAGCCCATTAATTTTGAGCGTTAAGCTATGCAAGTTTTTAACCGTGTGGTTTGTTGCGATTGTCATGTGGTTTATTTTATTTTTTTTTTAGTTCGAAAATCACACGTCTGTTTTGCCTGCACCATTAACAATGGATGGCACCACAACCGCAGCACACGTTTTTTTAAATGCACGCAAAATCTTTCACAAGAAGCTATAGTGTGAATGCAACCCTAGGCTTCCTTCACATTAATTCTTTCTATAAACCTTACTCTTTCTTCTTTAACATTAACCCCTTTTTGGCATACCCTTCTTTCCTACTCCAATATTCTCTATGCCAAAAACAAATTATTCTACACGGAGAGGTCTCAGCACCAAAATGTACTGATTGATGTATTCATTGCTTTGTGTTCCTATTTTTGAGATTTTCCTTTGCTTTCATACCCCACACAGCTTACTTTTCGTATTGATTTATAAAGTCGTGTTACATGGTTATGTCAGTAACTAAACTTAAAGTTGACCTTCGGGCACAGTTCTTTTTAGTATATAAGTATATAAAACCATTTCGTATGTAATGAATACGATAGCTAAGCAAGCTTAAAAGTAGCAATAACATAATCGCTTAACTGCATGTAGCCTGAGCTGAGCTATGAGTGGATTCTTGGCCCTTCATGTGCCTTGGGTGGGACCTGGATGGCCCTGGTGGTGGCCTAATTCTAACTGACTTGCTTATGATTCTCATCATAATTAATGGGCCTGTATGAGCAGACTGGGCAGTCCACACATTGATAGTCCACTAACTTTAGAAAGCCTTGAAAAAAACTACTTGGTTGTTAATACAGAACCAGCCACTCTGCTCAAAAAAATAGCAGCAGCCATCCGTCTTTTTAAAGGGGACTAATTTTTTACTGTAACGGTATTGTATACAAGTTTTCCTAGTTGGGGTGGGGCCACTTTTAAAGTGAACATGCCTAACCGAGCAATTCTCTTTGCCTGCTCATGAGAGCAAAAAGTAGAAGTCCTGTGTAAGTTCCAAGTTGCTTCAACTGGTTACACAAGATGAAGGTGTTCTGCATTGTGGGAGGAAGGAAAGTGAATCAAATGCTATTATGCTTTGCTTTCGAACCAAATAGCAAGCGTATAAAGGTAACATACGTTTAAACCTAAAAGGTTGGGGGTCCATATTATCTAGGCAGTTCCAGAACACGGGAAGTTAAAGTGGAAATTTTAACAGTTTCCTAAAACAGTTGCATTCGAGGCATGCCGTGAATCATAACTGTCACAGTTGGTTGTGCTTTCAACTGAGCTGTTCAGCCACCAAATGGCTGCTGTAAAAACTGATCACATTTGCAGCACCATGGCAGCTTCCTTTGCTGTAAAGGAGAGGGAGGGTTTAGTTCCTCTTTAAAGAAAATCTAAACCAAAAAGCAAAGTTGTAATATATTGCAGCTTACCAATATCTAAATGTGCTAGTGGTATAAGTTTTCTTTTTTAGGCCTATCCTTTATTTTCTCCTTTTGGTTCTACCAGTAAGTCTGTTAATTTTAAACTTTTTTTTTTTAGAGACCAAGTTGTCCAGCAAAAGTTGCCGTTAGTGCAGTGGTGGACATCTGATAAATTATAGAGGGCCTTTAAGTGCGGCCCCTGACACTTCCAGAGGGCTGCACCAATATCTCTGGGTTTTTGCACCTCAATGCCCCAAAATTTTCGTTGTGCTGCATTGCAATGTACACTAAAGAAGTTGAAATACAATAACCCCAAACATTGGTGTCAGTGGCCACAATAATAGCCTCCAACATTGGTGTCAGTACAATTAACAGTAACACACATTGATGGTCCGTGACAATGAAAGTTAACCCCCTATCCCTCCCCTGCATTGGTGGTCAGTGGCAGTGAAATATAACCCCACCCTGCATTGGTGATCAATGGCAGTGAAATTTAAGGTCCGCCGCCTCCAAATTGGGAATCGTAGCATTGAAAGTTAACCCCCCACAAAAGTGTTAACACCCCCCCCCCCCCATATCGGTGACCATAGCATTGAGACTGGCGCCCTATAGCCTACGTGCCGCACACAGAGACCATCCGTGTGTTGGGCACCAGGGAGTTAGAGGGTTGAGGCAAGCCATTTAACACTGACAAGGTTGCTTATAATAGTCAGCTTTTTATTTTAATTCATGTAAAACATTTATCCCAAAACTGTTGCTGTAACTGTGTCAAGTGATTGTAAAGGCTAGTTTAAAAAAAAAAATAACAAACATGTTATACTTACCTCCTCTGTGCTGTTGGTTTTGCACAGAGCAGCCCGGATTCTCCTCTTCTCGGGTCCCTCTTTGCTGCTCCTAGCCCCTCCCTCTTTTGAGTGCCCCCTCAGCCAGCAGCTTGCTACAGGGGGCACCCAAGCTGAGTCAGAGCTTCGTGTATCCATTCAAACACAGAGCCCCGACCTGGCACCGCCCCCTCTCTCCCATGATTGCCTGACTGACTTTGATGGACAGCCATGGGAGCCAATGGCGTCGCTGCTCTGTCTCAGCTAATCAGGAGGAGTGTCCTGGATGGCTGAGGGGATCGTGGACACTGCTAGAGAGAGAAGGGGCTCACGTAGGTAATTAGGGGGAGCTGGGGGGGCTGCTACACAGAAGGTTTTTTGTCCTAATGCATAGAATGCATTAAGATTAAAAAAACCTTCTGCCTTTACAACTCCTTTCAGCTTTAATTTGTTAGTTAAGTCCATCTTAATTGCTAGTGCATATAAAACTACCCTCTCCACAGATTGACAATGCTGCTGTCTAAGGGTGGCTCAGTTGCTCCTCCATAGAGTGGAGCCACCCAGGTTAGGAATGGTGTTGGCCAGATCACCAGGTGAAAGAAAAGTTCTAATGCAACCTCGATATTTCAGGAATGGCAATCTGAAATATATTACATTTTTGTTTTTGAGCCCTACCAGCCAATCGGATTTTAGTTTTCAGTAATTTAGATCAGTAGAAGATGGTCGGCATGGATTACTGCGTTTTGCTCTGTATCTTAACTAAGCCTGGGTAGACCCTTTTAGTTTATTCTGAACTGCCTTTTGTGAAAACACTGTGCCATGGTTAGAAGAGCTGGACACTTCTAGCTACAAGGCTAGAAACCGTGGATATGATCATGCTTGAAAACCAATACCACTGATGAAGGAGATGCTGAAGATATAGATCCAAACACAAGCATTGACAAATGGTTTGAGCAAGATCATCTGCCTATAGCGGTATAATTGTACGTACACTACTTGCATTTTCCTGGTACTTAACTGCTCCGCATGTCCTAAATGCTCTGCAAACATCTTGAAACAATGGCAAGAAAGGGTTCTACAATCTAAGGTGCACCATAAAAGGGAAAGTAAAGGGTTAATATAGTCAGCAAGCAAATGGAAGGCAAGCTAACACTGCAGCTGAAGACAGATTAGGGGGAACCAAGCCACAACAAGGTGAGGTGTTGAATGCATTTACTAGGGAGCTGTAGCGTAAGAGAGACCAACTTGGGTATAACCAGGATAGTGAATGGAGAATGGCTGGGAAAGCTTGAGCGAGTCCTGAGGTGTGCTGAGCCTCATACAGATGAGTTAGAATGAACAGCGTAGTGGAAACTAGAAAAGAAAAGGTAGCTAAAAATGAGACTTAAACCAGTAGGGCTGAACGGAAAAAACTGACCGCTAAGGAGGAGCCGCTGTACTAACTATCCAACGTTAGTACAGCGATCTTCCCTGCTGTTCTATTGTGTTCTAACAGGGAGATGGGCCCCCCCAACAGAACACTCCAGTCATTGGCTGAGAGCGCTGATTGGGAGTCGATTGGGTGACCTTTTTTGGCCTTGACTAACAAACTAAGGCCGGCTTCTGCCGGACTGACTCCAGTACACACGGGCCGAATGTCGGCCAGTTTCTATTGAACTATCCATTGCCTCCCTACATTCGTCCCATGTGTACTAGACTTAAAGGGTTTGTAAAGTCAGAAGGTTTTTTTTTATCTTAATGCATTCTATGCATTAAGATAAAAAGCCTTCTGTGTGCAGCAGCCCCCCTTATACCTAATACTGGAGCCCCATCTCTGTCCAGCGATGGCCATGAATGTCTCGGCCGTCCGGGACTCTCCCTCCTGATTGGCTGAGACACAGCAGTGGTGCCATTGGCTCCCGCTGCTGTCAATCAAAGTCAGTTAGCCCATCAGGGGAGAGAAGGGTGGGGCCGAACTGCAGCTCTGCGTCTGTATGGACACGCAGAGCTGCAGCTTGGCTTGGTTGCCCACATAGCAAGCTGCTAGCTGTGGGGGCACTCAACAGGAGGGAGGGGCCAGGAGCACAGAAGGGGGACTCGGGAAGAGGAGGATCTGGGCTGTTCTGTGCAAATCTACTGCAACAGGGCAGGTAAGTTAAACATGTTTGTTATTTTTATAGAAAAAAAAAAGAGACTTTACAATCACTTTAAGTATGCATATCTCGTATCTGATGGGCTGCTGAGAAAGCTAGAAATCACTGTAGGATGACATGTGGTGTCACCACCCCCTCCTCTCCACCACATCAAATCAAAGCCTTGTCTTGTTCATTTAAAAAAATCAAGGTGCTCTATGAATGGAGGTTTTCCGTGTGCAGAGGGTAAGCTACTCACACAGAACCCCGGGGGGGGGGGGGGGACCAGGTATATCTATTACTATATAGCTATTACTGTAGTAGTGCAGACTACTACATTGATTATCAGTTTTCCCAGCTGCCAAGCTACACCAACGTAAGCATGCAATTCAAATCATTCCAGGAGTTCAGCTTTAAACAAATGCAGAAGAACAGAATACAGTATGTAATAGTTTGTTTCTAGTTCTGAATACTGCAAAAGCAAATGTTAACATGTTTCTTCTTTCAGAGAGAGCAACAGCAGCTGTTATCACAACCAGCACTGACACAGGTTAAACTTTTTGATGAAGATGAAGATGAAAGCTTCAGGTTAGTGTTTTTTTTTAATGTATATTAGCAATGTTGCAAATTCCTACTGCGAATTGAAAAGACTCCCATGTTTGCTTTGACTTTAAATACTCTAAGCTGAGTCAAACAAAAAACTATTTTGTTCAGAAACCGATATGTCTGCTGGGTGCACTCTGTATAAACTGTATATACAAAGCTTCCTCTGAGGTGAAGATCATGACCTCATCAGTCCACCTCTCTGCCTCAGCCAGTCAGAGTAAACTTTGTATTCATTTATAGAGTACATAGCTGCCTGTGAATGACTGAGCAGTGTCCAGCCCGACCCAATCTTGCTTCAGGAGCAGGACAGGAAGTCCCCACCCTGATACTGGGACTCAGCGCTGTATACTGTACATAACTGGTGCTATATACAGTTTATACAGCATGCTCAGCAGGCTCAACTGTTATTGAACAAAAAAGTTTGTTGGGGCCGCCTTGGCCCCAACAAATTACTTAAGCCCATAGTAAACCTGCAATTAGGCTTCAGTCTACAGCAGAGAAAAGATGACTCCAGGATTTCGTCCTTATAAGTAGAGTTTCAAGAAAAAAGAAGCCGAATCTGAAACTGGCGAAGAGAAAGAAAGGGATAAAAGAGCAAAAAAAAAAGAAACGGTAGTAGATGACCGAGAGAATATTATGGATAGAGGATATGTCTAAGGCCCCTTTCACACATGCGGACCATTAGTTTCATTAGATTAGTCACTCTTTTTTTAAAGAAAAAAACGGATTAAGTTTATCATCAGTTTTTGCATCAGTTTTTTACATCCGCCAGCTAGAGTCCTTAACCACTTGAGTACCGGAGACTTTTTCTCAAGCAAAAACAGACCGTTTTTTGTTTTTTTTTTCTTTTTTTCTTTTGTTTCTTTTTCATCTGATCCATATTTTTACGGAAGAAAAATAGGGCTTTGATCTGTTCCAAAATACGGATGATGATGGAAGGGGATGTAAACGGATGATCATCCATTTACATCAGTTTTTCCATAGGGATGCATTGATGGTCCGCATGCGTGAAAGGGGACATATTTATAAAACAGTGGATCTGACAATCTCCCAATATTCACTGCAAATAAATATTCCAGGTGCACGTGTTCTAAATGAGAAGTTTGTCACATTCACTACCTAATAAATAGACCCCTAGGTGTGAGGTATTTGGATGAAGGGGCAGAAAATATATGGGCTTTAGAATAAATGAAAAAATGCTGTAGACCTGATGCCCTTGTCAAGCATGGTGGAAGAAATGTAGTGGTATGGCATTCATTTGGTGCTGGTAAGGCTGGGGGTATACACAAAGTACAAAAAAAAATAAACCTGAAAGATTACCCCTCTGTCTTACAACATCATGCCTTCTCCATGTGGTCAATGCTTGATTGTGACCGCATTTATCATGTAGCAGGACAATAATCTGAAACATGTTTGTTTTATGCAAAACTGAGTAAAGAAATTGGAAAGTACTTTCTTTGACCAGCACAATCACTAGATATTAACTGTTTTAAACAGTTTTTACAATTTCATTGTAAAAATCAAAGAAAAATGTCCTACCATCCAATTGCACCCTTAAGCCTAGTACACACAGGCAGTTTTTTTTTTTTTTTTCATTCACCCCAGCGGGCTGACAGGTCAGGTCGGAGCCGCGGTACTAACAATCCAATGTTAGTACAGTGATCTCCCTTACTGTTCGCTTGTGTTCTGACAGGGGGATGGCCCCCCATGCTAGAACACTTCGGTCAGCTGAGAGCGCTGATCAGGAGCCGGTTTGCAGACCTTTTTCGGTCATGCCGAATGGCTGGTTTCTGTCAGACCAGCTGCAATACACACGGGCTGAATGTTGGCCGGTTTTTATTGAATTGGCCGATGCTGCCCGACATTCAGACCGTGTGAACGGGGCTTTAGGCAGTGCTAAAGAAACCATGGATGAAATTTCCCCTAAATTTCTTCTCAAACTGAAAGCTAGAACACCAGAAGCTGAAAATCTTAACTGCTGCAAACATAGGGGGTTGATTTACTAAAACTGGAGAGTGCAAAATCTGGTGCAGCTGTGCGTGATAGCCAATAGGCTTCTAATTTCAGCTTGTTCAAGTAAAGAAGTATAGCCAAGCTTTTTTTGGCTATGGATCACAGGACTACAGTTCGGCTGATGTCACAGAGCGTGTCCAGGCTCAGGAAAGATCCTGACCATATAGTTGGGATCCACCCAAATGTCTGGACTGGCTAGCTCCGGCTCAGGCTCTTAGCGGCCTCTGGGAGCCTGAGCCAGCAACTCCTGCTGCCTCCACAGCCCAGAGTCGCTCCAGTGAGCGCTGGAGGGGCAGAGCAGAGAGCTGGTCACCAGCCCTCTGCAGGCAGAATGAGAGCTGAGCCAGCGGGGGACAGATGCAGCATCAGACCGATGCTGCATCCACCTAGGCGAGTATATATTTTTTATTTTTAATGAAGCCTGAATTTCTCTTTTAAGCTTTCATAAAAAAAGTCTAAACTGATTTGGTTACTATAAAGAGATGCACCAGATTTTGCACTGTCCAGTTTTAGTAAATCAACCTCAGTGTTTTTGAATGTAAAAAAAAAATGCTATGACACTGTCAATGTTTTTTAATTTCATTTTTAATCAAAATCAGAATGTTATACTTACCTGTTCTGTGCAATGGTTTTGTACAGAGCAGCCCTGATCCTCGTATTCTGGGGTCCCCCGCTTGAGCCCCTGGCCCCACCCCCTTGCTGAGTTTATGCGTGCTCGCTCCCGAGCCCTGCTCTGTGTGTCCACAAGATGCACAGAGCGGGACTCGGCCCTGGCTCCCACTCCCTCCTTTCTAGCTCTGAATGACAGCAGCGGGAAACAATGGCTCCTGCTGCTGTATCTGATCCAATGAGGAGCGAAAGACTCATGCTTAGTGTGTGTATAACATAAAGCATTTAATTGTATTGTAACCCTATGTTAAATTTATAACATTTATTGACTGTTTAACATGAAAGGTCAATATCTGTGGCTAGTGCTTATTCTGGCTAGCCCAGAGATTTGGATGGGCGCAAAGTGTGTTGTTTGTTTTTTATTATATATATTTCATTTTTAGAAATTGGTATACAGTAATACCTTGGATTACGAACATAATTCCTTCCAGAACAATGCTTGTAATCCAAAGCACTTGTATATTAAAGTGAGATTCCCCATAGGAAATAATTGAAACTCAGATAATTCGTTCCACAGCCATTGCTTGTCTATGCAGTACGGCATGTGACCAGAGGCACTCTAACCCTAAGAGACGCTCTGGAACCGAGTGTCTCCGAGCATCTCCGCGTGTCTCTGAGCTTCACTGGCGTCCCCGCACCTCTGGCCAAATGCGGTACTGCACTGCCCAGAGGCTTAAATCCTGCACCTCCCCCGTGACAACGCTCGCAAAGCTAGTCAGGATTTTTTTTTAAAAACAGCTCCTATTGCGAAACACTCGTAAACCACATTACTCGCAATCCGAGGTTCCACTGTATACTCATTTCTTTGAAGCTGAACATTTTTATTTTTTTTATTTTTTATTTTTTTTAAGTTTTAAATACTGTTTATTGAAAAATAAATAACAGTACAAAATTATCAAACTGGCATAGACCACCAGGAAATACAAAGCAATGTAAGTTACAATAGTGTCAAGATGTACATGTACCTCCTCTTGATTCAAGAACAAGAGAAGAGTGTAGACATATGAGGATTCAAGGTCAACAATCAAAATTCTATCTCCTAGTGTAAGGCTGCCAGAGATCAGGACAGGGAACCTATAGTTCGCGGGTACCAGAGTTCCTCCAGGGTCGGCCGCGCACCCCGATTGGGAACCTGCTGTACGCGGACCCACCCAGAGGGAACCCGGGAGAGCCTAATAGCCTTCTCTGAACCTGTCCTGAGCTCACGGACCGCCCATGGTTGAACAAATGAGAGCTCTATCGTTTCAAAGAAGGGATAAAAAACAGACTATGAGCCTAACTGTAACAAAATAGAAAGTATCACTTCTACAGGGGACTAACCCCAAAACTTAGAGAAGGTACCTGCTGGGTCACTATAATGTGAATTTTCCCCTTTTTAAATTGTATAGCCTTAATATGTCTTTTAAGGAAAAATATACAGTTAAGGGGGTTTCTGCCAGGTTAAGCTGAACATTTTTAAATGTATGTTCCATATCACATTGGGTGATGCTGGTCTTTAAATTATAACTTTTGGTGGATTGAAATTCAGAACACTTTTCATTTCACTCCTAATGGGTAAAGACGTATGCCCTGTACACACGACCGGTTTTCCCGTCCGAATAAACTCTGAAGGTTTTTCCGACGGAGTTCCAACGGAATTCCGCTGAAACTGTCTTGCCTACACACGATCACACCAAAGTCCGACCGTTCAGAACGCGGTCATGTACAGCACGTACGACGGGACTAGAAAAAGGAAGTTCAATAGCCAGAAGCCAATAGCTTCCGTCTCGTACTTGCTTCAGAGAATGCGTAGTTTTTGGTACGTCGGAACAGCATACAGACGAGCGGTTTTCTCAATAGGAATTGGTTCCGTCGGAAATATTTAGAACATGTTCTATTTCTAGGTCCGTCAGACATTTAGACGGAAAAAGTCCGATGAGGCATACACACGATCGGAATATACGATGAAAAGCTTCCGTCTGACTTTTTCTGTCGGACATTCCGCTCGTGTGTACGCGGCATAAGTGCTGACTTCTTTTCTGGCCATACTTCCCCACTGTATAAACCTGCATACACTAGATAAAATTATCTTAATAATTTTGAAGAGCATAATCAATTTTAAACCTCTTTTTATAAGAGAAGTATGGCTTTTTTTTTTTTTTTAAGTCACACTTACCTAGCTGGATGCAGCATTGGTCCCGCACTGGCTCTAACACTGAGAACCAAGCAATCAAACACCGCTGATCGCTCAGTTCTCACAGCCCCCTGATCAGAGAGCTGGTGACTGTCAGTCACCTGCTTTCTGCTCTGCCCCCCCTTGCTCACTGGAGCGCTGGGCTGTGGTGGCTGAGCCAGGTGCTGGTCCAGGCATGTGGGCAGATCCCGACTTCATTGTCACGATCTTGCCCAAGCCTGGACTGGCACTGTGACCTCAGCCGACAGTGGGCTTCAGCCTGCTGTCAGCTGAAAACGGTCACTGGAGTGTAAAACCAACTGCACTCCTGTGATCCATAGGAGAAGTACAGCCAAAAAAGCTTTGGCTGTACTTCTTCTTTAAGCAATGCTCGCAATTCAGTTTTTTTTTTTTGTTTTTAGTCCATTTTTGATCCTCCCTTTTTAAAAAAACGATAGAAGATGTATCTATCGGCGATTAAAAAACAAACAATATATTTTACCTACTCCCCTTTGACTTTTCACATGAAAACTGTAGCTGCAGATTTTGATATTTCACAAAGTGTTCTAATCAAGAGAGTACCACATTTTATGATGATCAGACTAGTTTCACTCCATTATCAGATATACATGCTGTGTAGGTCAACAACGTTGGGACTTTAGCTTTGATATAGCATTATTTAAGGGAAACCTGTGCTGAGAGAAATATGTAGGCTTCTGAAAATGCTTATTGTCTGAGTCTGACTTTAAGTAGATGTAAACTCAATTACTAAACTCTTTTATGTAAACAGCCTGTTTACATTGCTTAAAAGCTCAAGCTTAAGCTGGCCATACATTATACAATTTTCTTATTCAATTTCCCTTAGATTTACCTTCAACTATATAGTGCAAGGGTCTGCCTGATAGAATACAAATTGAAAGTGTTTAGGTTTGACCTCATGTTGTATGGTTTTGGTAAATCTAAGATAGACCATAGCCAGTGCAAATTTCTTTCCTGCAGCCGCAGGTTGCAGGAAAGATATTTGGACGATTTCTCCATCAACACAGGCAGTGCTGACAGGGGAATCCCTCCTGCCAAGCCATTCTATTCTCCCAGCTGCGTGGCGGGGGAAGCTGTCCCCGTCAACAGAAGACTGTGATTATTGCTAGCGGCTATAGCAGCTGCTAGCGATAATCGCAAACGAATCCTGCACGCTGGTTGTACCCAAGTTGAATGATCGATCAACTTGGTACATTTCAGCCTGCGCACAGTCAGTTCAAATCTCAACCAGTTTCTGCTGAACCGGCCGAGATTTGAGCCCTCTATGGCCAGCCTTAAGGGAAATTGAACTAGAAAATTGTATAATCTATAGTCAGCCTTACCTTTAAACACATAACAGAATAAATCAGAGCAGTAACCAGTTCATTAGCTCCATCTGAGATTTTAGCAATACAGAATGAACCTCAATGTGCTGCACTGTGTCTTAAAAGAACCCATTGTACACCAAAACTTTCTTATGTATAAGGGCCGGTTCACACTGCTGCAGTGTCAGACATCGCATGTGATTCGCACCGCACTTCCATGTCTGTGTGATGAAAATTCAGCTATATATATTGTATGGCTGAATTCGCATCAAATTCAGACCAAACTCGTGCAGGACCCTTTTTTTGGTCCGCACCGGAATCGGATCGCATGGGTGTTCACACCCATGCGATCTGATTTCTGTCTGAATTGTTGGTTCACACCCGATCTGGGGGTGTCATTAACTTTGTATTGACACTCCCAGCGGTTCGCATAGGGCATTGTGAACCACCGGCGGGAGACATGCGACGCAGGAACCCATACTGGATTTGCTGGGTTCCCGCATCGCTGCAGTGTGAACCGAGCCTTAAATGTTTCTTTTTAAAATGATTGTGTAAAAAAAAAAAATATGTAAAACCCTTTTAAAATGTATGTAAATTTAAAATTAAATTTACCACAAATCCATTATAATGAAAGTTATATGCCATCCTTGTCTCTATATCTTTTTTTTTTTTTTTCTTTCCTTTTTTTAATTTTTTTTTTAAAATATCTGTTAGGCATCTGTTGTCCCCTGAAGTACCAACTTTAACCCTTCCGCGGAATATGGTATGAAAATAGTTCATATGTATGCATATAATTGTAGGTTTGATTTATAAAAATTGGAATCCTTTTTTTTTTTTTTTTTTTTTTTTAATGCAAGGTTTTTCAAATGTAAATGCACTGATTTTATACCCGAGTGACATTTTGTTTAGATTTCTTAGCAACTAGAATAATCTGTGACCTTGGAGAAGGAAATAGATTGATATGTTTCATGGGGTTTGTATGTTCTTCTGAGATGCATGGGTTTCCTCTGGGTGATCCAATTTCCTCTCACGTTCCAGAAACATACTGGTGGGTTAATGTGCTTCCATCTAGATTAGATGTGCTTTCCTGTATAAATGTAATAAGGACATTAAAATCATATTCAGGGCAAAGCAACAAATTCACTTAAGTGATTCTTCTGCTACCTATGCTCCTCTTTCTCTCCCTCACCACTACGTTTGCCTGCGGGAAATAAGAGAAAAGCCTGGTATAAAATATAAGGTTTGCTCTGGTTGGAACTTACACAGGCTGGGAATTCTTTCTCTGTTCCAACATGACAGCTTCTCGGGCACCCAGTATGGCATAAGCTACTTTCTCTTCATACTTGGTATTTCTCCATTCTCTTGGTGGTCGAATGAAGCAGCTGGATATATGGGATTGGGAAGCATTTAAGTGATATACAAAATAGACAGATAACCATAACCACACGTCCTGAAGAAGCTGGGTTTCTGGTGAAGCGTGTTGAAGTTATGCACGTGTGTGCGCTGGACGTCACTAGTCACGCCTTTACCACTTCCGCCTACCCAGGAAGTTGAAGCCAGGCTTTTGAGACACTGCGGCGAGTGTACACACGCATACAATGGAGTGCAGTAATTTTGCGCAGCGTCATGCAGGGACTCTCCACTGACATCTCATAGAGCGGCATACCTGGACCCATTGAAGATTGTTCAACTATCAGGTTTGGAACACACATGCTATATGCAGTACTATTGAGTCACCAGGAACGGTTTCCTGCACAAAGATTGAGCAGTCTGCTCACGGAGCATGTAGGTGGCTTAGGACTGGTATAGACTTAGCTTTCACTGAATGTGTTTTGTGAGCCATCTACTCTGTCTATTCCCTCCGCTCCCTGCAAATAGGTGCCATGCTTACTGCTTTAGGTCTGCTTTCTGCTGTTCATTACCTGCTGCCATCTACCCGCTTGTCTCCTCCTGCAAATTTGCTTCATGTCCATCCGATGACACAGTGACTATATGTCCACTCATGACATGTCTACTTGGACACTAGCCTGGCCCATCTGTTTGCGGTGTGATGTCAGTACCGCTGACTGGTGAACAGTCTATTCAGCAATATATTTACTCTGCTCTTTTTTCATTTACCAATGGACTGTTAGATCAGTCACATGATTTATATTCTGTTCCCATACTCTCAGTACCTCTATCTACCCGGGGACTCATTGATGCTGCAGCGGTAACAGATGATCACCCGACACATACTAACTTGGATATACAGTGGATATAAAATGTCTACACACACCTGATAAAATGTCAGGTTTCTGTGATGTAAAAAATGAGACAGAGATAAATAATTTCAGAACTTTTTCCACATTCAATGTGACCTATAAACTGTACAACTCAATTAAAAAACAAATTGAAATCTTTTAGGTGGAGGGAAGTAAAAATAAAATAATATGGTTGCATAATTGTGCACAACCTTAAACTAATACTTTTTTGAAGCACCTTTTGATTTTATTACAGCACTCAGTCTTTTTGGGTAAAAGTCTATCAGCATGACACATCTTGACTTTGCAAAGAAGGGTGAGCAAATATTGCCAAAACACTCCAAATCTGTCAGATTGCGGGGGCGTCTCCTGTGCACAGCCCTCTTCAGATCACCCCATAGATTTTCAATCGGATTCAGGTCTGGGCTCTGGCTGGGCCAATCCAAATCTTTAATCTTCTTCTGGTGAAGACATTCTTTTGTTGATTAGGATGTATGCTTTGGGTCGTTGTCATGCTGAAAGATGAAGTTCCTCTTCATGTTCAGCTTTCTAGCAGAACCCTGAAGGTTTTGTGCCAATATTGACTGATATTTGGAACTGTTCATAATTCCCTCTACCTTGACTAAGGCCCCTGTACCAGTTGAAGAAAAACAGCCCCAAAGCATGATGCTGCCACCACACCATGCTTCATGGTGGGTATGGTATTCTTTTGGTGATGTGCAGTGTTGTTTTTGTGCCAAACATATCTTTTGGAATTATGGCCAAAAAGTTCAACCTTGGTTTCCTTAGACCAGAACACATTTTCCCACATGCTTTTGGGAGACTTCAGATGTGTTTTTGCAAAATTTAGCCAGGCCTGGCTGTTTTTCTTCGTAAGAAAAGGCTTCTATCTTGCCAGTCTACCCCATAGTCCAGACATATGAAGAATACAGGAGATTGTTGTCACATGTACCACACAGCCAGTACTTGCCAGATATTCCTGCAGCTCCTTTAATGTTGCTGTAGGCCTCTTGGCAGCCTCCCTGACCAGTTTTCTTATCGTCTTTTCATCAATTTTGGAGGGGCATCCAGTTCTTGGGAATATCACTGTTGTGCCATATTTTCTCCACTTGATGATGACTGTCTTCACTGTGTTCCATGGTATATCTTTTTTTTTTTTTTCCTTTTTATTTTTATAATTTTTTTGTAAACATACACCATCAATCAGAAAGCACTTAAAACCATAGGCATATAACTGTAGCATAGTTACTTTTACAATGTCGTGCAAAATATCAAACTTTTATAACTTTCAATACTTATTATACGCAGTTCATATTTACTCCACTTATTCAAAAAAAGAAGGTGCTACCAATACCTCCACTCACTCCACTCTTTTCATCAATTTTGGAGGGACATCCATTTCTTGGTAATGTCACTGTTGTGCCATATTTTCTCCACTTGATGATGACTGTCTTCATTGTGTTCCATGGTCTATCTAATGCCTTGAAATTTTTTTTGTACCCTTCTGACTGATACCTTTTAACAATGAGATCCCTGGTGGGAAAAGTTCTGAAATGATTTGTCTTTGTTTCATTTTGTTACATCACAGAAACCTGACATTTTAACAGGGGTTTGTAGACTTTTTATGTCCACTGTATATGTCATTGGGATATATATATACACTACCGTTCAAAAGTTTAGGGTCACATTGAAATGTCCTTATTTTTGAAGGAAAAGCACTGTACTTTTAAATGAAGCTAACTTTAAACTAGTCCTAACTTTAAACAAATATACTCTATACATTGCTAATGTGGTAAATGACTATTCTAACTGCAAATGTCTAGTTTTTGGTGCAATATCTACATAGGTGTATAGAGGCCCATTTCCAGCAACTATCACTCCAGTGTTCTAATGGTACAATGTGTTTGCTCATTGGCTCAGAAGGCTAATTGATGATTAGCAAACCCTTGTGCAATCATGTTCACACATCTAAAAACAGTCTAGCTCCTTCCAGAAGCTACAAAACTGACCTTCCTGTGAGCAGATTGAGTTTCTGGAGCATCACATTTGTGGGGTCAATTAAACGCTCAAAATGGCCAGAAAAAGAGAACTTTCATCTGAAACTCGACAGTCTATTCTTGTTCTTAGAAATGAAGGCTATTCCATGCGAGAAATTGCAAAGAAATTGAAGATTTCCTACAACGGTGTGTACTACTCCCTTCAGAGGACAGCACAAACAGGCTCTAACCAGAGTAGAAAAAGAAGTGGGAGGCCGCGTTGCACAACTAAGCAAGAAGATAAGCACATTAGAGTCTCTAGTTTGAGAAACAGACGCCTCACAGGTCCCCAACTGGCATCTTCATTAAATAGTACCCGCAAAACACCAGTGTCAACATCTACAGTGAAGAGGCGGCTGCGGGATTTTGGGCTTCAGGGCAGAGTGGCAAAGAAAAAGCCATATCTGAGACTGGCCAATAAAAGAAAAAGATTAAGATGGGCAAAAGAACACAGACATTGGACAGAGGAAGACTGGAAAAAAGTGTTGTGGACGGATGAATCCAAGTTTGAGGTGTTTGGATCACAAAGAAGAACGTTTGTGAGACGCAGAACAAATGAAAAGATGCTGGAAGAATGCCTGACGCCATCTGTTAAGCATGGTGGAGGTAATGTGATGGTCTGGGGTTGCTTTGGTGCTGGTAAGGTGGGAGCTTTGTACAGGGTAAAAGGGATTCTGAATAAGGAAGGCTATAGCTCCATTTTGCAACGCCATGCCATACCCAGTGGACAGCGCTTGATTGGAGCCAATTTCATCCTACAACAGGACAATGACCCTAAACACACCTCCAAATTGTGCAAGAACTATTTACAGCAGAAGCAGGCAGCTGGTATTCTATCGGTAATAGAGTGGCCAGCACAGTCACCAGATCTGAACCCCATTGAGCTGTTGTGGGAGCAGCTTGACCGTATGGTACGCCAGAAGTGCCCATCCAACCAATCCAACTTGTGGGAGCTGCTTCTAGAAGCGTGGGGTGCAATTTCTCCAGCTCACCTCAATAAATTAACAGCTAGAATGCCAAAGGTGTGCAATGCTGTAATTGCTGCAAAAGGAGGATTCTTTGATGAAAGCAAAGTTTGATGTAAAAACAATGTTATTTCAAATACAAATCATTATTTCTAACCTTGTCAATGTCTTGACTCTATTTTCTATTCATTTCACAACGTATGGTGGTGAATAAGTGTGACTTTTCATGGAAAACACAAAATTGTTTGGGTGACCCCAAACTTTTGAACGGTAGTGTATATATATATATATATATATATTATGGCTTTTTTTCTCAGACAATAGGTGTAGGAACTCCCCCTTTCCGAGTCACCCCTTTTCTCCGCCCCTACCCACCTCCCAGTACTGTCCCTTTTAGACAATATAGAACCAAGTATCATTTTGAGGTGCTAAGTAATTTGTATGGAATTTTGTTAATGATATCAAGAAAAGCAGTAAAATAGATCCCCTGCAGCCAGCAACAATAGATCCCCCTAACAACAATGGACCAACCACAACAAAATTGCCCTGCCAGCAACAATAGACTCCCAGCAGCATCAACAGATCTCCGCACAGCCAGCATTATTAGTCTGTCTGTCTGCCATCCACAATAGACCCCTCCCCCAACAGTAGATCTCTTTCAGCAACAACTGACCCCCCCAGCAACATAAGACCACCCCCAGCAACAATAGGTTCCCCACCAGCAACAATAGACCTCCCCAGCAACAATAGACCCCCCTTGCAAAAATAGATCCCTAGCAGTGAGCATTAATACCCTGCAGCACACCCCAGCACCCCTTGCCATTACATACAGTCAGTCCAAGAGGTGCCGGAACTCTGCATTCCCCCGCGTTCCCGCTGAAAAAAAGCCATATATATATGACTGCATCAGTACACACAGTTTCCTTATAGGCTAAATTAGTTACTTTGTTACTTTCGCACGTTCTTTGGTTTACATAGACAACATTGTCTTTTTTATTGGTTATGGTGGGTGGTTCCTGTTTTCATATTTTACTATTTTGATATACTTGTTGTATCTAATACAGTTTGATATATTTTTTATAGATTGTTTTGGCATTTATTATTTTTTTGTTACCATACCCCAGTGGCTCACAGTTATGGTCCTTAAGGCAGCTGTGTCTGTCTGCCTATTTTGTATATGCATTGTGTTTTTGGCCATAGAGCCCCACTTTATTTAGGTAAGTAGGTAGGTTACTAGAGGTTGTATTTTGGAACCTCGAGATTTGTAGGCCCCCTTTTTATTTGTTTTCTCCTGAGCATTTAACTGAACCTGCTTTTTCCCTACATGGGCGTCTTGGAAATGGTATAGATCGGCAACTCCTAAATTAATATTTATCAGTGGGTCCAAATTAATATTAACTAATAAAGGAACAGACACAAAAAGATACACTCAGCATTTTAAAATTACTGTTCTGTTGATTCGGCGCATTTGATTTTTTATTTTTTCTTTATAAACATGCTTACGTAGGTATAACGTTAATATTACAATTGTAGACCGTAAATAGGCCGGCTAGTGTTTTTATCATGGTCTTAGAATTGTGGGTAGGTGACATTAGAGTTAGCGTGATGCCTAGGTCGTTGGCTGCAGTGGACAAAGCATACAAAATGAAGTACATATATATACAGAATTTAAACATTCATTCACAATGGGTTAGGCTCTTTCATGGATGGGGAGTGATGTGGATGATCTCCCTGCACTGCAAAGGACAGTAAAATATGTTAAAATTCATAGAAAATGAGGATATAGTTAAGTGTTTGTGGGGTGGTGTCAGAGGTGACTGAAATTGACAACTAGAGAACCACAAATATTCTTATTAAAGTTAAACTTTTATTGTGCTTATTTTTGTATGTGCTAGTAATGTGATATTAAGTTTGAAATGTTTTGCATGGATTTAACTAAATTTTAAATTTTCTTGTGAAATCCCTGTAGGTAAAATCATATAAAGGCAGGGGAACCGCTGATGAAATTACATTTTTTATATTTCTAAGTTGAAGGAAATTAAACCAACTTCTGCTAGGAACAACCATAATTCTTACGTTTCTTAAAATTCTAATACCTGGGTAATATTTTTTTTTTGTCAATTTAGCACATTAGAAAGAACAAAAGTGTGGTTTTTGCAGAGGTTTGGCACCACGTTATTTTTATAATTGCTTTTTTTTTTGCTGTTCACTATAGAATGCCCTCAATTACTGATGAAAATTTAACCCATAAAAATTGTGGATTAAAATTTACAGGGACATGTTATGTTTTAAGTTAAAGTGGAACTAAACCCATCAATGTTAACGGTTTCCCAAAACTGTACATTCAACGCATGCCAATGAAGATAACTTTCAGCGTTGCTTGTGCTCTCAACCAATCTGTCAAGCCATCAAATGGCCGTTGTCATAACTGATCACATTTGCAGCACCACGGCAGTTGCAGATCAAACAGGCTAAGATGGCAGCTTCCTTGGCTGTAAAGGATAAGTTGGTTTAGTTCCCTTTTTAAATATTCACTAAACAAAATCTGCAAATTAGGATAGTTAGTCAACTTAGACCCGGTTCACACAGGGGCGGCACGACTTGCAGGTCGCCTCAGCGAGGCGACCTGCAAACGACTTCCGCGGCGACTTGCAAAACGACTTCTGTATAGAAGTCTATGCAAGTCGCCCAAGTCGCCCCCAAAGTCGTACATGAACCTTTTTCTAAGTCGGAGCGACTTGCGTCGCTCCGATTAGAACGGTTCCATTGTACAGAACGGGAGGCGACTTGTCAGGCGGCTAGGTCGCCTGACAAGTCGCCCCTGTGTGAACCGGCTCTTAGGGTGAAGTGGGCAAAATGGAACTGTAAAATCCTTCTTTTAAAGTGGTTGTAAACACCATTCATGAAATCTGACCTGGTCAGATCTGTAGTGTTTACTTATCTCTCTCCAAAGCTCTAAGTCCTGTGTCTTTCTGCTGCTCTGTTCCTCTGTTATCAGCATGATAACTTCTGACAAGTTCTCCAACACAGGAGATAAAAGCAGCTGGAAATTTGTGTCGGGGAGGTAACTTAAATAGTTAAGATAGTTAAGCAGAGAGCTTGTCTATTCACAGTACAGCTCTTCAAGTTTCTTCCTTCCTGCCTACGTGGAGGGGGTGGTGTCTCTTTCCTCCAATCAGGTGTCACACACCATGTATGCCCAGACTCCACACCCACTGCTGAAAGATTTGTAACATGATCTGCACTTTCTAAAGAATGTAGAAAGCTGAAGACAGCAGATATACATTTAAAACTTATGTAGGGAGATTTGTTTCATTCTGTGTATCATCTGAGGCTGTTCACTTCACTGGGTATATGTGAGAGTTTACATCCACTTTAAAGCACTACAAAGTACAGAATGCCTTCCTAAAGCAGTAGTAAACAGCTGCAAAAAAAAAAAAAAACCATTAAAAAACCCCCGCAAGACAATGGCATAATGTGCTAGTATGCATCGCGTACAAGCACATTATTAAATACTTGCCTTAGAACGAAGCCACCACAGCGGCACCCAGTCACTGCTGAGGGGCCTGACATATTCCCCTGGCGTTTTTTCCAGGTTTGCGGGCTCCGGCGCTGAGAGTGACCAGTGCTGCGATGACATCACTCCCGAGCCCTCGGTTCCGGCATAATATGCTGAAACTTCAGAGCGCATGCGCCGCGGACGTCAGCGGCTGCATGCAGGGTGAATATCTCCTAAATGGTGCACGTTTAGGAGATATTCATTTTACCTACAGGTAAGCCTTATTATAGGCTTACCTGTAGGTAAAAAAATAACAAAGTGAGGTATACAAAATATTCTAGCATAGATCTAAAACACAAGAGTTTTATACCCTATTTTAGAACAGTGGACAAAGCTATGCCAAATAATTCTTTGTCCCTGTGGCTCAGGCCCACTCATACCACAGAGCTGTGCAGCACAACACTGTTTTTTTTAAACAGCCTATTTAAAATAAATGCACTGAAAATAATGCAAATATAGGGCAAGCTGCATTTTGTTGCAGCACAGGACACCAAACGTTGTGCTGTTCCGCTTTAATGTAGCATACTGTAAAAGATCAGCAAAAAAAAAAAAAAACTTTGCTTACAACTCTCTGGTCATTGAGATACATAATAATAATAATATATTAGTGTTATTGTTATTATTGTTGTTATTATTATTATTATTGTTATTACCAGCTTGGAAGGAGGAGACAAGGCATCTTAAAGCGTTTGCTAACAAAAAAAAAAAAAAAAGCATGTTATATAGCACAGTGCTTGTGCTGTGTCATTTGGAACCTCCTATCACCTGAAATACCTGGCTGACCCTGCCTAGCTATGCCCTCCCCTCTGCAAACAGACCACGATAATCATGGCTGCTGGGCCCCTGATACCGCTGTCTATTTGCGTGATTCCGTCATCCGCTGCCTGCTCTTCTGTGTCTGTCTCCTGTGTCCTTCTCCCCCCTCCTCCTCCCTCCCCTCTCTGCTTGTACAATGTGCTCTCCCCTCCTCCTCCCTCCCTTCCCTGCTCGTACAATGTGCCCCTCCCCCCCTCCGCTCTTGCTGCTCTAACTGCTCTCATATCTTCTATTACATCATCCCATCCTCTCTACACCATTATCAGAAGTTTTCCTGTGCCTGTGTTCAGTAAAAATACTGCACGATTCTACCTGTATGAGTTCCGCTCCCGGCGCACATCTGATTGTAGCCGGCTTGGCGCTCTGTGTCTCCTCTCTCCATTTCCTCCCCGGCTGACGTCAGCGGGAGGGCTCGGCCACGCCCACTGAAGCTATGAGCCGGAGACAGAACAGGGGAGAGGAATTAGCTGATCGCCTGGAGCAGAGCTAATACAGGTAGAATTGTGCAGTTTTATTATAGAGCACAGGAGTTTTATTATAGAGCACATAGAGAAAACTTCTGATAATGGTGCAGAGAGGATGGGATGATGTAAAAGAAGTGGGTTAACAACCACTTTAAGAGCAGGAGGTCTTGAGAGCAGTGGAGAGGACAGTTTGGATATTTAGAGACAAGATTGTTGTTGATGTAGCTTAAGGCAGAATTGTGAATGGCTTTGTGTGTTCGTATTTTGAATACTTACATATTAGGTCAGTTTGGACCTTTGATTCCACACAGCATTGTATGAGGAAACTAAGACTTTGAAGAGTCTCCTTAAATTATCCCATCAAGGAAAAGCTATATGAAGATAACATAATTCTCAACCTGTATATGCTTAGCCCCCGGTTACGACTTTGATCAAGATTATGCTTACAATATTATCATATGGAATGGAGAAGTATAAGTTTTATACATGTACTGCTATAAGTTTGTAGTCTGTTGACTCATGATGGATCCTCAAATAATGCTGACATTGTTTGTACTGTCTTAAGTGTGTAGCCTCCCTGGCGGTTTTCCCGAGTGTGGCGCGGGGTTAAAATTCAGCACCATTAGCGGTAACCCCGAGCCACACTCGGGATTGCATCGCAGGATCCTGGTGCCTCCTTACTTACCTTGTCCCCGGGATCCTGCGATGTCCCCCGCAGTGTCCGCGGGCTGTGTCCTGTTCCGAAGCCTCTCTGTGCCAGGCTCCGTTCCCTGCGAGCGTCGCGACGCACGGGGGCGGAGCCTGGCGGCAAATTCAAAAAAATGTAAAAAGCATAACACATACAGTACTGTAATCTTACAGATTACAGTACTGTATGAAATCATTTCACATCCCATTTGTCCCCAGTGCTCTGGCCAATGCCCTGCATGCAGTTTTATATTGCATATACTGTTCTTTCTGCCTGGAAACTGGAGATTGTCCATAGCAACCAAAAAGTGTCCCTTTACGTCAAAAATGGCTTTAGACCAGCTAGAAAACAGCGATAGTGAATTAGAACACTTGCAGAATATTGAGCGATAGTGAATCGTGTGGAAATTTATTTTATTACTATTTATTTTTATTTTTTTTAATTATTATTTTTTTTTTATTATATTATAATTTTATGTTTTTGTGTTTCAAACTTTATCATACCCGGGATATCTACTAGACTCTTGTTTGGACAGATTTAAGTGTGTTATTGTTAATAATTACAGACCTACAATATAAAACGCCAAATTTCCATGCAAAATAATTGTACCGCTTTCAGCACCTAAAATCAGAAAGACTCATACCGCCAGGGAGGTTAATAAAATAAAAAACTTTACTGTTAAAAAAAAAAAGACTTTGAAGAGCAGCAGACATCTGTGAGGACACAGGGTGGCTTGCATGGTCAATGTAATTGCACATTGTAAAATGTGGTAATTATGACTTTCTGCGTAATGTAACTTCTTAATTTTACAGAATGACAGTAAACCAAATCCAAAATCGACAAAGTCATCAGCTCGGAGCAGGCCATTTTCTGCAAACAATGGGAAAAAACAAATGCCCAGGTAAGAAAAAAATAAATTAAATTTAAAATATATCTATTTATTTTACAGCGGGTAAAATAAGTATTTGAACACGTCACCATTTTTCTAGGTAAATATATTTTTAAAGGTGCTATTGACATGAAATTTTCACCACGTGTCGGTAACAACATATCACGAAAGGGAGGTGCAAAAGGGCATGGAAAGCCAAGACACCAGCTGAAATCTATCAGTAATTAGAAAGCAATGCTGCCCCTTTCCAGGGCAAGTTAATATCAGCTGGTTCAGTTTCAACTGATGGCTTAAAAAAAGGTGTCACACAAGAAACATCTCATGATGGGTAAAAGCAAAGAGCTCTCTCAGACCTTCGCAACCTTATTGTTGCAAAACATACTGATGGCATTGGTTACAGAAGGATTTCTAAACTTCTATTAGGGCCATAATCTGGACGTGGAAAGAACATAATTTCACGATAAACTGGCCACGACCAGGTGCTTCTCGCAAGATTTCTGACAGAGGAGTGAAAAGAATTATCAGAAGAGTTGTTCAAGAGCCAAGGACCACTTGTGGAGAGCTTCAGAAAGACCTGGAATTAGCAGATAAAATTGTTTCAAAGAAAACAAGTAATGCACTCAACCTCCGTGGCTTGTATTGCCGCTTACCACAGTGAAGAAAAAGCATGTTGAAGCTCGTTTAAAGTTTGCTGCATAATATTTAGACAAGCCTGTGAAATACTGGGAGAATATAGTTTGGTCAGATGAGACCAAAATTGAACTCTTTGGATGCCATAATACACACCATGTTTGGAGGTCAAATGGCACTGCACATCACCCTAAAAACACCCCCATACCAACAGTGAAGTTTGGAGGTGGGAACATCATGGTGTGGGGGTGTTTTTCAGCATACGGTACTGGCAAACTTCATATTTTTGAAGGAAGGATGAATGGAAAAATGTACCAAGACACTTGATAAACATCTGCTGCCATCTACCAGGATGATGAAGATGAAACATCTTCATCATCCTGGACATTTCAGCAAGACAATGATCCCAAACACAAAGCCAAGGAAACTCTCCATTGGTTTCAAAGAAAGAAAGAAAATAAAGCTGCTAGAATGGCCCAGCCAATCACCTGACTTGAATCCAATAGACAATCTATGGAAAGAACTAAACATTAGAGTACATAGAAGGGGCCCACGGATCCTTAAAGATTTGAAGACTGTGTGGAAGAATGGGCCAAAATCACACCTGAGCAATGCATGCGACTAGTTTCTCCATACAGGAGGCGTTTTGAAGATGTCATTACCAACAAAAGATTTTGTACGAAGTATTAAATAAATCTCAGTTAGCTTTTTCAATACTTTTTCCCTGTGTCATTCCTTTTTATTACACATAACTTAATTTCTGAACAAATTTGTTTTGGTTTCTTTGTATGTATGGATTGCATGGGTTGTTAGCGACGTGGTGAAAATTTCATGTCAATAGCACCTTTAGAAATGTATTTACCTAGAAAAATGGTGACGTGTTCAATACTTTTTTTACCTGCTGTGGGTGTATATATAAATATACTGTATATCCTAATTTATTTATGACACCTCTAATCTGCAACTGTGTTTTTGCTCCTCCTTATCACGGATATGTGCATTATAATGAAGGACATGTTTCTGTTTTTTTCTCAAGACCTCGATCGAAAACTTCCAACGCACAAGCTGTCAATGACGTTGCAATCCCCACAGATATCGCAGACTTCTCCCTTACAAAAACCATTAGCAAGATTGAATCTAAGCTGGAGGAGGGAGAGCTGCCAGAAAACACCGAAGATGTCATTCCAGGAATAAGTGATGAAATTGGTGCAGGTATGTGGCTTTCCGTTTTAACACTGGAGAAGAAAGATATATATATATATATATATATATATATATATATATATATATACTGTATTTATTGGCGTATAACACTCACTTTTTCACCATTGAAATCGGGTGCAAATAGCGTGTGTGTGTTATACGCCAATACTTCAATTTTAGCTGCCTCGGAGGGGACAGGGAGGGGGTGGGACGAGCGCCGTCAGGTTACAAACAGTGAGAATCTTCTGTTTACTTGGCGGCCTCTGTAATAAGAAGTCCCGTCTCCTGGGCCACCATTGGACTACTGTTCTGTCTATCATAAGAGATTCTCACTATGTAATCTGTCGGTGCTCGTCCCTCCTCCCTGTACCCTCTAGGCTGCAGATGGGCATCGATCAGTCTGCACTGATGGCATTGGCGAGACTGCTGCATTGAAGGTAATGGTGAGGCTGATGCATTGATGGCAATGGAGAGGCTGCTACATTGATGGCAGTGGTGAGGCTGCTGCATTGATGGCACTTGTGAGGCTGCAGATGGGCATTGATCAGGCTTCATTGATGGCAATGGTGAGGCTGCAGATGGGCACTGACCCTGATTTTGCTTCAAAGTTCCTTATTTAAAATTTAAGTTTTTTTCCTGAAACTTCCCTCTTAAAATGAATGTGCGTGTTATACGCCAGTGCGTGTTATATGCCGATGAATACGGTGTGTATATATATATATATATATATATATATATATATATATATATATATATATATATATATATATATTATATATTTTTTAAAATATTCCTTCCAGTTTATCTTCCTCCATTTATACGTATGTAATGTCTCTAATCCTCTAATGTTCCCTCATGAACTCATCAAATAAGGCTGATCTATAGAAAGTGAAGGACCTTTATGCACCTGCAAAATATTTTTTTTTTCGCTTCACTTGCAGTGTTTTCACTCTCTCCAGCTCCTGAAAAATCCTTCTTACTTACTTACCTGACATTAATTATCTTTGGCAACTAAAATTGTAGATGGAGCCTAAAGAACCACTAGAGGTTCTTTTTTGAAGTATGACAGTTTGTCGTCTGACCTAACACCAAATGCCGGGACTTGTTTTGCATCAACATCCAATTCATACTACTTAAAGTGATTGTAAAGGCAGAAGGTTTTTTTTATCTTAATGCATTCTATGCATTAAGATAAAAAGCCTTCTGTGTACAACAGCCACCCTAATACTTACCTTAGCCCCATCTCTATCCAGCATTGTGCACCAATGCCTCGGCCATCCAGGACTCTCCCTCCTGATTGGCTGAGACACAGCAGCGGCGCCATTGGCTCCCATACTGTCAGTCAAAGTCAGTTAGCCAATCAGGAGAGGGGGGGGCAGGGCCAAACCGCGGCTCTGTGTCTGAATGGACACATGGAGCTGTGGCTCAGGTGCTACCATAGCAAGCTGCTTGCTGTGGGGGCACTCAACAGGAGGGAGGGGCCAGGAGCGAGAAGAGGAGAATTTGTGCTGCTCTTTGCAAAACTACTGCACAGAGCAGTTAAGTGTAACATGTTTGTGTTTTTTTTTAAAGAAAAAAAAAAGTCTTTAGTATCACTTTAAAGAAAACCTGGCAGAGGCTGTCATTGCGGACTTCTTCTGAAAATACACGTTGCCTACTTATCATACTTGACCTTCTTGCTTTAGTATTTTATAGAAAGCATCTTTCACTGAGTGCCAAAAAATTTAAGAAAAATTATTTCTTGATCTATGTGAAACTGAGGAGACACCTTAAGATGGTAAGGTCCAGGATAGTAGTGTTCTCCTAAATATTTGAATAAAGCTTTCTAATAGAGAAGGCCTAAATCTCACTCACCCTTTGAATGTGGTTATAGCAGTTTTTAAGAGGCAGAATTTAGTGGCCAAAGGCTCCCAATGGCTCCAAAGAGGGTTTAAGAGTCCTGACAACCCCCTTTTAACCACTTGCCTACTGGGCACTTTTACCCCCTTCCTGCCCAAGCCAATTTTCAGCGCTGTTGCACTATGAATGACAATTGCGCGGTCATGCAGCACTATATCCATATGACATTTTTATCATTTTTTTTTCACACAGAGCTTTCTTTTGGTGGTATTTAGTCAACACTGGGGTTTTAATTTTTTACTAAATATATAAAAAAGACCAACATTTTTAAAGAAAAAAAAACCTTCTTAGTTTCTGTTTATAAAATTTTGCAAACAGGTAATTTTTCTCCTTCACTGATGGGCACTGATAGGCTGCACTGATGGCCACTGATGAGGCGGCACTTATAGGCAGCACTAATGGGTACTGACAAGGCGGCACTGATGAAGAGGCACTGATAGGCGGCACTGTTTAGCATGTATTGGCAGCACTGATTGGCGCAACAGCCGGCGCACGGGGGGAGCATTTACGAGAGGACGTCATATGACACCTTCGCAGAACTGCCTGACTGCGGTAATTTTGCTATAGCGCGGCCGGCAAGTGGTTAAAGATTACATGACCAAAAAGTAGATCTGAGCCGATGACTAATGTGAGACTCTCTTGACGAAGATGTTAAAATGTAGCTTTAGTCTAGGTAGGCTGACTTTACCACACAGACCCCCCCACCCTGTAAGTCCTCTGTTCCCTTTCACATCACAGTCCCCCCTTTACATAAGTATCCTCAATCCCCCCTTCAAAGCACAGCTCATACCCCCTCTGTCCTCCATTTTATATCCACATCCTCTCTCCCCTCTTCAAATCACAGTCCCTCCCCCTTACAGCAGTGTCCTCGGTTTTCCTCCTCACATCACAGCTCAAACCCCACCCCCTTTACATCACAGCCCCCCCCCACCCCCCTTAATTCATTGTCTTTAGTCTCTTCTTTACCTCATGGTACAGTAGGTCTGAACAGATGGCAGGGACTGCCCAACTTTCCATGTTAACAAGCAGGTAAGTGGTTGCTGGGACTTCCCCAAGTTCTAGCAAATAATCACCCACCTATTAACTTAATAAGTTGGGCGCCCCCCCCCCCCCCCCCCTGTACAGACCTGCTGCACCTCCCAACTCTCTGCATCGCTGTGAGGTTGACAGTGGTGGCGGGGCAAGCGGCGGGGTACACACAGGAGAAGACTACCAGGCTATTAAGTTGCGTGGCTGCAGTCTGGACAGGACTGTCACTTGGTCCACCATTTAAGTGATGCACCGTATAGTGGAAATGCATTTTTCAAAACTTCATCATCTCTGTCAAATAGCCCCAACTGTATGTGAAAAGTGTATTTTAACAACTCCTTTCTTTGTTAACCCATGTGAGCAAGGAGACTATCTCTCCTGCTCAAACATCAAGTTCAAGAATTACAAAGGATTTTTAAACATCTTTCTAAACATGCTGTTTGGAAATAATTGCAAATCTTCAGGTGATCGTGTTTAACTACTTTTCTTGTCATAATTTATAATTTAAAATGTATTTCCACTTTTGTGGTCCAATTTGAGAAAACACAGCTGTATATTTATATGTTCCTATTTCAGATACACAATGATAATGCAGACCTAAGTGTATCTAGAGTCTTCTAAAACAGCTTGCCTTCTCATCATCTCCCTCTCGTGGTGACATTTGGTGCCTGAATGACTGATTACCAAACTCAAGTAGGGCTGCAACTAATTATTTTCATAATCAATTAGTTGGTCGATTTATTGTCTTGATTAATCGGATAAAAAACCTAAAAAAAAATTGTGGTGTATAATTTAGGTAATATGCAAAGCTTAAAGAAAAGACAATAAATTCTTCAATATCTATATGCAGTATGCATGTTAAATCCTAAATAACCAGCTATATGGTTAGTCAATAAAATATCTAAGAATAAAAGACATAAGAGATCTGGTACATATCATCAGACTCAGTGATCTAATTGTTAGTGGGGTCAAATCGACATTCATTTTCGACCTCAGTGGTGGGAAAATTCAAAGGAGCAGAGTCAATCAAACTCATTTTCAGACAGTGTATGTTTTTTTTTTATTTGGTCACCTTCAAAATAACACAGACGATCAAGGCTAGCCCTCGGAAAACAAGGTACTTTAGAACAACTCAATAGCTGAGTTGTGTTTTGTGGGAATGTGAATAAACTTTACAGTTAAGTCATCCATCAGATGTTTATACTGGGTAAATGAAGGACTCCTCAATCAGAGGAAGCTGGGGCGGGTCGAAATGTATAAGGCAACTTCTGTTAATTTACTGCTCCCCAGAAAGGTTATCCATTTTTTTACAGAATTTAGACGATATTCATACATGTGATGGTCTAACAAGGTATCTAGAGTGCCTCTCAACAGAAATGTGTGTGACGAGGGATGTTTGTAAAACAGATGTTAAATTACTGCTGCAAAAACATTTTAGAAAATCAAAATCTGTCAATATCACTCCAATTTTTTTAAAAATGTTCAGTCTATTTGAGAGGTGATTATATTTCCATCTTTCTAGCTGTATGGTTTGTTGGGAAAATACTGGCTCTGTCCTAATTACAGTAGAAATTAATTCAGTTTAATAAACTGTATATTTATTTACATAGAAAGAGATTCATTTATTTATTACAGACATTTGTTTAGTGCTGACAATTTACACAGCGCTTAACATATATTGTACTTCCACGTCAGTCCATGCCCTCAAGTAGCTTACAGTCTAAGGCCCCTATCCATGCACATACTAGGGCCAATTAACCCACCCGCATGCCTTTTGGAGGGTGGGAGGAAAACTGGGCACCCAGAGAAAACCCATTTAAGCACAGGGAGAACATGCAAATGCCATGCAGATAGTGGCCTAACTAGGATACTAGCTGGGGACCCCAGTGCTGCACGGAAGAAGTACTTTCTATCCTTTGAGCCTCTTACTAATATACCTCACTTACTGCCTGTCGACCGCCAACCCAAACTATGGTATGCAGCTGCTTAGGGCTCCACACATGCCACAAAGCAAACCATTAAGCAAAAATTAAATAGCATGTCGCTTTCAACAGGCAGTAGCATCGCAGAGCATGACCCATTCAAGTGACATGGACATACCACAAGTACCCTGCAACTGTGTGCAATGCACACAGTTGTGCTGTGGTGGGTTGCCATTTTGAAAGTTAAAACGGGTGGTGAGGAAGTGACGTATTTCCTCCTCACTGACAGTTTTGCCCTCTGAAATAGCGATCAAACCTGGATTGCTTTTCAGAGGGGCGGCAGTATAGCCGCACATGTGAATAAGTCCTTATACAAGCATGTTATGTGAACTAGGCCTAAAAGTGCAGCATTCTTATCTTTGTAGTTCAAGGTAATATGAAATGCTATTAGACAGTGCATGGTGCACTGTCAACTAGCCCAGTGAATATTGTGCTATCATTTTCTTTACCCCTTCAGAATCCTCATAATGCTTTAGAAGTTCCAGTTTTCCATACCGCCAATTCAGGATTCTAGCTTCTTAAGAAAGGACTTGTGCAACCTTTCTTAACCTTTTAACACATGGGGACCCTTGAAATAACTTTCTGGTCCCAGGAAACCCTTGCTAACCATTACTATATCTACAGCTCACTGTACATTAGTGTGATGATCAGTGAGAAGAATCCTCCTTTTACAGATAGCTGAAAAGATAATTGATGTCAGTAGGAAATTGTTCATTGCTCAAGGAAGTCCTATCAACCTTTTGGAGGAACACTAGTTGAGAAAGGCTGGTCTAGAGCATAGAAATGTACTAACATGTTGCTGTCCCCTGCACTACAAATGTTTTGCTATGTAACCTTAGTAAGATCTAAGATCCAGTATCAATCAATCTTTTTATGGCTAATACCAACTTGAAGGTGGTTTGTTATATTAGAGAGCTGAAAAATCAAATTGCTGCTGATCCGAGGGCTCCGTGGTCTGCTGAGCTTGACCTCTAGTTGGTGCCTCCAGTAAAAGTACCTGTCAGAATCGTCAATCTGTTTAAAGCTGGGGAAATACATATTCAATGGCAACCTCAGAGAGTTCACAAAGATATGGCATGCAATGCCAAGCTGCTGCTAACAAAGCAAACAGAATATTGGCATGCATTAGAAAGGGGATCAACTCCAGAGATAAAACGATAATTCTCCTGCTCTACAAGATCTGGTCCGGCCTCACCTGGAGTATGCTGTCCAGTTCTGGGCACCAGTCCTCAGGAAGGATGTACTGGAAATGGAGCGAGTACAAAGAAGGGCAACAAAGCTAATAAAGGGTCTGGAGGATATTAGTTATGAGGAAAGGTTGCGAGCACTGAACTTATTCTCTCTGGAGAAGAGACGCTTGAAAGGGGATATGATTTCAATATACAAATACCGTACTGGTGACCCTACAATAGAAATAAATCTTTTTCGCAGAAGAGAGTTTAACAAGACTCGTGGCCACTCATTAAAATTAGAAGAAAAAAGGTTTAACCATAAACTACGTAGAGGGTTCTTTACTGTAAGAGCGGCAAAGATGTGGAATTCCCTTCCACAGGCGGTGGTCTCAGCGGGGAGCATCGATAGTTTCAAGAAACTATTAGATAAGCACCTAAATGAACGCAACATACAGGGATATACAATGTAATACTGACACATAATCACACACATAGGTTAGACTTGATGGACTTGTGTCTTTTTTCAACCTCGCCTACTATGTAACTATGTAGAACATGAAAGAAGGCAGCTGATAAAGACAGGTGCATCCAGGATTGTTTTCTCAGTCATCAGAGCTCCCATACAATGTCACTGCTTTGGTTAAAATAGTTCTGAACCCTAAATGATTGATGATCAGTTTGGTAAAGCACTGTGTATCATAAAATTGCCATGTTTTTCCTATAAAATACAGTTTTCACTGTTTCATCCTCTTAGCACTAAGCATGAACTTGCCCCAAGTTTGTGCTTAGTGCTAAGAGGATGAAACAGCCACTCTTTGCAGATTTGGTTGATGCACCGAGGCTCAGGTTTAAGAAGTTATATACAATTATACTCCTGCTGACTGGTGATTGGAGCCTTCCTGCCAGTATATCTGGAAAGCCGCCTTTGATGATATATAATATCCAGTTTCCATGCCTGAGGGTCACTTTGTGGCCACTACTGCCACTACTAAGTTTTTTCCTAATTATTTGAGGACGTTTGATTTGCTGCACTTTATTCACTTTATTGTTAATATAGGATATTGCATATGCACTGGAGCACTTTAATATATGATAGAATCAACAGGTTCACATTTATTATATTGCACAATTGATGCGCCCTATACTGTTTGATTAACTATAACTTTTGCGCAAACCAATCAATTACGATTTTTTTTTTAACCAAAAATATGTAGAAGAATACATAGCGGCCTAAACTGAGGGGAAAATTTTTTTTTTTTATATATTTTTGGGGAATATTTATTATAGCAAAAAGTAAAAAAATAGCGTTTTTTTTTTTTTTTCAAAATTGTCGCTCTTTTTTTTGTTTATAGCGCAAAAAACAAAAACCGCGATGGTCAGGAAGGGGGTAAAATCTTCCAGGGCTGAAGCGTCTTTTTTTCCCCACAAATAGAGCTTTCTTTTGGTGGTATTTGATCACCTCTGCGGTTTTTATTTTTTGCGCTATAAACAAAAAAAGAGCGACAATTTTGAAAAAAACGCATTATTTTTTACTTTTGCTATAATAAATATCCCCCAAAAATATATAAAAAAACATTTTTTTCCCCTCAGTTTAAGCCGATACGTATTCTTCTTCATATTTTTGGTAAAAAAAATTGCAATAAGCGTATATTGATTGGTTTGCACAAAAGTTATAGCGTCTACAAAATAGGGGATAGGTTTATGGCATTTTTATTAATATTTTTTTTTTTTTACTAGTAATGGCGGCGATCAACGATTTTTATTGTGACTGCGACATTATGGCGGACACGTCTGACAATTTTGACACATTTTTGGCACCATTGGCATTAATACAGCGATCAGTGCGATTTAAAAATGCACTGATTACTGTAAAAATGTCACTGGCAGGGGTTAACACTAGGGGGCAATGAAGGGGTTAAGTAAGTCCTAGTTTGTGTTCTAACTGAAGGGGGATGAGGACTGTGCAGGGAAGATAATCTGTCAGTTCTCCCCTCAGAGAACCGGAAACTGTGTGTTTACACACACAGTTCCAGGTTCTCCGTGTGCCCCGAGCGCTCGCGGGAGCCGTGGGCACTCTCATCGGTGCGGGGGGGCGCGTGCCCCCTAGTTGTCACAGGGTGAAGCGACTTTACATGACGTTGTTTCGCCCAGCCGTGCCATTCTGCTGCAGTACAACTGCGGCGGCTGGTCAGCATATGGTAAAGGAAAAAAACTTACATTTTAAATAAAGAACTTTGAAGAAAAATTAGGGTCACAGCTCATCAATGCACACTGCTCAGTGCCCATCTGCAGCCTCTAAATTGCCCATCAATGCACCCTGCTCAGTGCCTATCGGCAGCAATTAAATTGACCAACAATGCAGCCTATAAATTGACCAACAATGCAGCCTGTTCAGTGCCTATCTGCAGCCTCACCTTTCCCATCATTGCAGCCTCGCCAGTGTTGGAATATCCCTGCTGTCTCTGAGGGAAGAGGAGGAGCGAGTGCCGCTGAATTACACAGAGCCGCGATCTCCTGTGTACCCAAGGCGCTCCATCACTCACAGCCACGCCTCCTGGCCCTGCTCATAGACGGAACAGTGGCCCAATGTGGGGCCAGGAGGCGTGGCTGTGAGTGACGGAGCATCGGGTACACAGGAGATCACGGCTCTATGCAATTCAGCAGTGCTTGCTCCTCTTCCCTTAAAGACACCAGGGATCAGTGTATAACACACACCTGCAATTTTCCCCTGATTTTAAGGGGAAAAAAGTGTGTCTTATATGCCGATAAATACGGTAATTAAAGAGTAGCTCCAGTCATATTTGTATTTTATTAAAAGTCAGCAGCTACAAAAACTGTAGCTGCTGACTTTTAATAAACAGACCCTCACCTGTCCCAGGATCCAGCGATATGCTCACCCGAGTCATTCTTTCCAACACTGTCTATCCCTGGTGCCGGCATTTCAGCTGGCTTCACAGCTGGGTGCCCACTGCGCATGGGCAGGCCGCGCTGCACTTTTTAAATGGCCCTGCAGTCTTCTGGGACCTGTCCCAGAAGACTGCGGGGAGAGAGGGGGTGGAGACCTTTCAAAACCAGGTACCTGCTCCCCCTCCAAAAAAGTCCCATTTCATTAAGAGAAGGGGGAAAGGAGACTGCTTAGCCCCCCGATTAGGTGCATCCTCCAAACAGTGCCTCCTGCCCTCCAAACCATTCCATGGCAGACCCAGAGCTAGTACCAGCCCTTTTTTAACCCAAGTATGGTACACAGACAAGATGTTAGGGTACAACGAAAGTAATGACTGTTTATTGAACAGGTTTTTTTTTTTACACTTGAAAAGTAGGTCAGTCACCATGAACAATAAAACCAAATATTTACGCAAAACATGACACAATGGTTAGGTAATGAGGTATAGTTGACACAAGGCTAATCCCATCATAGGTACCGCCAAAAGTTACCCAAGTTGGCCAAAAGACAGAAACAATAGGTGACTCAATTAACTTCATTAACAAGTGGAAAAAGACACTTAACACATAACACCTTAAATAGATTAAATCAGGCAACACCCAGCATCAGGTTGCTTTGAGCTGATGATATTAACATCTCTGTCTCACAGTCTGAAGTAGTCATTGCTGGTTTGGGCCTAGAGACCCCAAATATCTTTATAAGTCCACCAGTTCCCAGAGTCTGTGTGTTTTGGGGAAACATGGACTTGAATCAGAAGCAAGACCACTCCAAGGGTCCCCCAAGCATTCTCCCCTTCCAACAAGTAGTGTTCCCTTAAAAGCCAGGGCCCATAGTCAGTGGCCACCTTAAAGCAGAACTTCCCCTTTTGGATGGAGCTCCGCTTTAAACTTCTCTTTTAAAAAAGGTGGACTGCCATTTTTGACTTCCTTATAAAAATACTATTTGACTGGATTCTTTGCTGATCCACTAGTTTCTCTTTGCTCTGAATCTCAGATCTAGAACAAGTAATCAGATTATGAAAGTCAGAACAAATTCATCTGCATATTTGTTATAGGTTATTACCTCAAAGTGTTGAAGAGGATAGGCATAATAGACAGGCAAAGCAACTAGCATTATCAGGAGGAGGAGTTAACAATTGAAAAACCCAAAAGTAAACTTTCAAAAAAATTCTTAGTTCAAGATAGCAAAGTACAGCTAAGTAGTCCCATTTACAGTATAACCGCACAGGTTAAAGAGGGAGGGGGGAAAGATTATTTTTTTGACAGCATTGCAGTAAAGCCCATGTGGCTACGAGTTGTTGGAGTGTGAGTAATAGATTTTCTTCATGTCTCATCCAAAGGATGTCTGTCACCTCCGCTACTTCTGGTCTCCCTTGATATTGTGCTGCAGTGTCAGCATTGGGCATGAGCCAATGCAACTTGTGTGTGAGATGAAAACATGAACCTCAGACCCTGAGCTGACAGTGCCGGCAAATGATGCATATAATGTTCGACTTTTGTGTTGGAACAGTGATCAAGGAAATATTTTATTAAACGCTTTTGTCAGTAATAACTCAAGGTTTTGAAAACTCTGCTTTCTGCCAGAGAGTAATATCAGGTCATGGGATTCTGTCATATCTAATTCTAGCTTCTGTGTGACTGTTCTGTTGGTTGCTGACAGTGATCCTTTCTGCTCCGCAGCTCTGCATGCTTGTCGTATTTAGTCAGGTGTCATATATTGGACGTTTTGTCCAAGCAGTACCGTTTGCATAGTCAAATAAATAAGTATAATAAGCCCATTTGCCATCCATAACTAATGTTTCACTTTTAGATGTCAAAATGACAAATCTTTTGTCAGACCAGACAAAAATGGACATAGCAGGACTTGAACTAGTTTGCCATGCAAAAAGATTAGCAAACTTAATATTTTTATTTTACAGAATGCCCTAAGAGGACATCTTTTTTAATATGTTTAAGTGTTGGAGGTCAGTATTAAAAACTTCCCCGTGAACTTTTCGTCTTAGCAGTTAACGGGAACCTCAGTGTAGACTTGAAGAGAAACCAATTTCGGGATAGAAGGTTATTCTTTACTGTAAGTGTGACCATAATTTGGAATTTTCTGCTAAAGGTGATGATGGACTACAGTAGAAATGAATTTAAATCTCCAATTTTAATTAGGATTGCTATGTCCCTGAGAGATATACTAACCCAGTGAGTAATTCAGTATAGCAGTTCTCAAATATTTCTAAACTGTCAGATTTGGATGAGCAGGTTCACCTTGGGGAATTTTAACCACTTCAAGATTGGAATGTTTCACCCCCTTTCCTGCCCAGGCCATTTTTCATTTTTCAGTGCTGTCACACTTTAAATGATAAATACTCAGTCATGCAACCTGTACTGTACCCAAATACATTTTTATATCTTTGAGACAGAGAGCGTTCTTTTGGTTGTATTTAATCACCACTGGGTCGTTTTTTGCTTTATAAAGGAAAAAAGACCAGAAATTTTGAAAAGAAAAAAAAGAGTTTTTCTTAGTTTTTGCAAATAAATATTTTTTCATAAATCTAGGCCAAAATGTATTCTGCTACATTTGTTTGGTAAAAATAACCAAATTCCGTGTACATTATTTAGTCTGTGTGAAAGTTAAGAGTCTACAAACTATGGAATATGTATTTGAAAATTAAACAATCCTGGGGTACTGATTGCATATCTTGTTATTGAGGCTTTAAAATGCCAGGGCAATATTCCCTCCCCAAATGACCCTTCTTTGAAAGTAGACTGTCCAAGGTATTTAGTAAGAGGCATGGTGAGTTTTTTGAAGTTGTAATTTGTTGTCCCTTTTTTTGGAAAATTAAGAAATTTAAATGTATGTAAATGCATTCTCACACACAGCATTGACATGCTTACAATTACATTCCAAAACACGTTCTGCTACACCTTCTGAGTATGGGAATATGTGTGAGACTTTTTCACAGCCAAGATGCATAGAGAAGCCCAAAATCCAAGGAGCACATTTTGGGCTCTTAAAGCAGAACTTCAGTCATTTTTTCATCTTTCCATCTATTAAATCTTCTGCCCTTGTTGTTTTAAATTTGGATAGTAAAACATTTTTTTTTCTGCGAGTAAATACCTTATACAGCCCACTTCCTGTTTCTTTTCTGGTCATTAGCCCTAGGCTTATGACATTGTGCACACTCTCTCTCTCTCTGCCAGGAAGGGAGGATGGATGAGTCATAAGAAGGCCAATGAGAGCTACAGAGCTGGAGGTGTGCCTCTGTGTGTTTGTGTAAATTCAGGAAGTGAACAGGCAGGAGCTTCAGCTGTCCACAGTTAAAATGGATGCAGCCAGACTCGGTGGAGGTACAGAATCACAGTATATATAAAATAATATGCAAAGTGGTTGGAGGGAAGCTTCAGAATGGCAGAGATGTTTTTATTACAGTTTATGTGAGCAGACTGCAGTTCCTCTTTATGGAGCATAAATTATGCACCTAGTTTCCTGACTACTTATATTTCTTGAGACCCTGAAGTGCTAAGACAGCAGAAACACCACAAAATGACCACATTTTGGAAAGCAAACACACCATGGTGTTTTCTAAAAGGGATAAGGAGTCTTTTAAAAAAACATTAAAAAAATTATTTTTTTTAAATTAAAAAAAAAAATTATTAAATTTTTTTGTCACAAGTTTTTGGAAAATGCAGGAAAGATAGCAAAAATTTATTTTTTACACAAGGTTGTCAATTATTAAGATATTTCTAACACACATCACAGGCATACTTATAATTACACCCCCAAGACCATGTATGAAAATGCAGCCTTTATCCATCTCATTCCAACCGGGGAAGGATCATGGGGTCTGTGCTAACTACCATCCGATCTGACTTATTAATATAGATTTCAAACTGATGACTAGAGTCTTAGCAAATCGAATGAATACTTTCCTGGCTAGGTATGTACATCCGGACCAGGTGGGGTTTGTGCCTAACCGTTAGGCTCCCAATCAGACCTGACGACTAATAGATCTCATATCGGCAGTGCAGTCTACCTGGGACAGTTGTGGACCCAGGAAGGGTATGATGTTGTCCTTAGACCTTTGTAAGGCTTTTGACTCCTAATCATGGGACTATTTGTTTTATGTACCGTATTTATCGGCGTATAACACGCACCGGCGTATAACACGCACCCCAATTTAGGAGGGAAGTTGAAGGGAAAAAAAACTTACATTTAAACGCCCATCATTGCAGCCTTCTCAGTGCAGCCTTGTCAGTGCAGCCATGTCAGTGCAGCCATGTCAGTGCAGCCTTGTCAGTGCAGCCATGTCAGTGCAGCCATGTCAGTGCAGCCATGTCAGTGCAGCCATGTCAGTGCAGCCATGTCAGTGCAGCCATGTCAGTGCAGCCATGTCAGTGCAGCCTTCCCCAGTGCAGCCTTCCCCAGTGCAGCCTTCCCCAGTGCAGCCTTCCCCAGTGCAGCCTTGTCAGTGCAGCCTTGTCAGTGCAGCCTTCCCCAGTGCAGCCTTCCCCAGTGCAGCCTTCCCCAGTGCAGCTTTCCCCAGTGCAGCTTTCCCCAGTGCAGCCTTCCCCAGTGCAGCCTTGCCCCAGTGATCCCAGCCATTCTGGGCTTCAAAATCGCAGATCGCGATTTGAAAATGGCGCCGCCGGCGCCGAAATACACAGTGCCGGTCCTCGGCTCTTTCCGGCGGCTGTCGTTCATTTTCGGCTCCACTCGTAGTCCCGAGCGGAGCTATCCGAACCTAGCCGAGTAGGTTCGGATAGCTCCGCTTGGGACTACGAGTGGAGCCGAAAATGAACGACAGCCGCCGGAAAGAGCCGAGGACCGGCTCTGTGTATTTCGACGCCGGCGGCGCCATTTTCAAATCGCGATCGGCGATTTTGAAAATGTGACAGGTCGGGATCGCAGGGGATCGGCGTATAACACGCACCTGCGATTTTCCCCTAGTTTTAAGGGGAAAAAAGTGCGTGTTATACGCCGATAAATAAAGGTTACAGATTTGACCCAAAGTTTTTGACGGTTTTGCAGACCCACTGCTAGGATACTGGTGAAGGGATATAGCTCATATCAAATAGATATTCACAGGGGAACCCGACAAGGGTGCCCTCTATCTCCCATCTTATTTATACTGGTCCTGGAACCCCTGGCTTTCAAACTTAGTTGCCATCCCGACATAAAAGGGATACATTGTGGGGATTTTGCGCACAAGTGTTCCTTTTTTTTTGCTGATGATATCCTCTTGCTTCTTTCCTCCCCGGCCACGTCACTCTCAAATTTATACCAATTAATGCATCACTTTTCCATTATCTTGGGTTTCTCTATCAACCGTACGAAATCGGTTGCCCCTAATTTCTCCTTAGATGCGAACACGGTTACACAATTGCAAAACTGATTTCCTTTTAAATGGCAGATGACCCTTTCATATTTAGGAATTTTTCTGACTCCTACTATAGATACGTTATATCAGGCAAACTATCCCCCATTATATAGAAGGATGATAACAGATCTTCAACGATGGGAAAACAACCCCCTAGACTGTACACGATTAAGATGAATCTTTTGCCAAGGTCGTTATACCTATTCCGAACATTGCCTATCTCAATATGTATGCCAGATTTACACAAGTTCATAATAAGGTTCTGAAATTTATATGGGGGAATAAGAGACCTTGAGTGAACAAATGCACCATATAAACGCCCAAGCTAAGGGGTGGCCTGGGAGTCCCTAACTTAGCTAAATACTTCCATGCAGCACAACTAATCCACTTCCATTCTTTATCAACTCAACCTACTTGGATGAAATTAGAATCCTCCTTACATCCCACAAAACCAGATAGGCATTTAATGTGGCTGAAATCAAAAGACAGGCCGGTTATATGTGTCCCACGTTATCCTTACATTTGTGGCATAGATTAACGTAACCTTACGGTTTTAAGTCCCCACATACTCCCATGGCTCCCCTGGTTTGCAGCCCAGGTTTCACTCCAGGTCTCAATACCCACACCTTTGCCTGGTGGACCAACAAGGGTTTGATGCGCATTACTGACACTTGCGATCAAAGCGGGATCTTATCAAAAGAAACCCTACGAGACAAATGCCAACTCCCAAACTCAGAATTTTTTCATTATGTTCATATTGCGCATTCCTTGAAATCCCTACAGTGTACATCTGATATTACCACATCTAGCTCGATGGAGTATTTGTGTAGGTCCTTTGATAAGCACACTGGCCACATCTCTAAAATCTATGGCCCCTTTCACATGATAAGCCTGCTCGGATCCGCCTGTCCGTTTTTCAGGCGGATTTGAGCAGGCCACTTATTGACTCCTATGGGCAGGCGGGTGTCAGCGGAGATGTGTCCGCTGACGCCCGCCTGCCATCCTATCCGCTAAAAACAGATGTATGGCGAAACGTTCAGCCATCCGTCTGGTGGATCGGATGAGATCTGATGAAAACGGACATACTATGCATTTTCGCCCAATCTCCCCATAGGAATCAGCGGGGCTCTGACAGGTCCCTCCCCGCTCAGTGAGCAGAGACGGACCTGTCCTCCGCTGGCTCAGCAGAGATCAACGGAGCGATCTCCTGCTGAGCTGGCGGACTCCGCTGAGTGGATCAATCCCCGTGTGAAAGGGGCCTTAAACGTACTGACTTCCAAGTCAGAAAAACAGTTTTATATGACGAAGTGGGAACAAGACAGGCAAAACGTTCAAAATAGCTGAATGGTCCAAAATATCACAGGGTGTGTCGAAATCATACAAAAATACCTCATTGATCAAAGCTTACTATAAGGTATTGATGAAATAGGACATGGTTTCCAGCAAGAATAGCCGCATATGTCACAGGGGCCTCTTCCTCTTGCTTTCGAGGGTACGGGATAGAAGGCACAGTATTACATATATGGTTTTCCTATCCCAAAGTTAAACTCTTTTGGATCCGTATCTACAACATAATTTATTCACTAACACAGATGAATCTACTCAAATCACCATAGCAAGCTCTTTTGGGACAGCCAGTTGATGGAACACCAAGACAGGCAAGGAAACTCATAGCCTTTATGAAGCTAGGAACGGAGGGACCAAATAGGAAAACACCACATCCCAAATTTTTGATTAGAAAAAGAAAATGGGCTTTGGGGTATCCAACCCCGGGACTTTAATGGTGTTTATATTTTTTAATGTCAATTCATCCGAGTTTTGGATAAAATTTATTTAAACATGAAAAAATCACAAGACATGATTATAGTACAGAACGAGAAGATTTTTTTCATAAAATTCAGTGACATATCACAAAAGATACCATTTGCTCAACATATTTCGCTCATTGGAGCTTCCTCAGGAGACTTGTCATGTGGCATCATGTTTAACTAGAAATTGCAAAAATACATAGAAAGACATAGAATGAGTACTATGGTTGAGATATGAATCCATACTTCCAATATGCATCAATTATTATTATAATGATAGAAAATATAAAGAAATTGTAAATGAACATTGTATAATGAATAAGATGAATAAGACAACATCCATATTAATGAAATAAATGTAAGGTATAATGAAGATAGCCGTAAAGTTGCAAAGATGAACCTTACCCAAACTGATGATCAAATATGTATATGAATTCAAGATTGAGATCAATGAGATAAATTCTAGGGTTGCTTTCCTTCAGAGATGGGTCTTCAAAAGTGTTTGCAGAGATATACAAAATGATCAGCAGATGGAGTCCTTTCTGATAAAGAAAGGACCAATGTATATAAATAATATTTAAAAAAAAATTGAAGAATAGTTTAAATGGGAATACTCATAATATTTAATTGTATAAGGAAACAAAAGAATTACCTAAAAATGTTGGTTTATAGAATCAATATTGTCCATGAATAACATCTGCCGTGAAGCTGAAACAATTCACTTAGTGGCGGGATGAACAAAATGGAGAAATTTCAAAAGTGCTTAATGCATATAGGGCTTGCATGCAAAACGAGCCAGGTCCTAGGGTATATATCAGGTAAAAAGCCTGCAACAAAAAGTAATATAAATAAAGTGTCTGCTGGCCTAAAAATTCAAAGACAGTAGACAGCCCAAAGATAAAAAATCCAAAGGGAGGCATTATATGCCAAGGCACAAGAAGGAACGTACCTGGTAATGGATAAGGAGCAGTGTGAAAAGTTGACGGGGGAGGGAGGTATACCTCCCGTCTGGCTCATTCAGTAGCCGACAGCAAATGACGGGGAACGAAGCATCCATTCCTCGTATTTGTACATACTCCGGCGCGGTGGCGTCTGACATCGCCGGCGTGCCACGGACGTAAGAGGAGTGTCCTTTGCGCATGCGTCCTCAGTGTTAGTCAGCAAACCGCGATGACACAGCAGGTGCGTGATCGCGGGCGGCCATGTTGGAACATCCTCTGCCCTAAGCTAGGTGGAATTAAGGGGCCGAGATGTGGGGGGCAGAAAGCCAAGCCACAATTGTATACTCCGATGGAAAAAGGAGGCTAAAAAAAACGCTGAGGATGTAACAGCAGCAAAGGACACAGAAAGGCACAGACGGCATGGAACATTGATTAGGTACCAAGAACTGAATGTGCCCTTGGTGCCCGTGCAAACTGAAAGAAAAAAAGACCCAAACTTAAAGAGAAAATAATAATAAATGAATTGATATAGATGTATATCAATTAAAGACAAAGAGACCAAGTCATCATTAATGTAAATAAATAAAATGGATGAAACTATCAATCTCTAGAGTTACAATGTATAGAGATATATAGATTGGGGAGGGTTGATCTGCAACTTACGGCTTATTTTCACGGTAGCTAGGATAGCAATAGCTAGGTCCTGGAGGACACCTACAATCCCCTTCGACTGGGTGAAAAACAAGTTGTCATGGTTCATAGTAAACTAACGCCTTTCGGCAATTATATTAGACAAACAAGCTAGGTTTGATAAGATCTGGAAACCCTGGATTAAATACTTGTCTGAACCCTTGTGAGCTGTCAGGGACACCAGACAAGCTCATACTATGGAGTGCACTCTCTCTTCTTTGGTATTCTATCCTCTTTTTCTATTCTTTTCCCCCCTATAATACTCTGTTCAAATGCTGTATTTCTAGACCACACTGATCCCATGTTGAATGGGACAGAGGATACTGGCCTTGGTTATGTTACCATGGTTTTCCCCTTCTTTCCTCTTATGGAGTGTTGGTGGAATGACGGGGAAACCATAAGATACTTATCGTTACCTGTAGGGTGCAGAAATATACGTTGTTCAATCTCAACTTTCTAATTGTTTTGTAAATTTCAATAAAAATCATTGAAACAGAATTACATCCCAAAACACATTCTATTACTTCTCCCGAGTATGGGGATACCTCATGTGAGACTTTTTCACAGCCTAACCACATAGATAGACCTAAATCCAAAGAGCACCCCCAGCCTTTCTAGAGCCATGCATTACATATAATTTCTTGACTACAGATGACATTTTTGGAGGCCCTGGAGCACCAGGACAGAGTTAACACCAACAAAATATGCACATTTTGGAGCGCAAACATACCAGTATATTTTTTAAGAGGCACAGTGAGTCTTTTGAAGACTTCATTGTTTGTTGCCTAAAGCATTTGGAAAATGTACAATGAAAATAAGAATGCATTTTTTTTTACACAAAGTAAAATATTAAGATATTTCTAAAACACAGCATAGGCATACTTAGAATTACACCCCAAAACACATTTGGCTAATCCTCTCAAGTATGGCGATACCATATGTGTGAGACTTTCACTGTTTTCTACTGATTTTGTACCGGACATTGTGGTATCAAATAAATCAGCCAATTGTACAAAACCAACAAACTATAATGGTCGCCTCTATATGAGTGGTCAGAGAGTATAGCTTAGTGTAGCATCACCTATAGAAAATCCCTGTTCCTATAAGCCAAGCAAGCATAGTCTACTGGTATGTGGCTGTCCCTAGGAATGCCATGTTTACTGGCCAGGAAGTACAGGAGGCTGAAGAAGGGAATAACAAAAGTGTTTCTGTGGTTCCAGGAGTGCAGTTGTCCGCAGAGGATAGCTGGGATTGATGTCTCACAGGAACATAGTCAGATGGGTCAGTTCAGGCTGCAGGCAGAGACACAGTCAGCAAACAGGCAAAGGGTCGGCTGGGCAGCAAGCAGAAACGTGGTCAATAAACAGGCCAGAGGCAGCAGGCAGAGGCAACACTGCACTGTGGCGCTGTGGAATACTGTTTTCTGATTGCACTTGTCTGTTGACACTGGGGACTGGTGTGGCAGCAATCAGGAACACTGTTGCTGACTTACACTGGTTTGGTGACACTGGGACTACTGTGGTGAAAATCAGGGAGACTGTTGCTGGTTTACACTGGTCGGGTGACACCCCGACTGGTGTGGTAGCGATAAGGAAAGGCTGCACTGGCCTGGTGTGGCAATCAGGAGCACTGGTTCTAGCTACAATGGTCTGGTGGCACTGGGACTGGAGTGGGGGTGAGATTGCCTGCACTAATAGGGCTTGTTCACATGTGAGTTGGGGGGGGGGTGATAAAACCTTGAGGTTGAGCTGCAGAGGCAGCAACCATAGGTGTACACATGCCACAGCTGCATTGCTTTGGCTTGCAGCTGTGGCAGGATTTATACCTCTGTTCCCCTGGTCCAAGCAGTTAAAGCACGTGGCAAGGAGGCAATGCAACACCTCCTCACTGCTTGTTAAATGCTCTCCAAAGAGTGGACTGAACATGAATCGCTCTTCATAGAGCATCACACATGTGAATGAGTCCTTATGGTGACACTAGGACTGGTGTAACGGTGATCAGGGACACTAGGACTGGTGTGATGGGGATTAGGGACACTGGCTAGTGCAACAGTGATTATGGACACGGTGAATGGTGTGGTGGTGATTAGGGACACTGAGTTGTGTAGTGGCGATTAGGGACACTGTGACTGGTGAGGTGGCGATTAGAAACACTGAGTGGTGTGGCAGTGACGAGGGACACTGGCTGATGCCACAGTGATTAGGTACACTGTGGCGACTGGCAGCACTGATCTAGTGACAATGTATTGCTGTGGTGGTGATCAGAGACAATAGCTGGCAGCACTTGCATAAAGTGATATCAGAACAGCCAGGCATTGTACATGATCACCGCCACAGCAGTAAAATGTCACCATGGTCACCCGGCACTTCCTCTGATGACAATATGTAAAAAAGAAAATTTACATTTACAGTTTTTTTTTTGTTTTACATACCATCACCAGAGCAGTGAAGTGTCACCATAGTGTACAGTTTCTTCAGTAACAAATTCCTGAGTTCTGCCCACACAGACATGCCATTTTTAAAATGTGATAGCAGGTGCAGGGAGAGGCTCCCTCGCCCACTGTCTCAGTGGAAGGGATGAGGAGGGATAGCGGGGCACGAGCTAGCACATATTACATATTACACCCTAAATACGACTGTAACATTTAACATGTTCCAAAGGTGAACTTAGCCTTCAGGATGGTTATTGACTTCAGACCAGACAAACTCTCACCAAAAGACTACATAGCTCTGTCTTCATTTGAAAGTTCAGCTCAGTGGAACTTGAATATAGTTTTAGTAGAAAGAGGTGAGGGGCCTGTTTGAGGGGGGGTATCACTACACTATATAAGAGCTTCATAATTGTTATAAACAAAAATGCTTAGTTATGCTGTCATTGTGAATTCTAATTTAACATTAACTTTACTGTTCACTCATCCTGTACATTAAAATGGAACTTAATTTAAACAGGCCTTTACACCGCACAGCCCTGCACTGGCAAAGTTGAGTAAAGCTGGACATGGACAGATCAAAATTCAGCCGGTTCAGCAGCAACTGGCCAAAATGTGATCCGTCTAAGGGCAGGCTGGTTGTACTGAAGTCAATTGATAGACCAGCCTGTCCGTTTTTTTTTTTGTACAATCACTACCGGCTGCCAGTAGTGATCATTGTATTCTGGTGACAGCGATTGTAATTTAACCTCTGGTTAAAGGAAAGAAAATTGCATAATCTATGACCAGCCTAATAGCCACACCTTTTAAAACAAACTTCATGACACAAGCTTGTATTTTAAAGAAAGGGAAGAGGTGTGTCTGACCAGGTCATTCACAGTGCTAAGAGACGTGGGTCTTATGGTGGCCATATATGTAGCGAGAGATGGATCAAGTGATCACAAACAAGTGATTCCTTATTGATTCATGTATTGAAAAGATTTGTTTTGATGATACCCACGATAAATTCCTACATACCTGGCAGCCCTGGTTAGATTACTTTCCAACAACACAACCGCCTATGCACTTCCTGGAACTGTAATCTATAATGGTGCGCTTATATTTCTGTAGCGAGCCTCCGGGACAGGGATGCCCCCCCCCCTTTTTTTTTTCTTCCCTCTCCTCTCTCTCCTCTATCTCTTCATCTCTTATTTCTGATCCTCTTCCCTTCGGAATGGGCCCTTTGCCCACAGGCAAGAACGGTACCCCTTTTTGGTCCCATGGACGAAGATATCGTCTTCAGTTCTGTCATTCCCAGTTGAAGGGGCCTCTTTTAGGACATGAAGCATTTTGCGATCTCAAGCATGACTTTGATATTTCTCCACCTTCCAATTTAATGTCACTTGATTATTTTCTTTATCATTACATCTTTGCGTAATGTTCAATACTTGCCGAGGGTAACCCTCTTTGAATCTATACCTGTTATTGTACATTTTTCTTCTTTTTTTTTGCACTGTGTAAGTGTCTATGTTTCTTAGAATTTCCAATAAAATTCAAGTGAAAGAAAAGCTTATGCCGCGTACACACAAGCGGACTTTACGGCAGACTTTGCCCGGCGGGCGGGATTTTGTCAGACAATTCGATCGTGTGTGGGCTCCAGCGGACTTTGTTTGCTCAAAAGTTGGACGGACTTGGATTTGAAACATGTTTTAAATCTATCCGTCGAACTCGAGTCAGGTCGAAAAGTCCGCTCATCTGTATGCTAGTTCGACGGACAAAAAGCCACGCTAGGGCAGCTATTGGCTACTGGCTATGAACTTCCTTATTTTAGTCTGGTCGTACGTCATCACGTACGAATTCGACAGACTTTGGTGGATTGTGTGTAGGCAAGTCCGTTCATTCAGAAAGTCCGTCGTAAAGTATGTCGAAAAGTCCGCCGGGCCAAGTCTGCCGTAAAGTCCGACCGTGTGTACGCGGCATTAGTTTCGTACTTTGGAAAGATGTGATCTATACATTACAATTCGAGACGATCAATAAAAATCATCCTTTTGTGATCAGTTCTCTGACACGCACACTAATATTTGAGTCTAAATCAGTCAGGAGCTCATTAAATAGAAGATCTTTGGTTTGCGACTTTTAGTCAAATCGATGTATAGTTAGGAAAAATCATTACGTTATTTCCACAAATTGCCTTTCCACAACTGAACGTACCTTTTGGAGATTTACATTGCAAAGTATAATGTGCATACATAACAGTTTATCTATACAGTGCATATGTGTTTTCTTTTCACAGAAGCCCAAATTAGATTTCTGAAAGCAAAGCTACGAGTCATGCAAGAGGAGTTAGACAACATAACACATGAATGTAATAAAAAGGTAAAATCAATGTTCCAGGCCTGTTGGCACAGTTGGTCTTTTTCTAAAGGTCCTGCATTTACTCCTGTCAGGTTAAAGTGATTGTAAAGCTTCGTTTTTTTTTTTTTTTTAAATAACAAACATGTCATACTTAAAATTATGATGTAACGTCCTGTGAGCCACCACTACCAAACAGACCAAAAAGGTCTTCAAAAACCAGTGTTTCTAATTTGAATTAGCCGCTAGCGTTACACGTCTCATGAATCATGCAAAAAGTAAAAAAAAAAATATACAAATACGCTGCACTATCAAAATTAATTAATTAAAAACATTTCTGTAGAGATATATATATATATATAATCAGAGTCCTGAGCCAGAGTGCCTCGGCTCTTATGCACATCGCTGGATCGGGCCTGGGCTCAGGTAAATATAAGGGGTGGCTTGAGGGAACACATGAAACACAGAAGTTTTTTTAGCTTAAAGCATTAAGCTAAAAAAACTCTAAGCCTTTGCAACCACTCTAATTCTGTACCACTACCAACATTGCATTTGCTCAGTACAGTTGACCGGACTTTCAGGTCTTAGATTCCCTGGTCAATGTACTGCTGTAATAATCTGTGGGAGTTAGATGAAAGGGGGGGGGTGGAAGAGGAGGCCTATAAGTGAACGTGAAACTGCAGCAGAGCAAGGTCAGGACCCTTCCCCTGCCAGACAGCTCAAGAGAATTTTGTAATTGCTTATCAAGTCTATATCTTCAATCTATATGTAAGTTTTTTAAGTAAAAATTTATATTTTTCAATTTGCATACAACCTGCCTACAAAAATTGAGTACAAAGCAGAAAAGTGCCAGTTTTACATTATACCCCTCATTGAATACACTAGGGTGTCTATTTTCCCTAATTTTGGTTTTTATTTTAGTAGTTTTAGTTTTTGAAAGCAGTATGAAAAGCAAGTATCATACGCAGGTAGTAGGTAACGTATGCATATCAGGGTGCAAATGCACAGATTTAAATACATGTTATAGTTTTTTCCAGTTTGCAAAAGATCCAGTTCCAAATTGTAAATGAAAAGTACTGAATTAGTGGTTAAAAACTGTCCATTCATGCTAAACTAAGTTTCATAAGTTCAAAGCAAATATCTATGAAAAGCCTGGGGCTCTCTATTAATTGGTGCATTTTTGGTAAATTTTCTTTTTAAATTGTCTGTGAACTAAAACTTTTGTTTACAGAGCATTGTATTAGAAATATTATACTGCTTTAAAAAACCACAATGTATATACTATAGTTATCATCCAATGATACACATCTCATGTGAGAAAACTCACCTTTATTTGGGATCTCATCAGTCAGGATACAAATGGGGACAGATTTAAAGTGGTTGTAAACTCTTAAAAAAACCTTGTGAAGTGGGTGGCCTCAGGTGATACACAGAGATGAAACAAATCCTCCTACAAAAGTTGTATCTGTCGGTCTGCAGCCCTTTCTTCTCTACATCCATTCAAAGTGCTTAATTTTAAAGCTTGTCTGGGAATTTAGAAAAAAGAGGGCGGAGAACTGAAGTTCCACTCTGCAGACCTCAGTGAGGAGAGCTCTGACAGCGGATTGGAGGGAAAAGACAAACCCCCTTTACACAAGAACAGAGCTGAGGCTGTCAATCAGCTGCAGATCCCTCCCCTGTCACCTTTTTTTTTTCTCTTGGTGTCAGAAGTGATTCATGATAGCATAGTCTCCTAATTGAGACAGGTATACACAATAGAGGGATATGCTTTGTTCATATTTCATGTTTGAGGTTTACAACCACTTTAATTTTAAATTAATGCAGTAGTAATATAAAAACTGGAGAAAGATAACAAAAAAATGCATAATAATAAAAAAAATGTGCAGTGTATTTATTAAAACAGTGCATAAGTAAAAGCCTTATGTCCTTAACAGTGTAATGATTATTTAGGTAAATAAATGAATCACAGAATTAATGTCAAGTTAACTGATGCATACTGAAGCTGTTAAGTCTGAACTGCAGGGATTATCTGTTTTGCATACTTGCATTGGTCCAGCTTGGCACAATGCAAGTATACATATCTCATAATGAATGGACCACTTGGAAAGCTGATTTAGCAGTTGGTACTGCTACAATGATAGCAATGATCTTCTGGGTCCTGCCCGGGTCATGTGCGAGTGGCTTCCCCTCTGAACACAGGGGGTCACTTGTGTTCAGTGAATACAAGGCATTCTCTGATTGGGTAGATGAAAGGCAGTAACATCCCAATTGCCACTAACACTGTAGCGCTAACTACTGCAGTGATTGCCAGCTTCCCCACTAGCCCATCAGGTAAGAGATACACATACTTACGTTGTGTCAAGCCGGACCAAAATAAGTATGAAATACAATTAATTCCCGGAGTTCAAATTTAAATTTGTTCTGGGCATCTAGGCTTCAATGACCTGTAGTAATTGAGCTATTCCACAGAAAAAAACATTTTCATTATAAATGTATGACTTGTTTTTGGAAACTTGCATGTAGTTTTTCTGTTTGGTGGCATTTATTTCTTAGTACGCTTGGCTAATCCTGCATGTTTAGTCATGCCTCTCACTGTAATTGGCAGAGAAAATGGTATCAGGAGTTGTGCATTGTAGCTTGTAATGCCCCGTACACACGGTCGGATTTTCCGACGGAAAATGTGTGATAGGACCTTGTAGGTAGGCTCCATCACACATTTTCCATCGGATTTTCCGACACACAAAGTTTGAGAGCAGGCTATAAAATTTTCCGACAACAAAATCTGTCGGAATTTCCGATCGTGTGTACACAAATCCGACGCACAAAGTGCCATGCATGCTCAGAATAAATAAAGAGATGAAAGCTATTGGCTTCTGCCCCATTTATAGTCCCAACGTACGTGTTTTACGTCACCGCGTTCAGAACGATCGGATTCTCCGACAACTTTGTGTGACCGTGTGTATGCAAGACAAGTTTGAGCCAACATCCGTCAGAAAAAAATCCTAGGATTTTGTTGTCGAAATGTCCGATCAATGTCCGACCGTGTGTACAGGGCATTATGCATGTCTGCAGAGCTGAATTAGCACAGTATAGCGTTACAATCTTTAACCCTATTAACTGTTTAACTTTTTTTTATTATTAAATGATTATGATGCTTATTGGCCACCGTTAATGTTGTTTTTTTTATGTAATCAACAGGATGATGAAAACCGAACACTTCTGGCTCGTGTAAAAGAACTGGAGGAGGAGCGTGTACGATTACAGAGAACGGCAAACGTGCAGCAGACCCAAGCAGAGAAATATAAAGCTTTATCTGAGGAAGCAACTAAAAAAAATGATGGATTCCAGCATCAAATTTTCTCACTAGAAAAGGTACAGTAACATTTAGTTGCACTTTTCTACAACACTTACGAAGTAAAAACAAAATACAGAAAAGGTCTATGTTCAAAGTGCAGTACCTATAACAACCAATTAGAATCCATCTTGTACTGGTCTGCATTTAGCAGATTGCTTCCTTGCACTTCTTATTGAACACTCGAGGTACCAAAGAAATAACAGGGCCACAAACTGGTAGTGCTGGAGCCCTAGGGCTAACCTGATACAATTTTGGTACACTGGAATAATGGAAACATGTAAGTATGCATCTTTGATGTCCACAAAAGCCAGAAGGTCTCCCTGATGAGGGAATGCAATATCAGATCTGGTGGATTCAATCTGGCCCTGGACAACTCTCAGGCCAGTGTGTTCATTCCCCAGAAGAAGCTTCAGATTTTCAGGTCTCAGGTTCTAACCCTTCAGTCCAGAAGCCATCTAACTCTCCATTTGTGCATGGGGGTCTTGGGATTGAACATAGCATCTTTTAAAGCACATCCTTTTGCCAGTTTTCACTCCAGACCTCTGTAACAGAATGTTCTGTCATTGTGGGACAAGTCAGGCCTGTTTCTGCACAGGCTGATTCATTGACACCAAGGATCTGGCTTGGTGGCTCAGGAGTCTTGCTCTGGAAGAGGAAGGAGGAGGGAAGTGCTTTCTTACTGTCTCTTGGAAGATTTTTATAATGGACACCAGCATGGCTGACCTGGGGGGTAGATTTAGTTGCCGAAGAACACTCTTCTCCCAATAAACTTGAAACTTCAGGTGATTTTTATCCATTCAGTGTTGAACTGCCTGTTGGAGGGTTATCCTATCCGGATTCAGTCTGACATCCCGAACATCAACCATCATTAGGGACCAGAAGTCTCTGTGGCAAGAGAGAGATCCTGTCCTGGGCAGATGTGCACATTCCAGCCTTGTCGGCTGTGTACATTTCAGACGTAGACAATTGACAGGTAGATTTCTATAGCCAGCAGCATCTGAACTTGAGAAAAATGTCTCTATACCCATAGGTGTTCAAGGACAGGATATCTGATGTGAACCTCCTGGCATCCAGGTACAGCAACAACCTGGACAGATTTGTATCCAGGTTCAAGGATCCACTGGAGGAAACAGCGACTCTGCATGGACAGTTCACACTGATCTGTGTCCTTCTCCTGAAACTACTTCTTGGCCTGCCCTACAGGATCAAGGCATACTGGTGATTCTCATTGCTCTGGATTGGCCCATGCAGATGTCATACGCTAACCTGTTGAGACAGACTGTGGGCCCTGCCAGACTGCCAAGGGCCGATTCGCCATCTCACTTTACTGTTGCTGGCTTTAACAGCATATTGTAGCCATTGAAGCCCAGGTTCGGAGCAACAGAGAGACCTCCTAATCTGAGATTCCTATGATGGTTAAGGCTAGTAGGGCCACTTACCCCAAGGTATATTTTTATGATATGAAAGATTACCATCACTTGGTGTAGGTCTAGGGCTTTCCTCTAGGAGACTAATCCTCTTCTTCCTGCAGTTGCATCTGGACCAGCATTTGGCACCATCAACGGTCAAGTCTCTGCTCTCTCCATTCTCTTCTAGAGACCATTAGCTTCTCACTCTTTTGGTTAAGACTTTTGTACAGGAAAAAGAAAATCACAGCGCTGTGTAAAAAGAAAAAGTGTAAATAGCAGCCAACACAGCTATAGACCAAAGCAATATGTATAAAAAGTAAAAGTGTAGCGCTATAAATCATAACTTAACCATTAGATTAATAATGGAGTGATATAATGTCACAAAAGAGGATTATTAATGGTCCAAATCTACCCAATAAGGAAATAAACCATTTTAACCATATAGCAAATACACATGTGCACGACAAGTGACTCTAATGACTTAGAGAAAATAAGTGAATAACAATTGTGAAAAGTTATATATATAACAGTTTGAAAATGTGCCACACTATGGACACAAGAGATCTAATAATACAAAAGTCCAAAGGATGTCAGCAGATATAAAGAAAAAGTCCAAAAAATGAAGAAGATGATCCTACATATCAGGACATATATTCAACAGACATCACTTGGAAGGAGGTTGGGATAGTGAGTAAGCCACCACCAATAGTCATAAGGAGGCTTACCAGATGTTGGTGACTTGGGAAGGCATATACCGCCCAAGTCATAAAGACTTTTAAACCAGCTGACTGGAAAGGTGCACCTGCTTGGACAGCCACGATAAATCCCAGATCAGGAATATACCTTGATGCAAACGATCCCGAACAGCAACTTGTGGGTAATACTCCAATAGGGAGCTCAGATCCGATCTGCAGAGTGCTGATCAGGTGTGCAGAGTGGAGATGGTGCACTGTGTACAGAACTGCAGGTGCACCTTTCCAGTCAGCTGGTTTAAAAGACTTTACGACTTGGGCGGTATATGCCTTCCCAAGTCACCAACATCTGGTAAGCCTCCTTTATGACTATTGGTGGTGGCTTACGCACTATCCCAACCTCCTTCCAATTGATGTCTGTTGAATATATGTCCTGATGTGAAAGATCATCTTCTTCATCCTTTGGACTTTTGTATTATTAGATCTCTTGTGCCCATAGTGTGGCACATTTTCAAACCGTTATATATATATATATATATATATATATATATATATATATATATATATATATACATATATATATAACTTTTCACATAACTGTTATTCACTTATTTTCTCTAAGTCATTAGAGTCACTTGTCGTGCACATGTGTATTTGTTATAATGGTTTATTCCCTTATTGGGTAGATTTGGACCATTAATAATCCTCTTTTGTGACATTATATCACTCCATTATTAATCTAATGGTTAATTTATGATTTATAGCGCTACACTTTTACTTTTTAAAGACTTTTGTACAGGTTGGTGTCCCATGTGAAATCACCTATCTGTTCCCGTGTGATCTAAATCTGGTTCCCTTTTGGAAGCCACTGTTTGAACCCATTAGAGACATTCCTCTCTACTCTCACCCACACAGCTTCTTTCCTTGTAGACTTTGAAGGGAATGTCTCTTAAATCGAAAAAACCTTTTTGGACCTCACATTTTTTTGTTTGTCAGTGATTTTAGGTGAGGATTAGGAATGGATTTTACAGCGAGTACAGTAATCCTATTTTCTTTAATCGTACATCATGGGACACAGAGCCATAGTAATCAGTATGTGGTTATAGGCCACCTTCAGGTGCTGGACACTGGCACATCCTAAACAGGAAGTTGCCTCCCTATATAACCCCTCCCATACCGGGAGTGCCTCAGTTTTTTGCCAGTGTCTAAGGTGTTGGTCACGAATAAAGATGTGCTGTGCTGAGCTCCTCTGGAGCAATCCTTGCTGGGGCTAGCTGTGCAGCCGGATCCATTCAAAGTGTCTTATTAGGCCAAATTGAATGGTACCCGGGCCTCGTGTCCGAAGAAACAAGGTTTTGCCTGTAACGTTTCTCTTTAGAGAGCTGGACCCCGGGATCCAGTAATTTGGTATTTTAAAGCCATAAAGGTTTAATGGCGGTGGTGCTATTACAGGTCCAGGATTGTGGGTTCCCCGAGGATCCCTGGTTCCCGATGGTTTTTTTTTTTTTTTATTAAATTCTTTTTATTGAAGTTTTCAATTTATACAGTAACCTCTAGGCTGCCAACGTGACAGAGCCCAGATTTGGCCTCGCAGGGCCCAACAACGAGTCTTACCCCCTAATTCCCTCCACCCTCCCCCTGGAATCCCCCTCCCCCCTCCCTCCCTGTCACAGCCCAAGTCCAATTCAAGTCGCTAGCGTATACTTAATAGCTCCTGTAAAATAATATTGTTGCATACAGTTGTTGCACCGCCGGGTCAGAGTGATTTATTACAATGTAATTCCCCAATCCTTCGTTTTCCAATCAATCCTCCTGGTTCTATGTTAATTGGCGTTACCTCGCATTAGTAAGTTACCCTCTAGCTGTCATTGTTAATCTTGTTTTATTTTGATTAACCTAGTGTATTTTCATCTCCATACCATGCCTGCCATACCTTGTCAAATTTATTTTTACAACCTCTAGCTTGATACGTAGATTTATAATAAGGCATCATATTATTTACCAACTTTTTCCAAAATGCGACATCTGGCGCTTGGGGATCCTTCCATTTTAGTAGGATGGCCTTTTTGGCGTAGAAAAGCAGAATATTGAGCAGTGTTCTTTGGTTCCCGATGGTTTAACGGAAGCCACTGTGAAGGGTGAAGATTGGGTCTGTTGGTTTTAACACTGAAAACCCTGTTGCGGGAAAGGTAAGTGGAGTTTTTCTAAGGAAATTTTAAATTTTCCTATGAAATGTCTCCTTTAAAAGTAAATGTTGTCATGCCTAAGAGTCACCACTGGGGGCTGTATGGAGCACGTACCTTGTCATGCTTCCTCAGAGACCAACTGAGTATCTGGGGGCGGGAGAAGATGTTTTCTCTCAGGGGACCATGAACAGGCTGATGACTCCTCTTCTGACTCCGGGGTCATATGCGGAAGCATTAGCTTCACAATCTGAGATTGTGGGTGCAATTTCTTACTGAATTGGTCCGATCCACATTTTATGGTACCCTTAACTGAGTGTCCACTTCTTGTTTTTGGTTCGCTAAAGCGTCCTCAAAACTGTGCATGCCTTTTTCTGTCCATTCATTGTTGGGAAAGCCTATGTATTCTGAGTGGAATCACCAAGATAAGCATTTGTTCCCTCCTAAAAAGTATTTTCACACTTTATCCTATGGAGGAAAAAACTTACTAAAGGTGGAAGATACCAGCAATTGACGCTGATATATCTTCTGATTAAAAGTTTGACTTGTCCGGCAGACAATGCTCAAATACATAGAGATCCAACGGATAAAGAGTTGGAATTCCTATTAAAAAAAAAAAAAACATATATTGTTTTCCTGACAGGTTGAGTGTCTCAGCCTGTGCTGACAGTAATTGGTATATAAATAAAGTTTAAAAACAGAGCAGCAAGGTGGGACTTTGTATGAGGTGTGAGGTGCGCAGAGCCAAGCGCCTCCATCCCCCGATAATTTGAACAAAAAGACAAAACAGGTGGGACTTTATAAGAGGCATGCACCCCAGGAGATAACACGATAAAAATGAATATGACAGGTACCCAAAATAATATAATAGAACCGAAAACGTTGCATAGAAGCATCACATGGCATCAATTAACATTAAATGATTTAATTGTATATAAAATATGACAGAAGTAAAAATATCATTCATACTGTAAATACTATAAAAACCCGAATTCATTGGAGTCTCCAATTGTATAAATAATATAACAGAAATACAATTAACATGATTAGTTCATATGGTAAATACTGTAGAAAACAAATTCATTAAAGGCAAGTCTCTATGATAGATAATTGTATCCTTGGTTAATTGATAAAATCCAATTGATGTGTAAGGTAAGATAGTGATGCAATTGTAAACATAAGGGGGCAACTATTGGCTCACAATCCCATAGTAAAGCAACATAATTGGCTCATACTGTAAACACTGTAGATAACCAAATTCACTGAAGCGTGTCTCCATCATAAATAGTTATAGTCGTAATTAGTTGGTACAGTCCAGTTGGTGTATAAGGTAGTAAATGATGATTCAGGAGCAGGTATGTAGTAGGTGTCTATAAATATTAAAAACATATATGTTGAAAGAAATTATATAGTAGGTCTATATAAGGGGGGGGAAGAGGGGGGAGGGGGAGGGATAGAACCCGATTTCCCAGAACTACTTACAAATGATCCTATGGGCTGGAGGCCGACCGAAGAAACATCAGCCCCCGGGAGCTGAGGTGGACTGACCCAGATATATAACGATGGAAATCCAGTAACAGACACTAGTCCCCAGGGATGTACCCCCATTAGTTTCAAAATTGATGTGATCCACGTGGTAGCCATCTATGAAAGATGGGGATATATGGTAAAATATAAATTGACCGTGGAAATATATAATGGGTTACTAGTGAGAAAATTGTACTGGTGCAGATACCAATTGGTGGCAGGGAAATGAAACAGAATGTAGGATCGGTGCAAGGTAGTAGAGAGGATGATGTGGCACGAAAAAAAAAAGGGAGAAAATGTGTGGGGAAAACCAAAAAGGTTACCTGGAAGAGGAGTGTAGGCAATGAAGGTCCGAAAGTGCACAGAAGCCATGGGGGTGACAACCGTGTGGGGGCTGGGAATGAGCTGGAGGGAGTATATAGACTCCAATGTGGTCGTGGGTGTCCACCAACGACTTGCTGGCAGCCAAATTGAATCAGCAGAGTCGGCACGCCGATGTCACAGAGTGATGCAGCATGCGCCGGCGCCAGAAGCGCGATGTCGATGCGCAATTGGACGTACGCCCGATCCTCCGCGTTACTAAAGAGGAGATGGGGGAAGGGGAGGACACCAGAAGCGAATCGCAGCTCCCGTTACTGAACAAAACGGCCGGGAGTGGCTAACCCAGCTCATATCATAGCCCAGTACAATAAAAATAGGAAAAATAGTCAAGCACACACATTGTGGGTAACAGTGTGGGACAGTAACATGGTACAACCAACCTCCTCAGAACCTAAAATGACATAAGACTCTAGATTGGCAATGTAAATGTTTGTTGATGTTTAAATATAACATAGACACCAGAGTTTGTGGTAAGAATGGAGAGTACCAACATTCGAATAATATAGATAGGTAAGGGTGCATGCTTCCATCCCTTTTAAGTGAATAAAGTTTAAAAACAGAGCAGCAAGGTGGGACTTTGTATGAGGCGCGAGGTGCCTCATACAAAAGTAAAGTCCCACCTGTTTTGTCTTTTTGTTCAGTAATTGGCATATGTGAAATCCTTGAGGGACCAGTTTAAACAGGTGCTCAAGGTTATCCCTGTTCAGCAGGCCCAGGATCTGGCAAGCTCCTAGTAGCTTTATGTTGGCAATAGACGCTATGAGAGATTCTATCTTCAGGCCTCACGCCTTTCGCTGGGCTGGTACATATGATAGAATACTATGGTTGAAAAATTGGTCAGCCGAAGCATCATGGAAAAAAAAAAAAAACTCCTGGCTGGTTTTCCTTTTTTGTGTGAAAAGGCTGTTTGGGATATCTTGGATAAATAATCCAAATTTTTAATGGAAAGGTACCCCTTTGCCATTTAAGAAAAGGAGTAAATGTATTTCATTTAAACAAGCTCCTTCTCCAGTGCCAGGGGCATCAGCCTCTGGGCAGTCACGACGGCTTCCGCCGTCAAGTTCAAAAGGTAATCCTCAGGGTCAAGCCCAGCGATAAAAGAAACCTAAAAACAAGATACTAAAGCCTTCTTATGAGGGGGTGCCCCCGCTCGCTCGGGGGGGGGGGGAGACTTCTGCAGTTCTCAAGGGTCTGGCAGAATGTTGAGAATGTCCTAAAGATCCAGAGAAAAAGAAGTCTGTTTTTCTAGCATTGGACCATCCCTTGGCAAAGAGTGGTCATGCTGGTCCCCTTGAAAGAGCTGGGGTTGAGGTTTTATGCAAACCTTTTTTTCACGGCAAAATCGAATGGAGATGTCAAACCCATTCTGGATCTCAAGAATCTAAACCGGTTCCTGGATATCTGCTCTTTTTGTATGGAGTCAATCCAATCAGTTGTCTCCATCCTACAAAGAAGAGAACTTTTGACGTCAAGGGTGCATACCTCCGTGGCATATTTCCCCACTCACCAGTAATATCTACTTCAAGGTAGAAAATCTTCATTTTCAGTTCGTAGCTCTGCTTTTCAGTCTAGCTACTGCTCCTTGAATGTTTACAGAGGTTCTGGCCACTTACTCTAGCCAGATTTAGGGGCCAAGGTATAACGGTTACAATCGGTACAATCGGCTCTTGACAGACCAGTCGGTAGCCCGCTTAGGCCAAAGTATGGTCACCAAATTCAACTATCTGGAATACCTAGGTTGGATCCTCAACCTAGAGAAATCTTCCTTAAAACCATTAAGGCGGTTAAAATACTTGGGTTTGTTCATAGATACACCCAGGAAAGGGCATTCTTGCCCCAGGCAAAGATCAGCACCATAAAGGAATTGATTAAGGGGTCGAAGCAAGATAAATCCTTTTATTCAGCTTGTATGAGGGAAAGATGGTGGCTTCAGCCCATTCCTTATGTTCAGTTTCTTTCGAGACTGCTGCGAAACAGTATCTTATCGGCTTGGAACAAGAGGGTTCAAGCTCTACATTTTCCAATGTGCCTGATTCCAAGGGTGCGCCGGAGCCTCAGTTTATGGTTAATAACCAAAAATCTGCAAAGGGGAAAATCCTTTCCTACAGTTACCTAGGATGTGGTAACAACATACGCCAACCTTCTTTTTTAGGTTGGGGAGCAGTCATGGAAGAAGCAATTGTCCAAGAGAAGTGGTCCAGATCAGAAATGACCTTGCCCATTAACATTCTAGAGATTCGGGCAGAGCGCTTGGTCCTGAGAGCCTGGACATTTAATTTACGGAGCTGTCCTGTCAGGATCCAATCCGACAATGCCACAGCAGTGGCCTGTATCAATCACCTAGGGAGAACAAGAAGTTGTGCGGCACAGACAAAGGTGAATCATATCCGATCTTGGGCAGAAAACAACGTTCCTTGCCTATCTGCAGTTTTTTTTCATTCTAGGGATAGAAATTTGGCAGGCAGTCTATTTGAGTCGCCAGCAGTTGTTCCCGGGAGAATGGTTCCTTCACCCCGATATCTTTCTGACAATAGGTCAAAGATGGGGGATCCCGGATGAAGATCTGTTTCCATCCAGGTTCAGCAGAGAGATCGACATATTTATGTTAGGAACAAACGATCCGCTAGCATACGGAACAGGTGCCTTGGTGTTCCCATGGAATCAGTTTTTACTGATTTATGCTTTCTCTCCTTTTCTGCGTGCATCCACGACTTCTTTGCAGGATCAAGCAGGAAGGGAAGTTGGTGATTCTTGTGGCCCTGGGGGGTCCAGAAGATCTTGGTATGCAGAGATCATAAGGATGGCAGTAGGGGTCCCATGGACCCTACCACCTCGTCCAGACCTTCTCTCGCAAGGTCTGGTATTCCATCTTGCCTTACAAACGCTAAATTTAACGGTTTGGCTATTGAGACCCACACTCTGAAGAAGCGTGGGCTGTCAGGTTCAGTGGTATCTACCTTGGTTAATGCAAGGAAGCCGGCCTCCATAATTATATATTATGGAGTCTGGGAAGCATATGTCTCCTGGTGTGAAACCAGGGGTTGGCACCCCAGGAAATAGGTCAGGGGTAGAATCCTTGACTTTATGCAGATGGGGTGAGAAATAAAGCTGGCCTTGAGTACTTTCTAAAGACAGGTATCGACCTTCTCGGTATTATTTCAACAACCACTTGCTTCGCATTCTTTGGTTCGTAACTTTATTCAGGGGGTAACACGGCTTAATCTCCGGTTAGGTCACCCCTGAACCCTTGGGACTTGAATTTAGTTTTATCAGCATTACAAAACAGCCTTTTTTTGAGCCAATACGACATATTCCCTTGGTCCTTTTTGACAAGGAAACTATTTTTTCTGGTAACCATATCTGCTGCAAGAAGGGTATCAGAATTAGCTGCTCTTTTTTTGTAAAGAGCCATATTGTTATTATTCACAAGGATAAGGTTGTATTGCGTCCTCATCCTAATTTTCTACCAAAGGTAGTGTCAGGTTTCCATTTAAACCAGGATATTTTTCTACCTTCATTTTTCCGACAACCCTGTTCTGCAGAAGAAAAGTCACTACATTCTCTTGATGTGGTGAGAGCAGTCAAAGTCTACTTAAAGGTGACTGATCAGATTCGGAAAACTGATGTTTTGTTCATATTACCTGAAGGTCCTAAAAGAGGACAGGCAGTATCGAAATCTACTATTTCTAAATGGATTTGACAAGTAATCGTTCAAGCTTATGTTTTAAAGGGGTAGATTCCACCCTCTCAAATCAAAACTCACTCCTCTAGGGCTGTTAGTGCTGCGTGGGCAGTGCATCACTAAGCCTCCATGGCTCTAATCTGCAAGGCCGCAACTTGGTCTTCAATTCATACATATACCAGATTCTATCAGGTGGATCTAAAAAGGCATGAGGATATCGCCTTTGGGCGTAGTGTGCTGCAGGCAGCAGTATAACTCCTTTAGTCTCATGTTGCCCTAATTATGTTGTGTCTCACTCCCCTCAATTGGCATTGCTATGGAACATCCCACATATTGATTACTATGGCTCTGTGTCCCGTGATGTACGATTAAAGAAAATAGGATTTTTATAACAGCTTACCTGTAAAATCCTTTTCTTTTGAAGTACATCACGGGACACAGAGGTCCCACCCCTCTTTCTAGTATACACGTGTATTGCTTTGCTACAAAACTGAGGCACTCCCGGTATGGGAGGGGTTATATAGGGAGGCAACTTCCTGTTTAGGGTGTGCCGGTGTCCAGCACCTGAAGGTGGCCTATAACCGCATAGTGATTACTATGGCTCTGTGTCCCGTGATGTACTTCAAAAGAAAAGTATTTTACAGGTAAGCTGTTATAAAAATCCTATTTTGTCAGGAGGAAAATCATTTTATTAGAGTCCATTAACTGTATTTGCTTCATGTAGAAAAAAAAATACTAATTGTGCATGTTTAAGTTAACAGCATGTCAAAGCTGAACTTGACTAAACCAGGGGAACACTCTGTCCCATTAATGCCATATAGACTTCCCCAGTTTGCTTCTCTGTACAGCACCCAGGAGCCTAGAAATGAATATGATAAAATATGACATGATGTTGTAATGTTAAGCATATAACACCCCTTCCTGCAGCTCCCTATTGCCACAAAAGATAGGTGCCAAAGATGGGATGGGGCTGGCAGAGCTAGCGACCAGGACGTTAATTGCATCTGGTTTTCAGTGTTCTGTTCTTAAAGCAGTTCTAAAACCTAAACATTTTTAACCTTAATGCATTCCCTGCATTTTTTTACATGCTGTCACCAGTTAGTGTCTCTGATCACCACCATTCCAGTCATTAGGTGACGCTGTACTGCTCTGGTGACAGTGTAAAAAAAAAAAAAAAAAATTCATTTCTTCATTTTCCAAAAAATTGTGACAATTACAATCAAAATTACAATACAAAATTACGACCTCAAAAAAATCACAATGACTCTTACTAAATACCTCACACTGTCTTCTCTCCAAAAAGGGCTAATTTGGGGGGTATTTGTGCTGTCTTGGCATGTAGGGCCTCATGAAATTAGAGTTTATAACTTTCCTACAGACTAAATAATATACTTTGATTTGGGTTATGTTTAACAAAGAAATATAGCAGAATGCATTTTGGCAAAATTTATGAAGAGTGATTAGTAATTTGCAAAATTCTGTAACAGAGGCAAAGAAAATACTTTTCTTTTTTAATTTTCTGGGTTGTTTTTTTGTTTATTTAGCAAAAAAAAAAAAAAACACTGGTGATTAAATATGAGTGTAATTAAAAGTATGACAGTGCTGAAAGCTGAAATTTGGCCTGGACAGGACACTAGAGCGCTGGGGGCACGTAAGGTTGATGCAGGCATTTCCAGTACAGGAAATAACATTTATAACATCACTAAAGCTGAACTTTATGAGCATTGTCTTTTGCTAGACTATTTTGCTCAGCGTGTTGTGCATTTACTTAGTGCCTCTGTGTTTTTGTGCTCAGCACTATGGTTCCCAAAAGAGACACCCCAAAGGTACAAAAAATTCCACCCCCAGGCCCTGGGAATTTCAGTCGTGTCTTCACACTGTCATCCTCCTCTGAGATACCAGATATGGCAAGCCAGGGTGAGTCATTGGGACCAATTGGTGGTGCAACTGCTTCTCACATTTCAGCCCCTGTAAACGTGACTGAAGATGTGTTTTCCTTCGCCCTGCAGGGCCTAGAAGGAAGATTAGAGACTTTAATCGCATCCTCTATCCAAAAGGATAGAAAGCCCCCTCCCCCACCTCAGATCCCTTACCAAGGGAACAGTGGGTAGAGGATCAGGTGTTACCCTCAGGTGATCAAGAAGAACAGCAAACCGATTACTTCTCTGCAGAGGAAACAACGGTAGATGAACCTTTTTCAGCCTCACAATCTGAGAAATTGCTGATACAATCTCTTACAGAGATGGTTCGTGCCTCTTTCAAGCTACCTCTAGCAGAGTCAGCTGATAGTTCGGTTTCTTCTTTAGGTTCCTTAAAACCTACACAGCCTTTTCATGCATTTCCTGTACTTGCATTATTAGAAAAGCTTATTTATACTGAATGGGATCACCCAGATAAGCATTTTCTCCCTCCAAAGAGATTCACAGCACTCTATCCCATGAAGGAGAAATTCACCAAAAGATGGAAGGTACCGGCAGTTGAAGCTGCGATTTCCAGTGTGAATAATAGTCTAACTTGCCCAGTAGACAATGCACAAAATGCTTAAAGATCCAACAGATAAAAGATTGGAATTTCTGTTAAAATCCTCTTTTTCTTTGGCAGGTACAGTTACTCAGCCTGCAGTTGCGGCAATAGGCATCTGTCAGTCCCTAAAGAACCAGTTTAGACAGGCCCTTAAAGAGGTCCTTGCACAACAGGCCCGCGTTTTGGCCGAACTACCAAAGGCACTATGTTTTGCCATAGATGCCATGAAAGACTCTATTCACCAGGCGTCCCTCCTTGCCCTTGTGCTAGTACACATGCGTAGGACCCTGTAGGTAAAAAATTGTTCAGTCGAAGCACCTTGCAAAAGGCTTCTGACTAGTTTCCCTTTTCATGGGGATCGACTATTTGGGGAGGATTTGGACAAATACATCCAAGCGATTTCTAGTGGGAAGAGTACTCTTTTGCCAATCAAAAGAAAGTATGAATGTCCTTCATTTAAACTGACTTTCTCCTGCGCCAGGGGTATCCGCCTCTAAGCAGTGGTGACAGCCTCCACCAAACAGAAGAAGACCTGGGGCCAGAAATCTGCAAAGCTGAATACTAAAGCCTCATTATGATGAGGCGCCCCCCCTTCTGCAATACTCAGAAGTCTGGCAAGAAGAAATTCAGGATAGATAGGTCATCTCCACGGTGTCTCTAGGATACAAACCAGAATTTCGGGAGTTTCCACCGTCACGTTTTCTGAGATCAGACATTCGCAAAGATCCAGAGAAAAGGCAATCTCTGTTTCGGGCATTAGACCGATTACTGGCTCAAGGGGTGATCGTACAGATCCCCACAGAAGAGCAAGGTTTGGAGTTTTATTCAAACCTCTTTATGGTACCAAAACAAAATGGAGATGTCAGACCCATTCTAGATCTAAAGAATCTAAATCCGTTCCTGAAGATCCACTCCTTTCGCATGGAGTCGATCAGGTCAGTAGTTTCTATCCTACAAGGAGAGGAACTTCTGGTGTCTATCGACATCAGGGATGTATATCTGGCATGTCCCTATATTTCCCGCTCACCAAAAGTTTCTGCGGTTCGAAGTAGAACAGCAGCATTTTCAGTTTGTGGCCTTGCCCTTCGGGCTAGCTACAGCACCTCGGGTGTTCACAAAAGTGCTGGCCCCACCTCTAGCCAGGTTAAGGGCACAGGGCATAACGGTTTTGGCGTATCTAGATGATCTGTTGCTTATAGACCAGCCGGTGGCTCAGTTGGAGCAAAGCGTTACGCATTACAACCAGCTACCTGAAAAATCTGGGTTGGATTCTCAACCTAGAGAAATCTTCCTTAAAACCGCTAAAAAGGCTGGAGTACTTGGGTCTGATCATTACACAGCCCAGAAAAAGGTGTTCTTGCCTCAGGAAAAAATCAACTCCATAAGAGAGCTGGTATGGATGGTCAGGTCGAAAGGAGATCCCTCCATTCGCCTTTGCATGAGATTGTTAGAAAAGATGGTGGCTTCATTCGAAGCGGTCCCCTATGCCCAGTTCCATTCAAGAATGTTGCAAAACAGTATCCTGTCTGCTTGGAACAAAATGATTCAAGCTTTAGACTTGCCAATGGGACTGTCCCCAAGGGTTTCACAAAGCCTCAGTTGGTTACTAACCCAGAATCTGCTGAAGGGAAAATCTTTCAGACCAGTTATCTGGAAAGTGGTAATGACAGATGCCAGCCTTTTAGGCTGGGGAGAAGTAATAGAGAAGACAACTGTCCAAGGACAGTGGTCAAGAACTGAAAGAGCCTTGCCCATCAACATCCTAGAGATTCGGGCAGTGCGTCTGGCTCTGAAGGCCTGGACTTTCAGGTTACGGGATTGTCCTGTCAGGATCCAATCCGACAATGCCACAGCTGTGGCCTATATCAATCACCAAGGGGGCAAGGTGAAGGTGAACCATATCCTAACTGGGGCAGAAAGGAATGTTTTGTGCCTATCGGCAGTCTTCATTCCAGAAATAGAGAATTGGCAGGCGGACTACTTAAGTTGCCAGCGGTTATTCCCAGGGGAATGGTCTCTTCACCCCAACATTTTTCGGGCTGTTTGTCAAAGATGGGGGACTCCGGACAAAGATCTTCAATCAAGATTCAACGTGAAGTTAGTCAACTTTGTGTCCAGGACAAGGGATCCTTTCAAATGCGGAACAGATGCATTGGTGACCCCGTGGGATCAGTTTTCACTGATCTATGCATTTCCCCCTATTCAGTTGCTGCCTCGACTTCTTTGCAGGATCAAGCTGGAAAGAAAGCCGGTAATTCTGGTAGCACCAGCATGGCCCAGAAGGTCATGGTATGCAGAAATCGTAAAGATGGCAGTGGAGGATCCATGGTCCCTTCCACTACGGCCAGACCTGCTTTCACAGGGGCCAATATTCCATCCTACCTTATGAACGCTAAATTTAACTGCTTGGCTATTGAAACCCACATTCTGAAGAAACGTGGGCTTTCCGGGTCAGTTATCTCTACTTTGATTAATGCAAGGAGGGCAGCTTCCAGAACTATATATTATAGAGTCTGGGGGGGTTATGTTTCCTGGTGTGAATCCAAGGGTTGGCACCCTCGGATATATATCGTAGGCAGAATTCTTGCCTTTCTACAATTAGGAGAAGAGATGAAGATGGCATTGAGTACTATTAAGGGCCAAGTCTCAGCTTAATCGGTCTTATTTCAAAGACCGCTTGCGTCACATTCTTTAGTCCTGGGTTTTATGCAAGGGTTGATGCGGATTAATCTGCCAGTTAAATCACCTTTGAACTTTTGGGACTTGAACTTAGTTTTGTCAGTGTTACAAAAACAGCCATTTGAACCGATACAGCATATTTTCTTAGTCCTTCTGACAAGGAAGCTGGTGTTTGTGGTTGCTATATCCTCAGCAAGGACGGTTTCCGAATTGGCTGCTCTTTCTTGCAAAGAACCATAATTGATTATTCATGAGGACAGAGTGGTGTTGCGCCCTCGTCCAGATTTTTTTCCAAAAGTGGTCTCGGGTTGAACCAAGATATTGTACTGCCTTCGTTTTTTCCAAAACCATGTTCCAGGGAAGAAAAGTCACTACATTGTCTTGATGTGGTGAGAGCAGTGAAAGTCTATTTAAAGACAACTGTTCAGATTCGGAAGACTGATGTCTTATTTGTACTGCCAGGTGTAGGGAATTTCAGCTTCTAAGACCACCCAGGTAGGTTCAGGTAATGCAGGAAGACCTCCGTAGACCCCCAGGCCTGGAGATATCAATAAAGTGACACAGGAGACAGGTTTGCTTAGCCACTTAAAGATATCTAATTTGCAATGCTCAAAAGTACAGTATTTATGCAGTTGAGGGGATGGGAGGAGTTTTACTAAACTTATACATGTCATTGAAATGAAAATAGGTTCAGTTACTATTTACCTATTAGCTGGTGTTATAAGACAAAATCTTGCATCACTTTCACTACAATAGGGCGTACACACGGTTGGACTTTGTTCGGACATTCCGACAACAAAATCCTAGGATTTTTTCCGACGGATGTTGGCTCAAACTTGTCTTGCATACACACGGTCACACAAAGTTGTCGGAAAATTCGATCATTCTGAACGCGGTGACGTAAAACACGTACGTCGGGACTATAAACGGGGCAGTAGCCAATAGCTTTCATCTCTTTATTTATTCTGAGCATGCGTGGCACTTTGTGCGTCGAATTTGTCTACACACTATCGGAAATTCCGACAACGGATTTTGTTGTCGGAAAATTTTATAGCCTGCTCTCAAACTTTGTGTGTCGGAAAATCCGATGGAAAATGTGTGATGGAGCCAACACACGGTCGGAATTTCCGACAACAAGGTCCTATCACACATTTTCCATCGGAAAATCCGACCGTGTGTACGGGGCATAAGAGTATATATGTATTCTTAAACAGATGTTGAGGAATGAATTTATCTTATCTAAAACAAACATAAGCTAGGACAAACTCCACATTCTAGCTATATTTAAATATATATGTAACCCTAAGTAGACTTTCTATAGATAACAGCTTAAAGATGATATGGGTTTCAGTTGAAACTCATATTTGAGTTTTCTTAATTTTCCTGTAAAACATAAGATGGTGTCTTAGAATTAAAATGGAGTCCCTCATGATATGTGCTATGTTCTTTACAATCCCCTCTTTGAGACATTATTATATGGCTCACTACCTTTCACAGTTATGTAATTTTTCTTCTATCATAATACATACTGAGATAAATTCTATTCGCAGCAGCAGGATCAGGGGTTCGGGATGCCTTAACAATTATGCACATTATTATAAGCTTATAACAGGCATATAGGAACAAAACAAAAAGAATAATCATAATTATAGTTATGGCAGCACTTTTTATCCATGCCAAAATTCCTATCCCAGAACTTAGGTTTGCAAAAGGATCCCATGTCTTAGCAATGTTTCTAGCTTCATCTTGTAATTTGCTTACTTCTTTCCGGTGTTGTGCAATTATATCATAATAATCTGGTACCTCAATACTTGTGTTATGAAACCAGGTACAACACTCATAATCTTCTGTGTTTTCACATAACCCAGTTAAAGCAGCACTCATGCTTTCTATGGCTAACTCGTGTAGTTCTAATTGTTTTCTAATTTCCCTAGTTTCTATATTTAATGTAGTAATAGCATCAGAATTCTTTTCCATTTTTTCATCAATGATTCCAGTGTAATTATTCAATCTTTTCATTAAGTCTATTCCCCACCCAGTCCATGAATGGAACCAAGCCCATGCCATATCTTTTTCAAGAAATAACTCCCTTTTATTGCGGTGTTTGAGGGGGTACCTAGGATGCATGCTAGCTTCAAGGGGGTGTCTTCCCTTGCTATCTCCTACTACGCCCATGATGGGGACTAGGGATGCAAGATAACACCATCCTTGGGGTTCAGTGGGGATCCAAGGGTGACAGATTTTTCCACAACAAATATAAATACTGTTTCCTAGAGCTAATGATCATTTGTTGAATATTGTCATCATTTCATCAGAAAAACTGGAAAAAGTTAAACTCGACAATAATTGTCCTACTGTGGAAGTGGAACTGGAGTTAAGAAAGTTTATTAGAGTGGTGTTTAGGGCAGGTTCTGAAGTATGAAAGAAAGGGCTTTCAATTGAAGTCATTGAAAAGTTAATATTAGCTTGTTGGCAAACTTCAGCTCCGTTTGTGGAGTTTCCCAACCTAAAACACCAGTCTGGGGAATGACTTCTACCAGTAATCTGGAAAGCAAGGGTATTATTTGAAAGTGTTCTTATGACTTCTGTAAGGACGACAGGAGGTGTGCCATTAAGGAGTGGGGTGAAGTTTAGAGGTACTGCCATTAAGGGGATTCTAGCAGTGCTAGGATGGAATTTACTACATATCCAACATTTTTTAAATCCAGATTTCTGGGCGTAGCTATATTTAAACTTCAACAATAACATTTTATCTGTAAAACTTTCTGAGTTTTCATTTCTCTTGTGTCTGTCATGTGTATTATTCTGTTGTAGAGTGTTAGAGGCCCCACAAATACCCTTTATGAGTCCCAAATCTTCAGAATGATAAATACAGTTAGTTATCAGCCAAGTTGGCAGGAACACAATCAGGGCAGCCCAGCATAGGAGGCACAAGGCCTTCCCAGAAGTCCGTGGTGAAATAAGCGACGTCATCTTGTTCAGAGTCTTGACCACCTGCTTCACTCAGTGTTCGAGGATTTATATCACCTGCTTCACCTCTCTGTGCTTTATCTTTGCCTTGCTTCTTAGGGTCCTGGTTGACCCTCTTTACGCGACTTGCATGAATCCAGGCCTGTTGTCCTTCTACCAAAATAGCTGTGCGGGTGACTGCGATCACTGTGGTTGGGGGTCCGAAGGGATACTCCTGTTTCTTGGTGCAGTTCAATCTCTGGACCACCACGGTGTCACCCACCTGGAAAGGGTGTGTAGGTTCCTGTGAAGAAGGAGAGGTGCGAGCAACATTCCTTTCAACTTTATCCAAAGTTTCAATAAGTTTTTTTTACATATTCTTCCTGAATAAGATCTAGGTCCCCTCTTTCTAACATAAGTGGCTGTCTGGCCAATGGGGTGGGGAATGGCCTACCCATTAAGACTTCAAAAGGAGAGTATCCTGTCTTTTTAGAGGGTGTCATTCTTACCTTGGCTAGTACAGCTGGTAGGACCTTCTTCCAATTTGCATACGTACCTCCAGTGGCCTTCCTGATCTTATCTTTAATGGTTCTGTTCATCCTTTCCACTATACCTGAACTCTGGGGGTGGTAAGGAATATGAAACTTCCATTCTATTTTCAGTGTTTTTACCAGGTCTTGACAAACTTTGGCCACAAATGCAGGACCATTAACAGAGTTGATCTGTAGTGGGCAACCCCACCTTGGGATAATTTCTTGTATCAGAATCCTCACTACTGTTTGTGCATCTTCCTTTGTAGTTACAAACAATTCTATCCATCTTGAGAACATGTCCACTATTATTAGCAAATATTCCTGTCTTTTACCTAGTTTGGGCATGTATGTAAAATCTATCTGCAGATGAGTGAATGGTGTAGATGGATATATCAGATGTTCGTGTTTTGCTTTGTGAGGGTTATTCCTAATGCATGTGATGCATCTGGAAACATATGCCTTAACGAGAGAGGGAAGACCTGGAATGTAAAAATCCTTATCCAAAAGTTCACATGTGACTTTCCACCCTCTGTGACCTATCCCATGGTATTGTGAAATAAAAATGGGTGCACTGGCTACAGGGATACATGGTCTCCCCTCTTGGCAGACAAGGTCAGTTTCTGGGTTTGTCTGCACACCTATTGAGTTCCATTGCTGGATGTCTTGATCTGTGGCATATGCTTGGAAATCACGCAATGTTTGATCCAAAAGAGGAATTTCTGGTGAGAGTAATGGCATTTGTATGTTTGCATGCTGTGTGGATGCTGCTTCTCTTGCTGCTTTGTCAGCTAAGGCATTGGCTATGTCATCCTGTTGCCCTGTATGTGCCCTACAGTGTAGTATAGCTATGGACCTTGGTAATTGTATAGCTTTTAACAGACTTGTGACAAGCGTGGAATGTGAGATGGATTTACCGTCTGCTGCTATGTAGCCCCGCCTTTTCCATATGACTCCAAAATCATGCGAAACACCGTAAGCGTACTTGGAGTCTGTGTAAATGTTTACATCCTGCCCTTCAAAAAGCTGACAAGCTCGAGTAAGGGCTATAAGTTCTGCAGCTTGTGCTGATTGGAATGGGACAGGGTTTGCTTCTAGTATTTTATCAGGCAGCTGAACAACAGCATATCCTGCATGGTATGTGTTATCATTTGGTCTTGAACAAGACCCATCCACAAAGACATTCTGTGCTCCAGGGAGAGCAGTTGAAGACATGTCTGGTCTCAGGGATGTGTCTTGGTGGATGAGGTCCATGCATTCATGTTGAGGCACTACCTCATCTTCTTCACCTTTCAAGCCTAGCAAGGCATTCAGGATTGGAGCTGGGCCAGAAGTGGGAGAGGCATATTTGATCTCAAGTTTTGGGTTAGAAAGTAAAATTACTTCATAACCGCTCAGCCTCTGGGCTGACATGTGTTGGGTATGGATATTCTTTAGTAGAATGGATACATTGTGAGTGGTGTGTAATGTGGTGGCATGTCCTAGAGTGAATGATGTAGCCATTTCCACCACCATCGCACAGGATGCCAGAGCTCTGAGACACGCCGGCATGCCCTGTACTGGCATCGGCACAACTTTTGAAAAAAATGCAATTGGGCAGAGTTTCCCCCCATACTCCTGAGCCAGGACCCCCGCCATTGTTTTACAGTTGTCCCTTGCAAACAAGTGAAACATTTTACCATATTCAGGTAGTCCAAGTCCAGGATCTGTGACCATTGCAGTTTTAAGATACACAAAAGCATTGTACATTTCATCATTCCATTTCACACAATCTGGCATGTCAGTACCTGTGGCTTGCCTCAGGAGATTATCATAGTAGGAACAATCAGGTATCCATTGGCGGCAGTAACCAATCATTCCAAGAAAGGATAGCATGTCCTTCTTAGTAAGTGGGCGGGGCAGACCCACGAGAGCCGCAGCTCTCTTGTGACTGATTTTCCTTTCTCCTTTGGAGAGTACAAAACCAAGGTATTCAACAGTTTCCTGACACCATTGTAGCTTTTTCTTAGAAACCTTGTGACCATTGTCTGCTAACCAATGTAACAGATCTAAACCATCATTTTTACATGCTTTCTGGCTTGGACTACACAACAACAAATCATCAACATATTGAAGTAGGACGGAACCATGGCGGGGTGTCCAAGACCGCAGGGTTGTTTGGAGGGCCACTGTGTATACTACAGGGGAGTCTACATAGCCCTGAGGTAGTCTTCACCACGTCATTTGGCGATTTCTGAAATTGAATGCAAAGATAAGCTGTGTCTCTTCGTCAACAGAAACTGAAAAAAATGGATTACAAAGGTCAATGACCGAAAAATACTCTGTATCGGATGGTATGGAGGTTAAGAGTGATGGCATGTCAGGCACTATGGGAGCGATGGGTATCACTAGGTTGTTTATAGCTCTGAGGTCTTGTACAAACCTGTAAGAGCCGTCCGGCTTCATTACTGGGTTAATTCGGGTGTTGTAGGGTGACAGTGTCTCTTTAAGAATTCCTTGCTGCAGGAACCTTTCCACCATTGGGGCCACTCCTTCCTCTTTTTCTTTTGAAATGGGGTATTGTTTGTGATAAACCGGCTGTGCCCATGATTTTAAAGCTGCCTTGTATGGGGTACAAGAAATAAGACCTACATCCAAGGAGCTCTTAGACCATACCGGATCATCTGGTGGAGGGAGATCACTATCCTCAGTGTAATATATTGGTATTATCTTGGAGTGTACGAAGACCCCTCCTTCAGTAGTCATTTTCAGTGTTATACCCAATCTTCCCATCAAATCTCTACCCAAGAGATTCACAGGACAATTTGGTATAATCCTGAAACAATGATGCAAGACTGTTGCACCTCCCCTTTCAACATCACTTACTGGTAAAGGTGGTGTTTTGTATGTTTTGGTAAGTATCCCATTAATTCCCATAGAAGGTTCAGCAATTTTAGTCTCACCTCTGTAGTAGTCCTCACTGAGGGTACTCCGAGTTGCCCCTGAATCGGTTAAAAACGGAACAGGCCTATTTTTGACATATAGGGTCACAATTGGTTGCTCATTGTAAGAGTGTGAGATCAAAGGAAATGCTGGGATACTACCTTCCGGGCAGCTTTATTTCAGTTGCTGTTGATTCCCCTGTATAGGGAATCGGGGACCCTGTTGCTTTGGGGCAACTTGATTCGGTTGGCTAGATTGGGGTCCCTGTGTATGCATTTGATCTTGATCTTGAGTATTTGGGTTATTCCATTCATAAGGACATTGATTTCTCCAGTGACCCTCTTGTCCACAGTTAAAACAACATGTGCGGGACTGCTGGGGTGGTCTGGAAAAACCATGCCCTCTCCCTTTTGTTCTTCCTCTTCCTCTGCCTTTGTTTCCACTGCCCCATTGTCCACCATTATCTTGGGGAGGCTGAGTTTGCACTCCCCCCTGATAAAGGGTACTCACTGCTTTCTCCTTTATTACATCGAAACACCCTGCTGCTTCTTTCTGTATTAAAGTTTCCTGAAATTGGTCAATCGTCTGTGTGGTCCATTCAGATATCATCTGTTTCACCACCAAGGCGAACTGGGGTTTTAGATTATTCATATAAGTTTGAATAAACAAAGCTCCCACATCAGTAGTTGTAGCTAATCCAGCTTCTGTTGTCCAATTTTCATGAAACCTTTTCCAGAACTCAACTACATTCTCTCCTGACTTTTGTTTGCATGCTATGGCAGTAGGGAGGGAACTTTTTATTTTTAAATACTCTCATCATTTCAGTCTCTAATTCTTTCCACATGGTGTTCCTACCTGGTACTGTGTTTAACCCATATGCTCCCGCGTTTCCAGTGACAATAGTGTTTATACTTGGAACATTTGCCCAGCTCCAGGAACTGGTGTGTCCTATGATACCATCAATGATAAGGCGCATGTCTTCCTGTGTGTAATTTCTACCCTTACAGGCCTTTTTTAAGTAAGTTAAAGTGCCTCCTGCAGAGGCGGTGGGTTTGGGGCAATGTTTTACTATCCTGTCAATGTCCTCAATGTCTATTACCTTTTTTAATAATTAATTTCCAATGGTCATGAAAGGTGCTTGAAGGTTAGTGTTACTATATACAGTTCCACTCTTTGTTTTAGGGGGACTAAGTATTTTATCCCCTTTAACGTCTTCTTCCTCCTGCTCTTGGCCAGGTGGTGAAACTACCCCTCCTATAGCTCCCTGATCTTCTTCTGGTTCACCTACCTCAACTCGGGCCCTCTGTGGGTGCTGTCTATCTTGTTGTGGAGCGGGAGGGATCTGCTGTTGTGGTTGTGGACCTGCCGTTGTCTGGTTGCATAATGTCCAGCCAGAAGATCAATATCTTCCTTTCTTAAACTTGGATAGACATGTACATATGCGGGTGGAGGATGACTGACTATTGGCAGGGGTGGGGCTATTGGGTCAGGCACAAATCTCTTTTTATCGGCTTCTTCTCTGTTTCTGGTCATAATCTTCCTTACTTAAACATTTGGTGGGCTTTTTCTGTTTCTTATTATCCCTCTGAAACCAATATGGGGCGTATTTTAACCAGTTCTCTCCTCCCTTTTCCATATAATCCATATCCCATTGAGGATCCCCGGGGTACCAAGGGAAAGCTCTCTTATCTCCTAAACACAATCCTTTTATCATATCTATGTGAAATTCGTCATTAGCACCATCCCGGTGAAAGGGGTCTACACTGTGTATGGCTTCGGTCCATCCCGCTAAATTTGAAACCCATGGGACTATGAATTCATAATTAGTACCACAAATTCTGGCTACAAAATCCTTACACGTTTCTCCTGGATTGGGAAGAGGGGAGGATCTTCTTTACCTTGTTTCTGACCCATATTGACAGTGGGAGCCGTCTATTTTACCACGCAGTCTTCTGATCCACAGACAGATTATCTTATAACTTCTAATGCGACAGATAAGAAAAAGCAAAAGATTTTGGGGTCACCGGAGTCTATTTCCTCATTAACCACTTCATATCCCTTCCCAAAAGGAATGTATCTATATATGTGTATGCAGTACTGCTTATCTTTGTGGATTTCCCAAAAACCCTCCAATATTAACCTCTGGCGTGGTTCTTATCCCCTACTAATTTATGGGTCTAAAAAGCTTTAATCAGAGCTGAGGCAAGAAATATTTCGTCAATAAAGACAAAGTATACTTACTCTTCAGATGATTTTTGGCTTTTTTCCCGGAGAGCCCCCAGTTTCTGTAGGAAATTTCAGCTTCTAAGACCACCCAGGTAGGTTCAGGTAATGCAGGAAGACCTCCGTAGACCTCCAGACCTGGAGATATCAATAAAGTGACACAGGAGACAGGTTTGCTTAGCCACTTAAAGATATCTAATTTGCAATGCTCAAAAGTACAGTATTTATGCAGTTGAGGGGATGGGAGGAGTTTTACTAAACTTATACATGTCATTGAAATGAAAATAGGTTCAGTTAATATTTACCTATTAGCTGGTGTTATAAGACAAAATCTTGCATCACTTTCACTATAAGAGTATATATGTATTCTTAAACAGATGTTGAGGAATGAATTTATCTTATCTAAAACAAACATAAGCTAGGACAAACTCCACATTCTAGCTATATTTAAATATATATGTAACCCTGAGTAGACTTTCTATAGATAACAGCTTAAAGATGATGTGGGTTTCAGTTGAAACTCATATTTGAGTTTTCTCAATTTTCCTGTAAAACAAAGGATGGTGTCTTAGAATTAAAATGGAGTCCCTCATGATATGTGCTATGTTCTTTACACCAGGGTCCTAAGAAAGGACAGGGAGCGTCGAAATCCACTGTGGCTAAGTGGATTCGGCAAGTTATAATTCAGACTTATGATTTAAGGGGTAAGATTCCACCTTTTCAAGTCAAAGCGCACTCTACCAGGTCAGTTAGTGCTTCTTGGGCAGTGCGTCACTAGGCCTCCATGGCTCAGATCTGTAAGGCCGCAACTTGGTTTCAATACATAAATTCACCAAATTTTATCAGGTGGATGTAGGGAGGTATGAGGATATCGCCTTTGGGTGCAGTGTGCTGCAGGCAGCAGTATAGGTCCTCAAGTCTGTGGGTTGTCTCTCCCTCCCCTCAAATAGCATTGCTATGGGACGTCCCATTAAGTTAACCGGTTCAATACAGGGCAATTTCACCCCCTTCCTTCCCAGGCCAATTTTTAGTTTTCAGCGGTGTCGCAATTTAAACGTCAATTGCGCGGTCGTGCAAAGTTGTACCCAAAAAAAGTTGACGTCCTTTTTTCGCCACAAATAGAGCTTTCTTTTGGTGGTATTTGATCGCCTCTGCGGTTTTTATTTTTTGCGCTATAAACAAAAGAAGAGCGACAATTTTGAAAAAAACACAATATTTTTTACTTTTTGCTATAATAAATATCCCAATTTTTTTTTAAAAAACTAATTTTTTCCTCAGTTTCGGCCGATACGTATTCTTCTACATCAAAAAGGGGGTTGGAAGCCTGATCCCCAGTCAGGCGACCAAAAGGAGCATATTGGACTATTACGGTACAGTAATTAAGGGTAACCATAAGAGCAAGTAACGGCAGTGATAAAATTATAATTCATTTATTGATGCAATGGACAGAACAAGATAATACATAAACACTTAATAAAAGTACAGGCATATCACCAATGGATTCAATAGTATACAGTACAGCACGAAATCTCAGATATCATATTCCTCGACTAGTTTCGCGGACACAATCCGCTTCATCAGGAGGGAATCTGGAGATAAGTTTTTCTGACTAAACAGTCTGAACCTGATAATTAAAAAATACGAGGTTTACAAAAATACATGATCAAATAATTTATGTTCCAGCATCAAAGTATACAATTAGGTAATGGAAATAGGGGGGGGGGGGGGAGAGAACGAATCTGCTTACCCAGGTCCCAGCAGACCCCAGGCGCAAGGCCCCAACACCAACGGATGATCTCCCACGGCAACCTGGGGGAGCTAACAAAATAATGGGATAGTAAGGATAAAAATGTATATAGGGATTGAGGTAACCTAGATTGCCACATACAAGAAGAAGTGAGACATGAAATAGTGAGTGTGGAGATAGGGTAACAAGGGATGGTGATGGGTGAGTATTGTGGAAAATGTCAAAATTGTAGTCGCATTGTGTGGAGAATAAAAGATTCCAGAAGGTGACCAAACAAATAGGAAAGGGTGATGATGAACAGGGCAAAAGGGTGTTGTATGGTGTAAGTGAAAGGGTAAACAAGTGAGGAGGGGAGAGGGGAGTGGGGAGAAGGGGGGGAAACATGGGGGAGGATAAGTGGAAAAAGGGGAAAGCGGGGTGGGGAGGGAAAGGGGGGGAAAAAAGGGTGGAAAAAAGGGGAGGAAAAAAAGGGGGGAGGGAGAGAGGGGGGGAAAAGGAAAGGAGGGGGGGGGGAAGTAGGAGGGGGAAGGGGAAAGTAAGGAGGAGAATAGAACAATGTGAACATATGGGTGAATAGGGGCCGAGCGGTACCTGGTACTAGTAAAAGCATAGAAGGGCTCCCGAAGGGGGCACCCTACCAGGAACTGGTTCCATAATGGGGTAAGAGGGAAGGTAATGAGGAGGACTGCAAGCGATGGGCGAACACAAACCGAGGCATGTTGACCTAAGCCTAGGAAAGCTGCAAGGTAGAATACAGTAGTTTAAGGTACACGATGTTAGTGCCCAAGGGTATGGGACTTAGGTAAAAGGGTGGATAGGTACTTACCATAGACTTGTGCTAGGCTGGCTGAGGTATAGTCACCCCAGGGCAGCAGACCGAACCGTCCGGCTAGCAGGCATAGCCTGCTATAAATAGCTCCCAACCCTGCGACGCTGCGCCGCGTGTCGATGAGACGCCGGCGCATGACGTCACAGGGTCAGAGGTTCCACACAGCGCGCGCGCGAGGAGATCGCGCGCGCACGCATGCGCACCAGCCGCATGGCCACGGGAACGTAGTCCCAGCCAAGGCCGGTGCAAGAGGAGGGGGCGGTCCCATATGGGAGACCGATCCCTCCACCAGGGACCTCACCAGGCCGCCGCGGGAGAACACAGGGGGAGGGGGCAGCGCCGGCGCTAAAAGCCAGGACCAGGACTGGGGAAGCAGAGGTCTCAATGAACCAAAATATAGAACAATATAAGGGTTAATCGAACATAATAAAAGGTAAATACAAAATGAAAAAAACTGAAAAGCTTTATTAAGGTAAACTAGGGATGGTAATACCCTAGAGACCGGTGCAATGGTCCCACCGAGACATAAACCCATGACACCTAATTGCATGATATGCATATAAGTTAAGGAGGGCCAAGGACAATGCCACATGATTGGGTAAAAACATGTGGATAGAGGACGGGTAGCCAAGGTAAGGATGTCTGGCCGACCTAATGGGCATCTGTCTCGGAGGGTTGCATCGGGGCTGAAAATTAGCCATAATGTGGTATAAAGGGGTAAAATTGCAAATACTAGAGGCCGCCCCAAAAAGACACACAAGGTTGTGTGTCAGTGGGGGTTGATTAAAAATGAAGGGTGGGACAAATGGGGTCCGCAGGGTGGAGGGCATAGGTAGTCCTTCCACTAAGACAGCCTACCCAGGTGTCCCACTCGACATAAGGACGGGTGTGTTATCCACCCAATGTATACGATTAGAGCAGTGGCCTCTCTACAGTAAAATATAGAGGTAGAAAAGGTGCATATGTACCATCATCCAGGAATCAATATCAAAAAGGGGTTGGAAGCCTGATCCCCAGTCAGGCGACCAAAAGGAGCATATTGGACTATTACGGTACAGTAATTAAGGGTAACCATAAGAGCAAGTAACGGCAGTGATAAAATTATAATTCATTTATTGATGCAATGGACAGAACAAGATAATACATAAACACTTAATAAAAGTACAGGCATATCACCAATGGATTCAATAGTATACAGTACAGCACGAAATCTCAGATATCATATTCCTCGACTAGTTTCGCGGACACAATCCGCTTCATCAGGAGGGAATCTGGAGATAAGTTTTTCTGACTAAACAGTCTGAACCTGATAATTAAAAAATACGAGGTTTACAAAAATACATGATCAAATAATTTATGTTCCAGCATCAAAGTATACAATTAGGTAATGGAAATAGGGGGGGGGGGGGGGGGAGAGAACGAATCTGCTTACCCAGGTCCCAGCAGACCCCAGGCGCAAGGCCCCAACACCAACGGATGATCTCCCACGGCAACCTGGGGGAGCTAACAAAATAATGGGATAGTAAGGATAAAAATGTATATAGGGATTGAGGTAACCTAGATTGCCACATACAAGAAGAAGTGAGACATGAAATAGTGAGTGTGGAGATAGGGTAACAAGGGATGGTGATGGGTGAGTATTGTGGAAAATGTCAAAATTGTAGTCGCATTGTGTGGAGAATAAAAGATTCCAGAAGGTGACCAAACAAATAGGAAAGGGTGATGATGAACAGGGCAAAAGGGTGTTGTATGGTGTAAGTGAAAGGGTAAACAAGTGAGGAGAGGAAAGGAAGGGGAATGGGAGTGGAGAAGGGGAGAGGGGAGTGGGGAGAAGGGGGGGAAACACGGGAGAGGATAAGTGGAAAAAGGGGAAAGCGGGGTGGGGAGGGAAAGGGGGGGAAAAAGGTGGAAAAAAGGGGAGGAAAAAAAGGGGGGAGGGAGAGAGGGGGGGAAAAGGAAAGGAGGGGGGGGGGAAGTAGGAGGGGGAAGGGGAAAGTAAGGAGGAGAATAGAACAATGTGAACATATGGGTGAATAGGGGCCGAGCGGTACCTGGTACTAGTAAAAGCATAGAAGGGCTCCCGAAGGGGGCACCCTACCAGGAACTGGTTCCATAATGGGGTAAGAGGGAAGGTAATGAGGAGGACTGCAAGCGATGGGCGAACACAAACCGAGGCATGTTGACCTAAGCCTAGGAAAGCTGCAAGGTAGAATACAGTAGTTTAAGGTACACGATGTTAGTGCCCAAGGGTATGGGACTTAGGTAAAAGGGGTGGATAGGTACTTACCATAGACTTGTGCTAGGCTGGCTGAGGTATAGTCACCCCAGGGCAGCAGACCGAACCGTCCGGCTAGCAGGCATAGCCTGCTATAAATAGCTCCCAACCCTGCGACGCTGCGCCGCGTGTCGATGAGACGCCGGCGCATGACGTCACAGGGTCAGAGGTTCCACACAGCGCGCGCGCGAGGAGATCGCGCGCGCACGCATGCGCACCAGCCGCATGGCCACGGGAACGTAGTCCCAGCCAAGGCCGGTGCAAGAGGAGGGGGCGGTCCCATATGGGAGACCGATCCCTCCACCAGGGACCTCACCAGGCCGCCGCGGGAGAACACAGGGGGAGGGGGCAGCGCCGGCGCTAAAAGCCAGGACCAGGACTGGGGAAGCAGAGGTCTCAATGAACCAAAATATAGAACAATATAAGGGTTAATCGAACATAATAAAAGGTAAATACAAAATGAAAAAAACTGAAAAGCTTTATTAAGGTAAACTAGGGATGGTAATACCCTAGAGACCGTGCAATGGTCCCACCGAGACATAAACCCATGACACCTAATTGCATGATATGCATATAAGTTAAGGAGGGCCAAGGACAATGCCACATGATTGGGTAAAAAC